>VZRS01000043.1:0-206299 GCA_013398055.1 Ifrita kowaldi
CAACATATGCAGGCATATATAGGACATAAAAACTGCTTATGATTATGAAATTTGATACATTTTCCTAAAATCCAAACCACAAATGAACTACACACTAAAAAGCTCAGAAAATTATATATACTGTCTGGACACACATATATATAATTCTGAAAGCATGGCATCCTCCAAAGGAAACTATAAAGGGCTACCACCTTTAATAGTTATATGAAACTGAAACCAATCTGCAGTTGCAATGAAATCACTATCATACAAGACTATGTCACTGTATTTTTCTTCATCACTTTGTAATAAGATCTTTTCAGAGAGTTTTCTTATTGTACCAGTAACAAACTCATGGTTATTCCTCTGTGAAAATCTTTTGTGTTCATGGGTTAGGGCAGACTGGAAATACAAAATGGAGTTAAGTAGAATCAGTTACAAACTATGAAAGTCCAAATATAACTTTGAATTCTAAAACTAACAAAGATGGGGGTTTTTGTGTTGTTTTTTTGGTTTTTTGTTTTTGTTTTTTTTTTGCAATGGCAAGAAAAAGTCTGTGTTTGGTTGGTTTTTTAAAACCAATTTCAAGCAATCACAGAATTGTTAGGGTTGGAAGGAACCTCTGGGGATCTAGTCCAACTGCCAAGGCAGGGTGGCCTTATGGGCATCCTAATGTATGTGATCATTATTAACATATGCCTTTGCTTTCCAGTTTTGTTTCCAAACCAACGGCTGAAAATTAACTGGGAGCAAGCTTTATGTATTATCCAGCCACACATTGCATAACAAAATGCACATCTTCCCTATGAACTGTAAAGGAAAACTGCTCTAGGCAGGAGGGAAGAACATAGCACCCACAGTTCTTCTGCAAACACTTCAAAATGCAAACATTGCTTTATGTGCAGCATTTGACCTTTCTAACATAAAAGCAAGTAAGTTGAAGAAGATGTAAAGCATAGAACTAACAAAAACATCAAAGCCCAGAAGTTTAAGTGGAAGTTTGATAAAAAAGAATGCAAGTTTGATTCATACACATTCAGCCCCAGGACAGGAAGTTTGCAAAAAGCTGGTCTGTGAGAGCTCAGATCATCAACCTGAACTCTGCACAGGAGGAAATCTTGACTACAGCAAATGCAATTGAAAACAACAAAAACAAACAAACAGAAAGTTTGAAAAATAAGTGAATAAAGCAGGGTGTGCAGAAAGAGTACTACTTCTTATACCGTCAGTGTACCCTGACTACACAAGACAGAACTACAAAGAAACTCTCACGTAGTCTACATAAGAGTAGACTTAAATTCAAAAGCAGCAATATTCGCAGATCGCCCTGTAAGTCACTTGGACTCATAGCAGCAGGTTGTAGCACTTCTTTCAGCTCAAAAGCAGCAGTCCAGATTCCAGAATGAGAGGCTGCAAATTAATTAATGCACTCCAATAAAATCAAATCACATGGATATAAATTACTAATACAATGAAAAACGGTCAAAAAATTAGTATAAATACATTTCCATCAGAAATATAAGTGAATGTCGCAAGCTTTTTCTGACTCCTGCAGGAAGCTTCCAGCCTAACATAGCCAAATAAATCATGTGGTCTTTAAACAGCATTTTCCTCAAGAAAATGGAAGCAGTCTTCTTCAAAACTTAACTGTAAAGCTACAGAACTATGAGGATTACTGAGTTATAAGGGCATTAAAAAGCATATTTCAGCCTCCTTCCTGTAGTGTAAGTCAGGACATGACACACAATTCTTCAGCAACAGGACCTCTCATGCTGTCCCCAGTATGCATCTTTTAAAAAGGCATTGGCATGCAGACAATTTCAAAAGGGACCAAACAAACCTGCCACAAAGAGATTTCAAAGTGAGCAACAGCAAAACAAGCCTCCAAAGCAAACCTCATCCTTCTCTCACTTTAGGAAAGGTTATTTCTCTCTCAAATACTCTTTTTTGTTTTTCAACTCTAATGCAACTTCTCTTATGTAAGCAGCACTAGAAACCCTGGTGCTGACTAATAGCCTCCGGTACAGTGCAACTTTAACACTGCAGGTAGTGGCCTGACTAGTGAGCTGGTGTATATCCTGCAGGGCTGTTACTGTTCTCTGCTGCTAGAAAAATTCAATTTTTAGTTTAAAGTATAAATACACAATACATCACACTAAATTACCTTACAATGGAAGTAGCATGTCTCTAATGCAGTGAAACAACAGAACATATGAAAGTTTCCATAAATGTGAACAAAACGAACTCTCTCTACAGTTCTATATTTCATTTATTTATTGATAGCAATTTTTCCAATATTTACTATAGCCCACTGGGGCCTTGCAAAGTCAATCCTTCTTTTTAATAGGAAAATAACATTTCTGAGAGATTTGAATTATGTCAGGAGATAAGTAATTCAAAGATTGCTTTATGACTGACACATCTACACCCAGAGATGCAAGGAGATTAAATCCTGTGGCTACTTGAGGCATGAACCCATTCTGTGTCAATCTTCCTCCATTTGTTTCTGGAGACTGACACTGAGCATTGCTCATAAGTCAGAAATGCATCAATCCTTCAGAGAAACAGGAGAGAGAGCTTTCATTTGCATTCACTTAAATAGATGAGATCAGCAATGAATTCCATCGGAAATGAACTCTTCTGGGGATGCTGCTTTTATTACCTCTGCAGTGATAAAGGATGGCATTTACAGAATGGTCCTCTGAAAAGCAAGTGCACAAATCATTGCAGGCACAAAGTGTAGGTACTAACACTGTTACGTGCTACTGCATCCAGTTTCTCCACTCTTCTGAAATCAGAACTCACAGCTCTAATTCATAATAAAGCTAAATGCTTACTTGGCTGAATAGTGCTTATATGGCCAACATTTCTGGTTGAAAATATATCCCACCAAATCAACGGCTACTGGTTCAACCTCCCCAAATTTTGTTTCCTATAATGTATTTGGAATTGCACACACTTCTGCACTACATAATTCTTCAGTTGCCTTGATGGATTATAGGATAACAATTGCCAGTCTCTGCCTTCAATAAAAATGGTAATAAATATTGAGTATGCTGAGCAAGTTTAATATTTTGTTTCAACTTATTGTTGTAGGTAATGCATTCACTGCATAGCTCAAGTCAGGTAAATGAGCTGGAGTATTTCCTAAATTGGTTTCCCAGACAATAGACCTGCATGGATTACTGCTCTTCAGTTTGGATTTTTATTTTAATTTCTTTAAAAATGTACTGAATAAATTTCTAGGCTTTTTAATTTTTAAAAAATGTTACGATTTTGCAAGGGAAAAGTGTTTAATCTTATCCGATGATAGGCTTAAAGAATCACTTGATTCTGATGACCCACTAAGTGGGTCTACCACGTAAGGTTGATTTCTGTAATGTAATCACGCCTCTTTTAAAAGTGATAACACGTTCATCTCCACTATTTTAGGTTTCAGACCTTAAATGCACTTCTTTATATCCTCCACAAATAGCCTTACATTGCAAATGATATAAACACATTGAAAATTTACTGTTTGGTTTTGCTTTGCTTTGTTTTAGATATGGGCTTACCAGTGACTGCTGTCAGTTCACATAGTTTTGCAATTCAGTTCCTTGGGTTTCCATGCTTCTGCAGTCATCTATTGTATATCTCACCCTTCATCTTATCTCTTGCTTTCCTGCCTGGTGGGACAACCTCAGATACTTCATGAGCCCTGCTGTATAATAATTTTTTCTTTGGCTGCTCATGTAATCTCCACAACATTTAGTAAATACCATATAATTAAGCATAAACTTCTTTGTCAAACCTCTCAGGTGTACCTGAAACCTTTTTATCCGAAATTCCCACAATTCTTCTAGACTTCTGATACTCAGAATGGCGTATATTTCATGTATCCTTTTCTTCCCCATGTTACTCTGTTGTGTTGTTGTCTGTGCCACTTCCTCACTGACTTTATTTGTCATACCCCAAACATTCATAAAATTACTTTTAGAAAACTAACAGAAGTTTCCACTACTACTTAGGGACCAGAAACAAAAGTTATACCAGTATTATAAAGCTAAATATCTTAGTACATTCGGAAGAAAGGCACTGGAGTTTTCACTACTTATAAAGAAGAAGGGGCACTTACATAAAGAATAATGTTTCCAATGATATACATTCAGCTGGTCACTTTAAATTATTTATTGTCATTTATGGTCTTTGAGACATTTTCGCTATAAAATTCTGACAGTGGAAACATTAAGATGCTTTAAAATTGGATTGTTTCTTCCTTTCCTGAAGCTCTGACACTTTAAATTAGATGTGCTTAAACTGTAGTAATAAACACACTGCTGCAAGATAAATAGTAAACAAAGACCCAAAATTACCATATAGGGTAATGAAAATAAGGCAGGAATAAAGGTTATATGATACTGGTTAAAGAGGTGAGCAGCTACTATTTTCTTTCCTTAAGCATACCTGCATACATTTATTTGTTTTGCACACACAATTTGCTGCATACCATGAAAGATACAAATGAATAGATTGCTATGTTAGAGATGGCAAGGTAGTACAGTAAAAATATTTTATAGGATAATTTGGGATGAGCTGCTTAAGAAACAAATCATGAAGTCAGAGCTCTGGTATATCATGCATACCAAATATATGACAATAAAACTTTTATATGCTTCCATCGTACTGTTTTATGTCAAATAGTTAATAGGGAAAAACTGTATTAGAAATGTTTTTTCAGTTTAAAGATGTTTCATTATTGGTATCCCTTTTTTTGTATTAATTCTACCATAAAACTAGCAACTGGAGGGTTTTTTTCTGTCTCTTTGTGAGAAGTGTAATCTCATAAACCAAAATCTGCCAAAATTTACACACCTTTTCAAAATTACCTAAAATAAGGTGATGACAATTTATACATTTTCACACACAGATGTCTTGGTTGCATACAAGGAGATCAGGAAACAAGGATGATACAGAAGCACATCACCCAATAAAAGACAGGAACCATGGGTAGAAGGAAATTTCCACTCATTGGAAGACAGAGTAGATCTGCAAGGTAACTTAGTTTTGTCATTCTCTCCCCATTATTTCGTAGGCTGGGAAAGGGAAAGATTAGAAAGGACAATTAGTTTCCTAAGATGGTTTAACAGGCAACAGATGCTGGATGGGAACAGGATTTCAAAGACCTGGAATTGACTGGGAAAAGCAGAAATGGAAGCCGGAAAAGTGGCTTGAACTGTGGGAAGCTAATAATAAAAACAGCTAATAATAAGAACAAGTGAGGAAAACACTGATCAGTTCATTCAGGAACAGCACTGAAAACTGGACTCCACAGAAATGGGAATCATATCCATATCTCTATGCATGGAAGTTATATCATTTTGCGCTAGCTGAGAAGCTTCTCCAGGACAATAATGATTTTGTGTGTTTGTAAGAGAAAAACTGAGAGAGAAGGAGAGGGAGAGAATAAGTGAGAGGGAAAATGAGAGCGAGAGAAAATGAGAGGGAGAATGCTGGCTCATGGAAAGTCAATGGCATAATTTTCACTAAATCAAAGGAACCAATGTTTTACCTGAAAAAAATGAAATAACAACCTGCTCTGTATACGAGGAAAATGATTCATTTGTGGAACAGGTACTTTTGCTGCTTTATTTCGTCTAAATGAGGAGACAAAATTGCATTGCTCCACTGTATTCCTTATTACTGATTTTTTTTTAAACGCTTTACTTTCATTCCTTCAACAGGCTTTTAGAGTTCATAAGAAAGCTTCTAGGAATTGTAAATGCACTGAGTGTTGCTCCAAGGATACATAAGGAATTACATATATACTTTTGCTTCAATAACTCCTAAAATAATTGTCTTCTTTCTCTTTAAGCCTGTACTGGTGTTATTTTTTAGGATGGCCAATTTTATTTACTTTGTGGCCTTTGCTGTCATAATGCAACTCTGTTTTTTTCATTTCTTCTTCCATCACCCACAAAAGCCATGACTCACAGGAATAATTCTGCACCCCCTAGAGTATGGAGGTTCATCTGTGATGAAAACTGTAACCAGATATGAAGCATTGAAGTTTCCCTTTCATATTTTCAACTACAATTAGTGAAAAAGCTTGAAAAAGAAAATAAGGAAACCCAGAATAGGTTGTTAAATAGACATATGACCTTGATAATTACAAATATAAATGTATTACAGATGACATTTCAGAGAATCAGAGCTGTATTTGCATAAGACTTAGATTTAGATAAGTGGAATTCAAATAAAATCAAAGAAATAAAGGCAAGGAACTACATCCCACCTTTCTATTGAGGAGGTATGTTTGGTATGTTACCTGCTATTTAAAAAAAATTTCCGATGCCTTCCATTCTTCCTTTACAATTTTATTTTCCTGATGCAACATTTTCAGTGTTAAAAAAGAATTCACAGATACTCTGTCCCAATTTCTCATTTCTTAAACCAGTAATTTCACTACGTAAAGTGTTAATTAAATCCTAATTTTTGCTCCTTTTTTGAGACAATACAAATATTTTCAAATTATTGCTCTATTTCAGTTATGAATTATAAGGTACATAGTCTCTATTGATGCTTCCTTATAAATGTAGTCTAGTAGAACAATGAATACCATGTTTTATCTTTGAGGAAAAAGAAGGAAGAAGGTAGGAGATATCCCTACTATCCTTGACTTTCTGCTTATTCAACTACAGTTTTTGGTAATGATGTTCTGTATGCCAAACATTTTTTCACCATAGCAATTTAGAAAGGTGATGAATGAAAGATGCGGGCTGACCTTTCTTTTACTGTCATGATTTAGAGACTCATAAAAGTTATTACTCACTGCCACCGCTTTAACCACTGCAGCTTTTTAAAGTTTTTGCTTACCCATTTTCTCTCCTGCAACCTAAAGATGGATCTGAATTATAAAATGGACAGCATTGTAAACATGTGAATTGGGTTATTCTAATGACAAAGGGAAAAGATTCAACAAGTGTCTGCCTAATGCAAGTATGTAGGTGGAAAACAAAATGCACATCTAATATTGGGGTAATTTTCAAGATAATTTCATTCTGAAAAACTGTATATGCCTTGAAAAGAACTAGAGTGTTTTGCCAGAGGAGTTTCTTATCAGCATGCTGTATTTCATGCAAACAGTTTTGCAGTTTCTCTGTCAGACCCACACAAAGCAACTGCTCTTTCAAAAATGGATTTTGCAAAATTCACTTAATGGCCTCAATTCAGGGAATTTTAACTGCCTAAGAAAAATGAAATTTAAGTAAAATTCATCTGTTACCTGAACATGTTTGCACATACAGAAAGTAGTAACAACCATCCATGGAATAAAAATTAATTCAACAGGTTCACAATTTACTGAAACTGTCAGCAAAGGGGGAAACAAAATAAACTGATATTTAGAAACGTGGAAATTAACCTAAAAGGGCAGCACAGGTCACACAGAAATATTATGAGACAGCAAAACTCCTATAAGAATATTGGCACCAACACCCCTCTTCCAGGAACCCATGAACCAGACTCAGCAGACAACACAGAATTCATCTAGGTACCAAAACCTAGATACATCTAGAAATTAAGACCACTTTTGTACTGAGTGCGCACTAAAGAAAGTTTGCAAAGAAAAACCCTGTCACAGTTTGTCCTCAAACATCAGCAGGCAAACAAAGACACATTAAGAAATATCAGAAGAATCAAGAAGGACACAGAAAATTTCAAGGTCATATTAGAATCTTTAGTTCCCATTAGAAAAGGCCCATTAACTTTTTGAAATTATCAAACTACTTGAAGATAATTTACCCCTCATGTAGATACAGTTAAATATTCTTCATAGTCTTCTAATTCCAGGAAAAACTTAGCGTAAAAATAATAGAACACAAGTGTATTTAAAAGCAGAATGGAAATGCGTTTCTGGGCTTGAAGGCCTCCTCTATAAATGCATTTAGCTCTTGATCTGCCAGAACAATTAATGAGCAATGTATCCTCTTAAACAACATGGAAAATCTGTAGACCCGAGCTAGCCCTGACTTAGTATCATGGTAAATATGGCTCTGTGGTACTTTCCATATGCACTGTGAGCACGTAACACCACAAGGCCCAACACAAGTCTTGGAAAAATTTCTTCAACACATCTCTGTTGTCACAGTGAGTCTGTAGCCGTCAAAAGAACCAAGGGCGAGCAGTTCTGCCATCCTCTCATTCAGCTATGTCCACATTACCTGGCAACACAGATGTAGCCTCTCTAGATTTCCTTGTTGCGATAATATAAGTATAATGTTGCGATACCTAAGTATAATTCAGCTAGCTTTTCCTGTTTTGAAGAAGTACAATACACATCTCTTCCAGCTTTATAAGAAATAAAAGACCTACAGATCAATCAAATATTGACCAAAAATACTGATTTAAACACGCACACACATAAAATGATTTTTTCTCTTTGAATTTCACATATGATGATTGATTCAGTCAGTATGTCTATGGGCAATTCTCTACAAACAGCATTTAAGTACAAAAATGTTGGCTCAACAGTATTCTGTAACCCACAAAACTGCTGAATATCAAAGTTGTTTCTGCGAGTGATTTGGTATCCTATATATAAAACTGTATACCGTAGCACAAGGCAGTAACTGTGTCAAAAGACCCAATCTAATCTTAACATTCAGTACTTTATAATTAAACATGGGGGATGTTTTGCTGGTGAGGGACACATTTTGCACTGTGTCACCTGGTTTCTTCTTTGAACTCTCAGTAAAATGAAACAGGGCACTATAAGAACTGCTGGAAGCTCTGTTGTACTGCACTGTGCTTAGAGAGCAAGAAAGTTGCCATACATTTATGTACACAAGGTCCTTCTTTGATGAAATGCAATACTCCATTGTTCAAGTACCTGTTCTGCTAAAAACCAGCACCATTTCTCCCCTACCACTTCTCTCTTCCCTCCTTTGCATAGTTGATCATCTATGTTGCTACTGCAATTGTGCTGTTCCTTTTTACTCACTTTCAGTTATGTTTATGAGCTCACAAACCAGTGTTTAAAAATAACTTCTAGCAGTGCTTCTTTGTTTCTTGAATGTATGTATAAATTATTTTTAATTATAGGCAAGCACCTATATGGATGGATGCTGTCAGAGCCAAATTCACAGGAAACCTATGCTCCAAGCATCAAGCCTATGCTGCAGTCAAATGCAAGCTAACACTGATACAGAAGCTGTCTCAGGGGAGCACTGCTGTTAGCACAAAGCTAACAAGCCCTGCTACTTACCACATGCTTAGTCTTTTTCTGTTTCAAAGAACAGTATTTTCTAGCTTTACCTCATATGGGAAACACTGTTAAAAAGAAGTGGTACAGAATTGGGAAACAAGAATTAATTCTATCCCTGTTTTGCTACTGACTGTGGACAAGCTAAGCTACTGATTCCCATCACATCATTTGTCTGCTTTATTCATTTAGACTGTACGTTCTGCAAGGCAGGGAATCTCTCCTGCAAACTGTTTGCAAAGAGCTCTTTTACACAAGGGGACTCTGAGTTCTCCAAGAAAGAGGAAGTCTGTACTAATGTAATACTACTGCTATTACCAGTAGTAAATTTCAAATTGCTTGAACTGAACAAAATTGTTTATCAATACATATTACATACTTTACTACCAGAAGCTTTGTTAACTAATTTTGCCATTCTCAGAGGCAATGACAATACTGTAAGCAGTCGCTTCCTGTTAGAACACTTCAAGGTTCCTCATATGCAGCTACCTCCTGTTTATTCTGTTGGTGACTCTGTTACGGTTCTGTTCTTCTTTCCATCTTAGGATTGCTACAAGATCTTTCAACTATTCTTCCATACTCATGACAACCTTCTGAAAAAATTCCTATTTTTGGGTCTATATTAATTAATTATTTCTACTCATTCCAAAGTGAACTGTAATCAGCAGGGAGCTCTTCATCATTCTTCAGAACGTTTAGCACCCTTAAAGTGACACCATTTGCTAGGCTTTTAGGAATCAGCTTATAGCACTAATTCCTTCTTATGAGATTCAAATTTGCAGGTCTCATCCTTCATCCAGTCATTACCAATCTTTGCTTACCATGGCTCTAATTTCACTACTTGTCCCTTAGTCACTAGCTTAGATACTGATCTCCCCTGTGCACAATGGAATCTGTGTCTAATCTTCCTTTCTTTTTTCAAGGACAAAACACTTATCTGCGGTACCAAATTAAATGTCTCCACACATATTTCACTCCTATCCCTCCTACAATTTTTTTACTGTTGTTGTTGATATCAATTTACTTATTTAAGATCTCGACTTGGCACTTTCTTTCTTATAATAATTTCTCTTTAACATCTGTCCTTTCCAGCTTCATTTATTTTTTACAAGTCTCAGCTACCAGGAAAGATTTTTCCTTCTCTCCAAACAGGAAAACAAACACAGCTTTCACATTCTCAGTCATGTTTTGTATTGGCTGCCTGAGATTCTAAGGTAGCTGTCAAGCCAAATCTGGTTGTTCTGTGAGCTGTGAAACCAATAAAGTTTGCTGTCCTGGAGTATTTCCTACATCCCTGCCTCATACTCCTGCAATTACTGCAGCTTTTCTCATGTCCTCTGTAATCTCATTATCTGTAATACCGTCAGTTCTTTTTCCTGACCTCTAGATTCTTCCACAGTACCTTGTGCAAATAAGTTCAAAAGTAATTTGCGAAAAATGGAAGGACAAAATGGTTTTACTAGAAATTCTATGCTACTATAAAATGAAATAACTGTAAAGCATCATCTTTAGAGTAGAATTTTTCTTATTTTGCATCCAAATCCATAGATCTAGAAAACAAGAGTTAGTTAATTTGCTCATATGTGCTGCTAATTGTGAAATTACAGATGCAACATAAACGCCAGTAGTTAGTATTTCACTACCATCCAAGTTTTTATTAGCTTCTTATGCAAAAAACCCAGACAGCCTACCACAGGAACCCAAACACCTCAAATACACAACTCTTTTTCTTGTGTTGACAAATTTCCACAATAAGTAAATATACATACACTATCAAAAGACAGGAAAAAAAAGGAAAAGCAGAAACAAATTAGAATGCTTTCAATCAAATATCAAGAATAAAAGTGCAGTTGATACATGTTGATGATATTAATCACTGCAATATTTAAGTCACCTAAAAACAGAAGTATGAATTGTACCACCTGAAACAGCTTTTGAACTTCCCATCTGATTTAGAAACCAGGAGTCAAAGCAATGAATCTAGACCCAGTTTACTAAACAATAGGAAGTCTTGACTAGACATGATAATTATGACATTCCAAGGAAATTACATCATCAGGAGGTCTGTATACCCGGAACGCAATTTTTAATTTGCCCTGGCAACAGACTGTATGTTGCAGCCAACAACAAACTTGGTTGCAAGTGTCAAACTGGGCTGAAAAATCTGTGTTTGATGCTGACACAAAATGGCAGTAATACCAACACCTGCAGCTTGACAGGAAAAGTGAATTGGTTCAGAAGCTTCTGACAGAACAACACCGACACCCCAATCTAGCAAGTGGCAACTTACAACTTCTACAATTCACATGATTGTTTTTTATTCTCACACTTTCATATATATGTTTTCACACGTATGTGTAGCACACTGCAGGTATGCATCAACACTATTCACAGCTCATGCACTGGAGACTGACAGCAATTCACATTTCTACACCTCCTTTGTGTGCTGCAACTCCCTAAAGCCCTTTGCAAAGCAAGAAATACCATACCCAGGGAGAAACAGTGATTGGTCATCAATACAGTAGTGACTTTCTGTACTCAGGCTTAGCAGCCATTCTGAGTACAACAGTATATCTGAAATACGAGTACAAATTAATCTGAATAGTTCTGCCTGTGAGGGATCTTTTATGCAATCACCTGCACTACTACAGGTTGTATCTGCAGCTCTTTGATACCACTGTAGAAGGCTAGCAGTTTCATTAAACCAGTATTTGCACTCTGCTGAAAGGCCAGTAGGTTTCCCCAAGTTTCCCAATTGTCTTAAATGTGTGATCTTATGCTAAACCCTGGCTATTGGAGTGAATTGCCAAATGTACACAATGGATAAACAAAGCTATTTATAAAGCAACTGCACCTGCACTGGTAGCAGTAGCAAAGAGCAACTTTAACCTATCTTTCCATGCTTTCTGCTGCTCACTACAGATGAACAGCCCTCTGCAATTATTGAAGAGAACAGTTTGGTAACCTTCAGGAGCTGAAATTCAGATACCTGCTTATAGCTGCTCTTCTGTGCCCCCTGCTCCTCTTTTAGCTTAACACATTTATGAGTTCAGTGATTTGGAGAACACTTCTGGGGGCTTTCTGATCTGGAACCGCCTCTCCAGCATCACACACACCTGTGCAGGCACAGCAGCACACAGCACAGCAGCAGCCGTGTAGCTATCCTCCAGGGGTCACAATTGGGTTACAAATTCTATAAAATGTGATGACTGTGCAGCCTGATTTAGAGCAATTTATTCACATCCTTCTTCATTAAGATTCAAATGGAATAAGTAAGATAGAAATTGAACAGATACAGAAATTGTGCATGGCTTGCTTCTGTAGTCAGTAAACATTTATTCACTAGACACAGCTCTCTCTCGTGCTCTCTCTCTCGTATTCTCTCTCTTTCCCTACCCTTCCTGCTTGCTGTTTTAATGCATAATTAAGAAGGTCAGAATTAATGAAGCAGTGTGGAGTAAAGTTCAAGGAATCCCCAGGCACTATTTATTTTATTAGATCTCAGGCATGAACATCAGACTGGCAGCATTAGAGGCAGAGGCAGTGTAGCTGGCAGCCGTCCAGGGGAGAAGCTACCAAGGGATTCTTACCTGCAGTGTCAAGTCATTGCTGAGCTCCCTCCCTGCAAAAATCACCCGCAGCTGGTCAGCTGGAACTCCCTGTCGCTGGGCAACTGCCTCCTTCAGCTGGAGGATGCTGGCATCCAAACCAACCTCCACCGGGAAGCCATGGCTGGAGTTGAACCTGACAAACACTGAACAAGAGCAAAAGATCTTTTTAAGCGAGCATTTCTCATGACATGTTTATACTAGAATGACAGTGAGAGGCTTACTCTTCAATTACAGGAAACATGTACTATTTCCAGAGAAAAGCTATTAATACTCCGGTGTAGTATTTTTAACCTCCTCACAGAATAGAGAGTGATCAATAAATAAAGCCCATATGTTTCCCCTTGGCAGTGTTAGAAATGACACAGACCATTTAGAATCAAAAGAAACCCAGCTAGGCAGCTGTCCAAGTAGTTGCTACCTGGCACAATAGATTTTCAGTTCAGTCCTAACCTTCAGAAGCACAGGGCACATGCACTTTCTGTGCCCCTCATGCACTTCCCCAACACATATAACAAATAAATGCAGGAAACTGAGGTATGCGCTAAAGCCAAAATATATTAAATTAAACAAGGGAAAACAATTCCTTGTTACAAGATAAAGTACAGTCATATAGACTGGTTTCCCACAAATATAATTCTACAGAAGATAATGATGGAGAGGAAATCACACGCAAGAAGAAATCAGAACCACAGAATTCCGTATCTGGAAGTGTTGTATTACAACACAGTCTTTTCAGTGTTCACTAAAATATCTGCAGTACATAACTCCTGTCAGCATCCACCTTCAATGCAGAAAATCACTACTGCACCAGTCATATCATTTTTAGAGCTGCAGCAACTGGTTTATACACCCAGAGAAGCCTGGCAAACAAACTCATAAGCTTCCTGCCATTCAGCTGGCAGAAATGTTTTTCATAAGGAGTCTGAATGTGCTCGTTGAGCCCTTGGTCAGGGGAATGACTGCACGAACTATGAAACAGGAAGAAACCTCATTACATCCATATCAGTCACGGACATTGTATGTACAGTAGACATGTTCCCAGTGGACTGCTTTGACCAATACTTTCCCAGGCAGGAAGCAAAGGAATTAGCAAAACCCAATATAAAAAAAAAAAAATCATTTATATCAATTATACCTGTCACCTAAACTGCTTGGGTATTGATTGCAACAACCAGTCTTTTTAATGATTTATTTCCCATTCCCACTACAACGTTTTAGCTGAAGATGTTATTCCTTTGCATTTTTGTTGACTGACAGAAGCATAAGCTCAAAAGTACTTACAGATTTTAAAGAAATAACTATTTTTAAAACTAAAAATAGGAGTTTTATGATTTTTCCAATGTACAGTCTACCTGACAACTCCAAAGTTGTCAAGTTTAAGAACATTTAAATATAGCTGAAGTTGCTACCATTGTTTTGCTCAGCCATCAATGTTGTATTTGCAATTTCACATCTTCAGTTCAGATCTGGCTAATCATTAAAGAATAAGGCCATATTCCTGTAAAATTAAATGCAACATTTTAAGTTTTGTACTTGAAAGTACCCTCTTAATGTACTAAAATGCAGGGTAAGATTGCACAATCCAGTGTTAGGCAGGTGCCCCGCAGTGTGTTATGCAGCTTCCCGCAGTACATCTCATTATGGGGTTTAATTTCTATTAAATGGTGTTCTGGAAATAACTGTGCAAGCTGTATATTCAGACTGTTCAGAAGAATCAGTGGAATTGGAGTTTTATTTTGATCATGGATTGGAGTCCAAAGGATTATGCATATGACAAAAGGTAGTTACAGCCAATGGCAATTGAATATTTCCCATCTTTCTGGAAACACACAATGCTCAACTGTAAATAACATTATCCATGCCAATAGCAAAATATATAGTTCAATCAAGGGGGATTATAGTTTTTAATATGCTACACTGTGACTATGTATGTTATTATGTATATTTTAAGACATTTATATAGATATGCTCACATACACGCATAAAATGCATACATGTGTATCTCCAAAGAGCTCTTCCTGACTAATACTTAACCCTCTTTCTCTTTAGTCTTGCAAAAGCCAATGCTATTGGTTTTGGAAATGAAAAAAAAAAAAAAATCAGCAGATGTAGTGACTGCAAATCAAATGGTAAAAGGAAAGTGCTTGATAAAAGAAGTATAAGAAAGCACCATTTACATTAATTGTACAGAGGTATTTATTTTTAAAGGCAGTATAAACCCAGCACACTTAATGGAAATGTAAGTCAAGTTCGACATCAAGATCCCCAAACCCTTCTCTCAAATAAATTTATTTTTATTCACTTACGACAGGTATATTCTCATCCTCCCAATGTGTATGAGGTATCAGAAATTTAGTGTCCCAATTGTTACCACAAGCAAACATGGGAAATGAGTGTGAGTGCATAATTTTGAACTTTACAGCACAGAAGCCTGATGAGCTAACCCAGAAATAAATGCTAAAATGACAAATTCGCTTGCTGGAAAATTCGAAGCCACAAATATTTTGCCCTTAAGCACTTTTATTCTATTATATAGTCTGCTATCCAACAACTCTTTTTAATGTAAAAGAACAGAAGAGACCTTTGCTTACTTGCACAGAGCATAAAAAGATTGAATACTTCAGTCTGTGGAATAAAACCAGAATTTCATCAATGTAATATTTCAAACTGTCTTTTTAGGAAAAATAAACTTATTTTCTTTTTGAGATTTTACCTCAATAACTGAATAATCAATGTCAAGTTGATATTGTTAACAACACACATTATTCAAGAGATCACGGGTGAAGTTGTGCAGACCCTCCAGACCTCTTCTAAAGAATACATATGGTGAAAAGATTTAGAATTTAAAGTTTGTCTACCAGAATTTAAATAAATATTGACTTAACTGAAGATTAGAGAATTTACCTGAGGCTTAAACTGCTGGCAGAAATCCAAAAGAAATAAATAGTGTTACTCAGACACAAATACATGGGGCAGGTGTGTAGGGGAGTTGCAGAATTTCAGTGAAGGTTGGAAGACACCCTGGGGGAGCCACCCCTGCCATAATCTCAACAGGCCACATTCCAGAGCCCTGGGACCCAACAGCCTGTCTTCTTTGGCAAGTCGTATCAAAAGTTCCAAAGCTTTAATCTCCACTGTTATTAATCAAACAGGTTTTCCAGTTCTTAATGGAGAAGATAAATGTAAAATATTGGAGAAGCTTAGGCCTTGCCTGTGAACAAACTGTCAGGGCACAGTCTTGATACAGAGAACCAAAGCAACGAACTGTGGCACAAATGAAAGGAAGTTGTAGATATCCTTACATTGCTGCATGCACAACACAAATTTCCTTTTTAGTGTTGACATAAAATAACCAATTCTTTTTCTTCCTAAAGTAATGAATGGCACAATCCTGCTTTGCTGCACACCAAACAAAAGCTAAAATATAAAACATATTATTTGTGGCAAAAGAACTCACATATTTAAAATTTAAGATCTTAATCAATAAGATCTAATTCCCCATTCTTCCTATGGACAAAAAAAAAAAAAAATAGAATGTCACAAAAGTTTAACCTAAAGACAGTGTAAAGTATGGGAATTTTTTTTTATTTTTAAAAGCCCTTTCCCTACTGATGTCAGGCAAGAAGACCTTTGAAAAGTTATTTTTCTAAAACTGGGGGGAAAAAAATCTTGTGACAATATCTGTGGTGATCAGATCCTCCTTGCCTCAGCACATGACTTGAGAACACAACTCTGCTTAGCTCAAAAACCTTCATCTAGATTATTTCACACTTGAAAGCATTATCCCTTCCTTCCTTTTCAGTATTAAATTTTTCTCATAAACTGTGATTAATAATTTATCCAGTACAGCTAACCATCGTAGTACAGATTAAAAACAGGAAAATGCACAGAAAGGATAAGTAAAACAAGAGAAGATAGGAATCAAGACAATGTAAAATCCTTGCCTCCTGATAAAGTACTGGAAAGTCCCTCTATTACCACACAACTGTGCACCACCTCTCAAGACACAGGATGAAGGCAGCTGTTCCAAGTATCTTTTTTATTTCAGTGAATAAAATAAAAACATGTAAGACATATTTTTTCATATCCCTGGGGCTTTTGCATCTTCAGTCATACAAGATATTGTTCTGGTATTTTAATCTTTATACTCAATTAGCATTAGATACTTTATAAACCCCAGTCAATATCAGTTGCTGCTTGGAATTTCTACAACCAAAATTGTAGAAATGCAACTGTAGGACATATGCAGTGTGAGAACCTAGCAACAGAGCACAAGATAATGGGATGGCACTAAAACTTATTCCACAACTTTTTATTGTTATTTCCTGGTGCTAGGGGAACTGAAAAAAAGGGAAAGAAGTAAAGCAAAAGACTAAAGAGAAACAAAAAATGGAAAAAAAAGAGTTGAAGATACTCTGCAAGCTGAGGTCAGGACTGGAAAGGAAAAACTCAGAGCTGTGTCAGGCTTGTATTACACAACCAGTCAGTACATCTTAATGAAAGTCCAATCAAATGGTTAAACAACTTTGTGCAAAGTTCTTTGAACTTTGTCTTTTCATAGCAACTTAAGCAGCCTGGAACTGATATGGTCCTTTTCTTTACATATCTGTGAATTTAGATTCTGCATGGAAATAGGAGACCTTCCTAACACCTTCAGCTCCCAAGAGCACTGGAGAGGAGGGTAGTTTAGTCAGCTCCACCTTAATTTCTACCCTACTTCCACTACATCAAGTCCCACTTTGGAGGCTGTCACTGTCACAAAGCTCTGGCCAACTGGCTTGCCTGATTTTTTCCTTGACATAAATACGTGATAAAATAAAATTTCATCATCATTGGAATAAGCAGTCTCATAGCAATCCATGAACCCCTTTCATCAATTAACAAAAATATCCCTAGCACTCTCCAAGAAAACTCTCAAACAGATGTCTTTTCATCAAAAAGTTGCCAAATTCTGACAATTTGGAGCCAAGTTGAGATAGCAGGATCCCGAGTCTTGATGCTCTTGCAGTGAACATTCTGCCAACAATTCCCTTCTTCTTCAGAGAAGGAAATCCAACTACAGAACCTCTGCTGTCTACACAAGGAAGGAGATGGTGTCTCAGAAATAAATGATTTCAGACATTTCAGTCTGTATGGCTAAAAATCAACAGCGTGAACACTACCTCAAGATGAGTGGGTTGCCGTTGCAGATATTGATGCATTGGTATGACATTTTCCTGGAAAAATGCCCTGGTGTGTATTTTGCACCGGGTCCAGAGCGACAAGTATAGGCAATGAAGTTACCCCTGACTTAATGAGTTACCACTCACTGCTGAGCCACGATAACTGGAAGGATTAGGTCTCCTCGATCACTGCATTTGTGAAATAAAATTAATGCACATTAATGTAAGCCAACTTCACAGCCGCAGCAGAAAAAGAGCCTACACAGGCAATAAGTGGCAACTCATTAAGCTGGAGTAATTTAGTTGCTTCCGATCATTTGTAAATTACCTTCACCTAACGAATGATTTTATGATGCAGTCACACACAGAGAGCGATGTAGTAATCTAACATAAACAATGTCTATAAAACCTCATCCTTGATGAGGTTATCTCTCCCCTTAGAAAGGAATAAACTCTCAGGAAAACATCTTTAGTGTCGGGTAATACCAAATGAATATCATAAAAAAATGTTCCTTGATCATTAACTTAAATTTTAAGATTGAGATTTCTGCTGGTTTTATTTACTTTTTAAATAAAAATAATAACTAGCTTTTATTCAAACTACTGTTTAGGGAAAGCAAGACAGTACTATTCATAAATACTAAATATGTACCCGATGACAATTTTCTACAAAGCCATGAGCAGCACAGAAAGGGTGAGTAGGGACAGGACATTCACCTCCATCACCGGATTTAGGGGGCATCATGTTAAATTTATATGAGGCATGTTCAAAAGAGGCAAAACTGCTATGTTTGCCCACACTACTTGCAGCAGACCTTCTGGAAAACTCTGCCAGAGAAGTGGTAGATGCACAATGTATAAATTTGGCTCAAGGCAAGAAAAGAAATGGGCAGTTTCAGGCAGCTCAGTAATCTCTATACTGGAAACAAAAGAATAATACACACAAGTATGTAATAAATAGTTTATACATAGGTTTTGAGCTCAGAAAAGCAACACCTTTCAGTCGTATGCTGAGCCAAAGAGGAACTTATGACTGCAAGGGAAGTGAAAAATAACAGATACCATCACACAATTTTTTCCCCCCCTCATTTTTAGGAAAATATCTTTTAAAGCTCCTGTCATTTGAGTTGGAAGGACATCAGGGAGAAATATCATCTACGCCTGCCCTATGGTCTTTCTCAGAAGGGTGTCTGCTTATGGTTGCTGCTGGAGACAATAATACATTTACAGTTCTTTTCTTTACAAGGGTTTAACAGACTCTTCTGAAGAAGAGTGCTCTTCTGTAGATGTCCTGAGCTTGTATTTGCATACACATACTCCAGTATAATGTAAGACTGAGTAAAAAGCAGGCAGGTTAACAGTTTCCTCCTGACTCTTCATGCTACCAAGTAATACAAACCAAGAATAGAGGCAAATAAAAAAGACAAGAGCTCAGCACTAGTCTCTTTTTTTCCTCCAGATCTATGCATGTACATGCAGTTGCTTTCTTGTATTGCAGTGAGGCAATTTTTAAACTCAGCAATTCTCACAGTAACCTAATTTTGTTCTAGGAAGTATGCCTTTTAATCCAAGACACATGCTAAATTTTTCCAGTAAATTATTTCCTGTGATTAATTCACTCAGTTTTACTATTCTCTTTAAGTTGGAGGAATGCATAGCTAGCTAACTCAACACTACAATTATGTTGGCATTTCCTTTATAAGTCTCTTAAAAAATGCTATTTTCATAGCTATTTTTGCCCTGATTTACTGGCTGCTTATGTCAGCACCAAGCTGCCATGAACTTCCTTGATACAGAATCAACCTAAATTCATGTTTCATTTTAAATAGATGCATACTGTTCTTTAATGTGCTTGGATATGGATAAGAGTCTTTCAGTTCTACATATTTCAAGCCATATGCTACAGCTTTCTGTATTAATAGGAAGTATTAAACTTAAAAATAAAATGTATACTCTTGCAGCTTTTAAATTACCCGTCCTGTGAAAGAATGGGCCAGTATTTTTGCAAAGACTGCATGAGTTCAATGAAATTCATAAGAGGGTCAGAAAATCTGAAGCAGGACATACTGCAGTAGCTTTAAGGCGGTATAGGGAACTGTCAAGGTGAAGACTTCAGTAGGGAGCTTCCACCATTTTAACAGTTACACTTTCCACCATTTTTGCAGTTCCACGTGAAATTTAATATAGTATTCTTGTGGCGTCCACGTTCATCTGAATACCAGAAGCATTGCTGGACAGCTGAAATTCCAGTCAAACAAATGTATGAAAAATATGGCAGCTGTCACACTTGACTAAGGAAGGAGCTTTCTCACCTTGTGAAGTTTGTTAGATGCTCAGTATAGAACAAAACAAGTATAAAAATTTATAGAATCCACATGGCTATGTAGAAACAGATTAGTTCCACATAAAAAAACCCAGAAGTCCCAGAGAAGACTTATCTACATACCCACCTACTGACATGGAAACCTTTGGTTTCCATTTGTTTCATTTTTACAAGAGCTATGACAAATGACACCAAGGCGAAACTCCAGGGAATAAACATTGTTACAGCCCTGTTAAGCCCGGGACAGTGGGCTGTACAAGTACTACCCGGCTGGATGCCGTACAGCCAAGCACATTACTTGAAGGGAGAGGATGAGGCCGGCTGCTCTGGAGAACAGAAACATTAATAGGGCTTCTTTCTTTGGTGTTTGCAGATCTAATGCCAGCTTTCGATTGTTCATGTTTCTTTGCTTTTACTCATCCCATTAGAGGGGATCCCAGTATCACGACAATCATGTCCTGATTTGTTTTAAAATGCACGATAGGCAAAATAAATTGTATTTCTTCATTGAGAACTTAATTTTAAGGCTACGTGTTGCAGCCTCTTTTTTTCTTAAGTATCTTTCCATTTTACCAATTTTACTGATAAATAATTCTTGACTAGCAGAAAAACAAGCTTTGGTGTTCTGGGACAGTCCAACCCCTGCCCTTCACCTTTAAATGCTAACCTCACCCTACTCCTTTCAAACCATGGGCACCATTTTTCCTCCCCCAAGACCTCTTTTCTCACCAGCCAAACTATGGCAGTGGCAGAGCAGCCTGAAGAAACACTACCAGGGAGGGCACTGGGGGCACCACCAGCCCTGACTGTCCCTGCCTGGCTTCCCCAGGGGCTCCACACTCTGCCCCGGGCCCCTGGGGTCGCAGTCCCTGCCTCAGCCACACCATTTCTGCAGCAACTTGGAGTCTACTCTCATGGGTTCAACTTAAATTCTTAAGGCAAAATTACATCTGTTAAGGATGTAATGTAAAGATGAATTAAAGATCCTAAGTAATTACACCAGCTTTAGTAAAACTATCTTAGCTGGAAGTAAAATTTAACCACTTAAATCAAAAGAGAACTGCAAAATGATGGGTTGTCAAAGAAATTTACAATTGTGTCATAAGAATGTGTAGCCAGCTTTTCTTCTGAACTAAAAATAGAAGAAAAAATAGAAGTTCTTGTAGCTAAGCTTGAAGATTTACCATATATAGAAGATAATTTTCTCTCTCTTGAGTTTTTCAAAGCTCTTCCCACCCTTGTTTGTTTGGTTTTTTTTAACATCTACTATTCCTATCTCACAGCCAAATAACAAGCACCTCTAAGTCTTTGACACAACAAAATACCCAGCAGCCACTTTTGCTATGAAAAAACATATGGCCCAAACTCACTGCCAAAAATAGTCTGACATTCCTATAAAAGCTGCTAGTTAGCAGGAAAAGAGAAACTATTCACTATATTTTCTGAACACAGACACACAGAGAAATTAATTGGGCCTGTTTAAAATTTACATAATGTAGTCATTTAAAATCTCCCCTTAAATGTATTAAATGTACTATTTATATGTATATTTATATACATATATATGTTTAAACCCCTCAACTCAGATGCTATTATTTCAGTACAGAGTCAAATCGCATTCACTGAGCAGACATAGACATGAGCTTGCTAGGAGTACAGCCTCCAATTCACAAAAATGCTTACTGGACACATGACTCAAATACTATTACAAAAATGAAAAGTTAAAAATTCGAAGTAATGAAATGCCAAAATACAGTAGGAAGTGTCTCAGGAGATGGAAAAATGGTGGTGTATACAGCATACCAATTGATTATGATGGGATGAAAATTGTGAAACATTTCACATACCAGGAATTTTGCTTCTGTTTTGTTGTTTGGGTTTTTTAAAACGAAGTCTAAGCAGACTGAAAGCATGTATAAATTATAGATAAGCACAGCAAATACTGAAGATCATGTGGAGCTATGCTGTGCCAAAAATGTTCTGAATAAGTTTCTTGCCATTTTACCAATTCTTTGCCAATCTGTTTTGCTGGATTTACCTTTACTGTCCAACACCTCAGCAACTTTGAAGAAGACAACATAATGATTTCTCTCTCTGTTACATCTAGGTCTATAGATGATACAAACTTAGATATTTCAAAGCTTGCAGGTTTATCATTTTGAGGTATATTTCACTAGAAAGCTAGGAAACAATAGTTTGGGTTTAGTTGTTTTTTTTTTTTAATTAAAGACTAAGATAGCTATATAAAGTAATTCCAGAAAGTTAAAAAATGGAGGCCTCATAATCTGAAGTTTTAGCTTATTGCCATGATAGATCAAAAAGTCTTAAATATCAGAATATGAAAACAGTTTATCTAGTTAGGTCATAATTCCCATGGAAGAGCAGTTTCTACTGCCACATGTACTGAAGCCAAAGATTTTCTGGGCATCCATCATTTTGAGAATGCCAGATAAAGAAAATTATTCAAAAGATTTGCTATGTCAAAAGCAAGATACACATAAATTAAAATGTGAAATAACAGCTCAATTGATGATGACAGGATGAATCTGTTCCTTCTTGCTGAAGTGAAAGCTGTTTTAAAACAGTTTTTAAGTTAAAATATTCATTTCATTAGACCAAAATTAACACATTTTTCCCCCCCAAAATTTCCCAGGAGCTCAGAATGCAAATTCAAAGAATTCTGAGCAAGGCATGAAGTTACAATTTCTGAACAAGGAGAAAAATAAATCTATGTTTGACTACACATAATTCTCTATACATGGGCTATTTTACATTGGAAAAGATGAAGTTTTGTGAGAGGCAGCTAGTACAGACTACACCTAACATCCAACCTTTGTGAATGGGTCTCTGCTGCCAAAATGTATCTGCATAGCACAGTTCTACAAATTCTCTTGCAAAAATCCTGGCTGGCACACCTTATAACCATGGGTGGAAGACAAAAACGCACCATCATTTCTGTGAGGCATGTGAGGTGCAACACAGTTTGAAAGAGAAGAGTTGTTCTTAACTTTGTTTGGTTTTAAAGGCTGACCGTGCTGACCAATTATTTCAGCTCTCTGAGGAAAATGTGGACCAATACTGGGTTATTATTTTGGGCTGTGTGCTGTGCTTCCATTGTCCCTGTTGTTAGGAGGAATGATGCTAGAAGAGCAACTTAGTTTTCCACGTGATTTTCTCTTTTTCAAAACCTATTTTAAAGCCTGAAAGAATGGACAGTCTTTTTTGCTGAAAAAAATACAAGTTCTTCATTCTAACTATGAATATTCCCAGAAGAAGATCCATCTCAATGTCATGAACACCTCAGTACTCCTCAAGATTTCCTTTCCTTCTGTCTTTCTGACAAACCGCAGGCAGCTGGAGCCCATCACTCCCTGTGCCAGCGCATTTGTCAATTAGTTTGAAGGAAATCGCCCAGCACAAAAAGCAGAGCTTATGATCAGACAGGAAATTATAGTCTATTATGCAATTTTATTCGTCTGTGATTGACTGCACATCAAAGGGCCACTCAGTGGCAGCCACTGATACTTGTTAAGGTAAAAATAGTTCTGCAAAAGCAGATGGTGGAAGCAAGACACCAGCAGATCAGAAATGCTGAGTCTGAGTATAGTATACTTTAGATGAGCCTTTTAGAAATAAACCAAAAGGATTTTAACACATAGTGTTCTTTTGCAGTATATTGACATTACAAACTGTATGGTGTTTTCGGATACAGTGGAAGTCTGCCAAATTCTGATCACAGTTTTCACTCACACCCTATTTAGAGTGGTATGGGCATCAGCACCTGTAAATAGGTAAATTTTTTCACAGCATGTGATCCATACATAGACTTTATCAGTATATGAATTTAAGAATAAGAATAATTCTGTATGCAAATAACCTCACTGAGTTCAATAAGACTTTCAACATTTTTTTACAATGATCAGGGATAAAATGATTGTGACGTAAAATGCCAACATGTCCACCTCAGTAACATACTTAACACCTTATGAACCCAATTGTGTCAGCTTAGGCAAGTGACAAATGTGAAACAAGAATAAAATCAGAACAAGATTTATTTAAATAAAGCCATTAAATATTTTAAGCCAATCATCCAACTGAAACCACACCTTTATAATGGCATGTGGGAGCTCTGAATAGTGACTGAAATTAAAAATGAAATACCATGGCAAGCTAAAGGGCCAAAAAATTACAGAAATAGATAATTTGGTCAGACATTTAGACAGCTGTTTGGAGGAACTTAGCAGAAAAATGGAATTAGTTTACGAAGAATAAGAAGAAGCAAAAACTTGCTGTTATAAACTGTGTACATCAAGCACTAGATATAAATGTGTGACAATGTTTTTGTAATCCTCATTTTAGAAAAGAGAAGTAAAATATGGACATATTTATTCTCATAAATTATTGTCCTCTACAAAAAAACCACAGCACTTTTCTTTAGGTTCTCTTCCCTTGAAAGAATTAAACATAAATTATACAGCTGGATCATAACTGAATAGATAATAATTCTCAGATAAAAAAAATTATACTCATTATGGAAGAAGAAACATACATTAGTAACAAAAATATATTCAAAAGACTTTGAGCTATTATGCATTTGCAACACACATATGCTGGTAATTGCAAAATGGCAAATATTTAACATCACACAGATGAAAACCTTATTTTCTTTCTTGAAAAGCCCCAGAAGATCTAGAACATGCCTCATGGTTTCCAGAGAATTAGCATAGGTCATTTTTATGGGGAGGTTTCTTTAAATTTGCCAAAGACACTGTTATTAACAATGCATTCCATGTAAGATTTTTTTTTTTGTGTGATTAATGTGGCTGAAACAGCAACAGCAATTAACTTTTACACTCTGTTAGTGAAACTGTTTCCTTGCCATGATAAACAACTTCTACAAGGATATTATTTACAACAAGTAGAGAAAACAAGAATTGTATTAAATCAGATTTAAAAGGCAGTGTTAACCTTCCCCAGCATCCAGCTTTTCTGAAGCCAGTTTTTTAATGTGCTTTTCATTCCCAAGCCTTACTGGCCTAGTAAGAGGCAAGAAGAACTAGAACCCGAGAAGTTTACTGGCTTTCACAAGCAAGACAGGACGATGCAAAAGAAATGGATTAATGAAGTTAAGGCAGAAAAGATTGGAAGCAGGAAAGAAATAGATCAGATGACGAAGAAAAGGTTTTTCCAGAATTGGAATCATAGAATCAAAAATTAAATGAGTTGGAAAGGGCCTTAAAGATCAATTAGTTCTAACCCTCCTGCCATGGACAGGGACACCTTCCACTAGACCAGGTTGCTCAGAGCCCCATCCAACCTGGCCTTGAACACTTCCAGGGAAGGGGCACCCACTTCTCTGGGCAACCTGTTCCAGTGTCTCACCACCCTTGCAGTAAAGAATTTCTTTCTAATATCTAATCCAAACTTACTCTCAGTTTAAGGCCATTCCCCCTTGTTCTGCCACTACATGCCTTTGAAAAAAGTCCCTCTCCATGTGTATTGTAGGCTCCCTTCGAGTACTGGAGGATCTCAATTAGGCCACCACAAAGCCTTCTCTTCTCTAGGCTGAACAAATTAAATTCTATCCAACTTTCCTCACAGGAGAGGTGCTCCATCCCTCTAATCACCTTGATGTCCCTCCTCTGGACTCACTCCAATAGGTTGATGTCCTGGGGACCCCAGAGCTGCATGCAGCACTGCAGGTGGGGTCTTACCAGGACAGAAGGGCAGAATCCCCTCCCTCACCCTTGCTGCCCACGCTGCTTTGGATACAGATCGGGATACAAGTGACTTTCTGGGCTGCAAGTGCACATTGCTTGGTCATGTCCAGCCTCTTATCCACCAGCACCCCAAGTCCTTCATGGCAGGGCTGTTCTCCATCTGTACATCCCCAGCCTGTGCTGATACCAGCGGTTGACCCAATCCAGGTACAGCACCTTGCTCCGGGTCTTGTTAAACTGCAGGAGGTTCCCAAGAGCCAACTTCTCCACCTTGTCCAGGTCCCTCTGGGTGGCATCCCATCCTTCACGTGTGTCAATCATACTGCTCAGCTTGGTGTCATCTGCAAGCTTGCTGAGGGTGCTAGAGAGGACCTACAGCCAGTGCCATGATTTGGGGAATAAAAGTGAGTGGTCTCCATTTTCTTGTATAATATAGGTAACTCCTGAAGCAGCATGCATAACTTTCCAAGGGTTCAATTTTTATTCAGTTATGATAATGTTATGAATATTTTTATTTCCTTGAATATAATATTTATCAAAAAAATCACTGTCTCTTTTTTTATCTGATCTGTCTTAGACCTAACACCAGCATCCACAGTTATTGCTGTAATCCTGACAATTCAGACCAGCTTGCCTGGAGAGGTTTTAATCTAGTGAACTATCACTGTAATTCACTGCACGAGATACCCCTGTTGTGTTTATGTGTGCTGAGAATACTAGCTGCGCTAGGGATACAGCTTGACTTACTTGTAGAAAGAAGGATTTCTTGCAAAGATCCCAGTAAGACTTGCCTAAGGTTGTGGACAGATATTAAATTATCACTATGCATTGTTTTGTGGAATTGTGATCAACCACCGAAGCCCTACAACGGAAGACTGAGAGGGGATAGCCAAGGGCAGTGTGCTCCCAAGGTTCATGGCAGGATGTAGGGAGTCACTGGTGACAGCTGCTGCAAAAACAGCTGAACTTACAACATGAACTCCATACAAACAGGCCCACAGGGGGACTTTGGTCTAGATAAATGTGTCAGTTTAGTGGATCAGCACCTGGTTGTTGTTATTGAATGAACCAACCAAAGCTCATCCCCAAGTTAATCCAAAGATACCAACTGTCTTCCTGCAGGTGCCGGACCAGCACTGGGGGCATACCCACATCTCTACCAAACATAGAGTATTAAATAATAGAACTATGAACAAAAAGACCTTTGGATACCAAATGGGCTTGGGCTGACTTCACACTCCGTGTATTCCATCCTGGCCACTGGGGACACCCGGTGTCACAACAATGAGAATATTATACAGACTGGCAACAGGAATCACATTCACATTGTGATTCAACTTTATATAGAAATTGCTGTATTCTGCAAAGTGTAATTTGTCCTGGCATTGTGATTTACATGTATTGTTGTACAGCTCTACTAACTCAAAATCCCATGCGACATCATACAACTGGGCTCCAACAGGAATATGCTCCTATACTTGACATAAAATATCCATTTATTTACTCATACCAAATCAACTTTGAAGATCTAGAAGACTATGATCCAGCAGGGAGAAACAGACAATAACAAACTGTGTCTAAAGGACAATTCTTAATACAGCAAATAAGACACAAGGGGTGCCTTACTGTGATATTCCAGCACTGTGAACTAACAAAACCTTTGCTAATCAATATACCAAACATACTAAATAACAAAGTCAGAAGTTCATAGACTAGAGATAACACAAGAGAAAACAAGCTCAATATTGAAATGTGACCCTGTGACCTTCATTTGGTTCTGCAGCTGTGTTATGAGAGGAATTTACTCTCCCCTGCCTCCTCACTGAATAGGTGATACTTCAGCAGGTCATTTTCAGTAAATTATTCTCAGTATTAGAATTCATCAAGTTAACAGTGGTGATAACTGCAATAAGGCTTGTTCCCTAAATAGTGTTACTTTGTTCAACATGTCATATTAGAGTAAGTTAAAGCCCTTTAAGTAGGCTTTTATGCTGAGGCAACGCATACATTAAAGTGATGAATTGGTGGGAATCCTGATCAGAGAGAGGTAAATTTGTATTTCTTGCTTGAATAAATTTTACTGTCTTACATTTGGTTTGTAGATTACAGGAGCATGCATTTGGTGACAAAACAGGCCTACTCCAGGAGGTGGAGGCTCAACCAGCTCTCAATCATATTGTCACGATTCAGGGACTGTTTTTTTCTATTGTTTGCAGAAATAAATCATAGCAATACAAAAATAACATAGGGGAAATGACATGCTATACTTTTGTTAATTTTATCTGCATATATACTGCATTTGACATCTTAAAAATTAATTTTTCTAATAGCCCCTGCTATTTGTGGAATAAATCATCTCATTATCTACTGGCCTCTGGCACTAATATCCAACTGCTTTTACAAAACCTTAAAACCTGTACTGTGGGGAGGCTAAATACAATAAATAATAAGAACGACTACAGAGTTCTTCGATAATAGATTTGTTTTGTGCTAGGAATTTCTGAATATGATTACATTCAGAAATATTGAATTAACTTTAAAAATACTAAATAACTTATGTTGTCAGAAGGTATTACAGATGTTTTCTTCAGCTGTTGTGCCAAACCATTCCCAGCATTCTGATTATTTTAGGACTAATGTATATCCTAGGGAAGGGGAATTGAAGCTCTGTCATATAAAAACCAACCAACCACATGCTAAAAGAATCCCATTCTACAATTTACCCTAATTAAAAATACATATTGTCCTTCTGATAATATGTACAGTGATGGTAACAACATTTCAACACCAGATTCTTCTTGAAGACCACCTCTAATATTTATTTTATGTAGCCTTTCTCTGTAAATATATCCACACACTGGCCTCAGAGTAAGGTCAATCTGAATACAGTACCCAGCAACATCCTTTGTCTACAATTTTAATTCTTGTGTTTTGAAGTATGTTTACTAGTGCTGAGCATGAAAGAAGTGAAGCGGCTATGCACAAGGGAAACGAAAAAGCTTCAGGAGCTCCACCGAGACCTCAAAATGCCTAAAGGTAGAATCAATCTTCATGTTAACAGAAATGTTGGGGCAGCAATTGTCTCTGTCAGAACGATCATTCTCTCAGATAACAACAGGGTGACAGCAATCACTGGGAATTTTTCCTTAGGCAATCTGTATAAATGTGAAGACAACTTGTTCGGGCCTCACTCCTCACTATCTACTGACTCCTGCTAGGGAGCACACGCAGCTGCCTTGGGGAAAGCAAGGCAAAACCAGAACCTCTGAAGAAAGTTACCCTTTCTCAAAGCAGATCCAAATACTGGGCACAAACTAATGCCACCTGACTTTTTTTCTTTTCTTTTGTTTTTTTTTTTAGAAACTAAAACCTATCCAATCCTAATAAAATAAATTTCATATTCAGTATATTAAATAAATACAGCAGTTGGATTTTCCAGTTTTCAGTGTAGACTTTCATCAACATGCTGTGAAGCAGAACAAAGACTGCATGACAAAGAAGTAAGAATAACCTCCAAAAGCTTACATAAATACTGCTTCATCAAAATTATCATATCAAAGAATCTGACTTTACTCACAGATATCATGGCTTCATTAATGAGCAGTTGAAGTATACAAATGTGCATTTTGGGAGGTATAACTCTTTTCCAGAAGCTTGAGATTTAACATCCACATTTTCACAGAAAAAAACTTGACGAAAAATAGGGAGAAAGGGGGAGTATTGCTTTCATTTTCACAACATATGTAAATCAAAATTTATTTGATACTGAAGCTAATGTAATACAGATCTTTACGGTATAGGAAACATGATTTATCATCCTAAGAAACAACATGCAAGGACTTCAAGTGCTCAAAATGCATGGACTTTAAGCACTACACCTAGACTGACAAAAGAGATACTCCCAAAAATCTCTTGAGCCACAATCTGTAAACAAAGAAAGAGCAACTGAGGCGACCATAATCGCTTTTAGGGTCCATTAGAAGATAAATTGCCTTTCTAATTAACACTATTCACAAACAGATCTTGGAAATACTGTGCATACTTCTGTGAAAAGGATTATGTAAATAACATTTATTTGCAAAATTGTTGACTTTGCCAAGACTTCTATTTATTCAGTGAAGCAGTCTAGCAGGTCTATGCACTAAATAACGTAGGTTTTAAAAATCAGCATCCATGCGACAATATAAATTTACCCAAAAGCCAAGCTTTAAAATTTTTTCATATGAATAATGTATACAATAAAAAAAGGAATGTGCATAATTAACATCTGACCAGAGATATAACATGTATTTTCAGGTGAGTAGTGTGCACATACAGGCTGCAGCTGATGTAAATTTTTATATGCAATTACTGTTGCAGGTAAACACTGCATATTTTACGAGTTTAAATTAGTGGAGTGACACTACAGTTAAACTGAGATGAGCTTCTAACTTAACAGATATTTTTTGAGTGCTCTAAAACATGCTCATATTGTCTAGAAAATTACTGTCCATAGACGGTATAGAAACGAAGTTTACTACTAAAATATATAGTATTTTGTTACTGGATTTTTATCACTTCACCTATTTAAAAGTGAAACATCTAACCAAAATAAGTTTTCTCTAGATTGTCTTTCAGATCAACAGAGCATCTGTTCCCCTAACTGTAGGTCAGCCCCACAACAGCAGTGCTGTTCTACTTAGTCCAAATATGTGATTGTGACATAGTTTTAAGGAGATGGGATGCCTAAAAGCTGATATAAAGAGGTAAAGAGGAGACAGGCTTGAAGGCTCTTCCTTAGATCTGAAATAAAAACTGCAGACTTCAAAGTTACGTGGAAGATGACAATGATTAATCTGTTGTGATGACCTTGGACCACCTAAAAGGGGTAGGTACACATTACAGTAAATTGTGTTAGCAGTAGAAAGGTTATTGGCTAAAGTGACAGCTGATGAGGTCCTAAGTAGTTGATTAGTTTTAGCTACGTAAAACTCTAATTATTTATCCATGTGACTATTTGAGGCATATAAAGTACCACAGACACAGCAGTCTACCCAGGCTACATCTGTAGTCAATGGAGATAAATTGGTAGGATAAATGGCTCCGTCAAAAAGAACTCAATTTTTTCAATTTGAAAAACTGATCTTAGATCAATCCTACCCTTGGTAAGCATCTCCTGAAACACTGCATGCTATTTCCTCACCTGATTCCTGCCTATTTATCCATTAAGGCTGGCCACAGGTACATCTGTACATCCTCTGTATAGGGAAGCAATACTTAAAGAAAATGTTAGAGATTATTTAGACAAAGCAGACAAAGCATCTTCAGATTATGTGACACATCACAGCAATTACTTGTGAACACTGCAACAAGGTCTCATTCATCTTAATGCCCTAATATATAAACCACAGTGTTTGAGTTAATGGCACCTCACTAAATGCATCGTATGCATATGTTAACACTTGTGGACTTGGATCTGCTGCATATGTTATCAGCCTCTGTGCCCGGTCTGCTTAGAGAGATATTGTCCACAGTCTAAAAAACAACTAAATGAATGTGATGCTACTTTCTTAACATTCAATAAAAGGTATAAGACATTTACAAAGCATGTAGTTTAGTAGAAAGATAATCCTCTAGTAAGCTTCAATAAAAGAAGTTGATGACACTTGCTGATCTTTCTACAGCCTTTCTGAGGAAAAGACCTCCAATGTTAATGTAAGCATTTTACTATTAGATGGATGTACTAGGCAGTATTCCAACAACAAATTAAATGTGTAGAGTTATATTTTTCCTAGTACTATCCTTCCTTCTTTCATGCCAGCATAGTCTGCTATTTAAGTGTAGCCCTTAGCTATCAGCAGTCTTCGCTCCCACAAAACGGCAATGATTTCTTTACAGTATAAATGCCAACTTCATGTAGCAGAGAAAGAACAGAAACATTGGACAAATTATATGATTATAAATGGTCCTTCAGAAAGTCTATCTGAACTCAATGTGAACACAGAACTTCTGTGACTCAGTTCACAGCTTCACTCAAGTGGACCATAATTTCTATTAAAAAAAAAAAAGCTGTGAGAATGTTACAAGATGAGATGACTTAACCGATTGAAATTTGGGACATGCTCACCTTATGGGTAACTAAAATTCAGTGCTGGCTCATACACTTTTTTCTAAAACTAGCTACAGTTAGTTCTATCTGTTGGTAAATTTATTAAATCTTTTGGGAATTATTTAGCTGAGTGTGTTAAATAAATATAAATCAATCATTACCAAACCAGTGTTGATGTTTACTGAAAACAAATTAGAAAGGTTCTAACTGGAAAGAAGCAATCTGCCTCTAAGCACAATTAAAATAAATTCCTCCACTGCATTCCTCTGCCCTTCCCTCCAAAATACTCCTTCTTCCTCTGAAGTTCCTTAACAAATGCTTATGAGAAGACCTTTACTTAAAGATAGAAATCCTTTCATGTTTATAAAGACCTGACTTTGATGTAAAGGTTTCAAATTATTAATAGATATATAAATACATCTTTTGACCTATCCTCCAGGATTGAACTAAGTCAAAGAGATGTTAAATGGCCCAATCTAAAGCAAGAGTCCAAACATTCTTTATTATTTCTAGTGGTTATGATCCTCCACTTTCTTATACGGGCAAGGTTATTTGAGTATTTCAGTACCTTTGTTGTTGCCCATCTCTTTTCTTTGCCATAAATACTATGTTTCTGGTTAATGCAGTGTCTTTCTTTCCTATAGTTTTCTTGCTAAAAAATATTATTATATACCCTTGCAGCCATATAAGTAGTTCTCCCATAAAATGAAAACTATTAGAGAAAGCAACTGTCTTGGAGAAAGAATGAGCTCTGCTTCAGTCTGTCAAAAACCTCCCAAAATCACACAGCAGCTCCCTCACAGACTCCATGCTGATGACATGAGAGAACACCTTAAAGGAGAAGTGCACTTAGCTGAAAAGGGGAAGCAAAGCAACCAGTGGGACTTTCTCGTTCAATGATTGCTTCACATCATCCTGCAGCTACTACCCCTCTGGGAAGCTGGGATCTCAAACAATAGAAAAAGGCTACTGAATGTATAGCTGGGTGTATAATGCCTGTGACCTGACTGCTGGAGATTAAAGCAATGAAACAACAGAAATAGGACTGAGGGAAAATTTAAGCTGTTCTTGAAGAGATGGTAGCATTTTCTGAGATGAATTTGAGGACTTATAGAAACTCGTATGGAAAGGATGGACTTCAGGTGGACCAAAAGGAAGATGAGTCATTGGCAAGTATACCACAGGAGAGGTAAGTAATAGAAACTAAGGTGAACACAATATGGTACTGAAGAGCCAAGTGTGGAATAACAAATCTTCCAGAGCACAGAGCAATAAGGCAACTTCAAGAAAAGAGAAGACAGAAAGGCTAATAACATTCAGGCCTTAAATAGCAAAGAGCAATCTCACCAACTAAAGTTCAGCTGAAATACCAATCAAAACATCTGAGAAAACCAGGATCAGAAATCTGTGTATTTCTACTCAGACACCACATAGATATTTAAATAAAATGGAATGCTTGGATCTAATTGACAATATTAACTGAACAGGCATGTCTGGCACAACTGAAAGGTGGTCAGCAAGAGACTTATGAACACGGGAATAATTTAGATTAAAATAGACCACAAGAAGAGCCTGTGAAGAATTTTTAATGAATGCTCAAGAAAATGTTGAGACTAATGAAGTTAATTGAATGAACATGCATCACAGAATTTCTACAGATTGAAAGTAACTGGCTAAAAAGGAGGAATATAGATCGAGGACTACTGTATCTGTCTTTTGACTAACATAACAACAGTGACTTAATTTATATAAAAAGGTCATTGAGATATAAGAGAAGAAAACACACGTTAATGGGAGAATCCTCTGAACATAGTCTCATATCAGAGAGGACTGTGATACCTAAATTTTCAGATACCTTTAGTGACCTTTTCTATTCCTGAGTGTAAAGGACTCCTAGTTGAAATAGAAACTGTGATCTTAATGCATTAAAATTAAACAAAGAAACTCTTTACTATTGCATAATAAACATAAGAAATCCAAAGAAATACAGGAAGGGAAAATTAAAGGAAATTAAAAGGAGGAGCCAAAAGGGTGAAGCACTCACATCAGTGGACTAAGGGTTCAAAGACTCAAGCTCAGAGTAAATGTAAGCCAGCTCTCATGAAAACTTCAACCGTGCTTTAGAGAGTCAGAAAAGTTACATGGCAAAATAAAAGGCTCTTTAAATTAAATAAAAGATGAAGGTTTGTTCATCTGGTGATGATAAAGGATGTGCCCTCATAAGTTATATGTTTTTGGGCTACAAATGCAGCCCAACAGGATTTTGAGAAATGACTTGCAAAAGATAAAAAAATCAGTAAAAATTTCTTTTAAATACATTTTAATCAAGAAAACTGCTATAAAGTCTGTAAAGTTATTGAATGATAAAAGCATAACAGAATCTCTCAGGAATGACTCAGCTGTTACAGAGAAAAGCTCAGATCTTAGGGTAATTTGCAGCCTGTGTTCAGGAGCTTAAGTAGATCTATCTCTGCAAAAAAAGAAATACAAGGAACCTTATCAAATGGAAAATATGAGTGAGAAAATACTAAGACATAACCATAACCAGCAGCACTTCTCCAAGACTTCTGAAGAAACTTAAATATATAATTGTAAGCCTACCAACTATTAGACGCAATACACATTTTAAGTCAGGCGCAAGCCAAATGTGTCCCCAAGTTTGTACCAGTGGAAGAATATGAGGGAGCAGGAAAACACAAGGAAATTACCTTGCTTATTCAGTGTCTCCTGGTACAATGAATAAGCATCTATAGAGTTTTGGTAGAAGGAAGCATTACAAAGATATCCTTCACTGACGGAAAGGATGACCATGAGAAAGAAGAGTAATCTGGTCAAAAACGTGTATTTGGATTAAAACACTTTTCACAATGTCCCTTAACAGATACTTAAAGAAACTAAGCATATAATAAAGAGAAATGCTCCTGCATGGATTATTGACTGATTTAAAAACAAGAGGGAAAGGACACAAAAGAGCAATAGGTTTTCATAACATAAGGAGATTACTAGTAGAATTTCACAGTAGTTTGTACTGGACCCTCTGTTGTTTGTGACAGTCATAAATGATCAAGGAAAGAGTTGAAAGGTAAGGAGACAAAGTAATTTACAACATAAAAATTGTCTGATATAAAACTAAAGCCAATTTACCAAAATCACAATATTGAGAGATTTGTTGGTAAGATGATAGTAAAGCCTATAACAGACTGGAAAACAGGAATAAATGTGAACAATGGGCTCTAATGCCTTCTATGCCTGAGGATAAAGTTTATATGTAGTTCGTTGAAATAATCAAATTAATGGCAATTTAAAAGGCAAATTAAAAGTAAGATTTATTTTAAAAAAAGGTATAAAGACTGGAAAAAAACCTTCAATTTGCTACTGTATCATTATAGCATTCTTTCATCATTTGAGCAGCTGAACAAAATCCTGACCTCTCCATTTCATAAAGTAAAATAAGAAAAGAAGAAAAGTCACTGAGAATTGTGATAAGAATACTCAGAGGTTTAGTATCTATTTAGGGAGAAACTGAACTGACTGTAACTTTTCACACTGTCAGAGAAAAGTTCAAATATCCAGGGCTACCTTGTATCTTATGGAAGTAAATATGGGACTGCTGTCTTTAGGGAGGGGAAACTGGAAAAAGTATCATTAGGCACTTTTCTTGCTATTGTCTTTTCCTTATTTATCTACTACAAGCTACCACTGGAGATAAGATTGTGGTATAGACGGATCTTGGTGTGATTCAGAATAATCAAGTCTGATGTTTCTATCATTTGAAGCACATTTTATTTAGACACAGTCAAACTGAAAAAAAAAAAAAAAAAAAAAAAAAATTTTCAGAAATTACTNTTAACACCAACAAAAAAAAAAAAAAAAAAAAAAAAAAAGAACTGTTCAGAGGCTGCCTAAAACCAGTGCAATTTGAGAACATAAAAAGGCAGACAGATCAGGGCAAAATGGCAGGCTTATTAGCAAGTAGAATGTGGGAATTTGAAATTAGAAATGGATATGATCATCAAAAACACAAATGGAAGAAAGAGGCCCTGAGGGACTCTTGTATGACCAGAAATGGAAGTGAGAGATGGCAAGAGAAACAGAAGGACATGAGGGCCTTAAGGCTAATACGGGTTAATATGATCAAAAAAATCTAAACCAGATGGAGGGCAAGAAAAATTACTTGGAGGTTCTGAGAAATTTTGAAGACCATTTTGAGATTCTAGCCTTATACTGGGATCAGGAAAATGGAAAGAGCAAATGTTGGACTGAAATGGATGTAGTCAGAGTGGGAAAGCAGAAAATCAAGCACATGCTTAAAGAGAAAACTAACCAAATGGGAAAGAGATGGAAAACTAATTCATGGATACTGAAAAGAAGGATATATAGAGTTAATGGAAACCACAGAAAGACAAGGACAGTTCTGTGAAGGAGGAAAGAAGAAATACAAAGTGAACGGTAAAGAACAAGTGAGTTATGGTTGGTCACACCAACAGGTTATCAATTATCTAGAAAGCAATTACCTTGGAATTGCTCAATAGTGCAATGATTCACTTAAGCTGTGGAGTAACTTTATGATGCATCATCTACTGTATTAAGTAAATAAGAAGAGAAATAAAGTATTATGAATCAATAACATATAATCAGCAATGGAGAGAACTAGTTAGTCAATAATTACATATGCAATTAACCAATTATGAGATTAAATAATTATTAGGAAAATAAAAATAGCAATAATTAATTGTCTAATATTAAAAGAATTTAGCCACTAAAAAAAGCATGATGAAAATATTAGTCCAGTTTCCCCTTTCACACATTCCTTCTCCAGACATAAGGAAGTACATTTAACTGAACTTCCCTTCATTGTGCTCTTCAGACAACTTAGTCTCTTGTGTCTATGGTAGAATTTGCTCAATCTTCAACAATAGCTAGGGCAGCTTAAGAAGGAACCTAACTTTTGCTATCACAGGTCACAGTTACAGTCAAGCATATCCACTACTTTTGGAGACCTTCAAAGAATAGAGCTGCATAAGCCATAAAGTCTGTGCACTGGAGACTAGAGGCAGACATCTCCTAATATCATGGCATATGGTCCAATGTACAGTAATGTTACTGAAATTTCCTTCCTTTCCTTCAGAGTACGTGCCCTGTGTCACCTGAGATGCACCATGGGGGGACTTGCACATGGGGTTGGTAAATTTGGCACAGAACACAAGGGAGAGCATTCACTTCAGCAGGTGGTGACACCTGGAGGCCAGGTAAGAAACAGGAGAGGATTTAGAATGGCACAGTATGACAATGTGTAGGAAATAGGATTAGGTCACAGGTGTGTGCTTTTAGTGCAAAAGTCATTATCTCTTTGCTGCTCTCTCAGCTCACAACACTGCACTGTCTGTAAAGATTGCATGTCTGGTGATCTAAATGCGAGTACAAACAGCCAAGCACCCCAATCAATGCCTAAATTAATGCATCTTAACTTATTCCTTAAGTGACCTTAAAACACTCATTCACGACAACTTCGATATTTGAATCTTCCCAAAGTTGCCAGACAGTTGAACTGGATTTGCCTCAGTCTTACTTAGCAGCCCAGAAATGTCCCAAAAGCTTTTCTTTCTTGTTTCCGTTTCCATTAGTCTTTCTTGAATGTGGATGATCAGAATGATACCTTTATGCTTGATGAGTATTTGCCAACATTCTTTATAATGAAGAGGCCTCTACTTTGGTCTTTTGATTATATTATCTGATATGTTGGTTAAAATAATAATCAAAACCATACAAGGAAACACTTGAAGGCTAATGGGAATGAGTGTACAGAACACAACATATCAGCATGAAATGTCATCTGAAGAGTTTTATATTCCAGTATGACTGGATCACCCCCAGTCTCTGGAAAACAAGAACACGACAACACAGATCCAAGAACAAGTATTGCTAATAAATCTAACAAACCCAGGAAAACAGGATATAACTGGAGCGTGGCAAGTGCCACATGCCTATTTAAGAAACTGATAAAAGTGATCTTGGCAATTACAGATTCATTAATCTTACCTTAATGGCTGAAAGGCTACAGAAGAAATTTTGAAGGAAAGTATAATTAAACCCATAAAGGTAAAGGAAAAATGAAATAAAAGGCAATTTAAGTTTACAAAGTTGTAAAGCTGTGTGCCAAGCTAAATATATTTCTTTCTTTTAAGACTAGAAAATGAAGATTTAATTGGTCTGGAATTCAGTAGAGCTAACACATGGCAATGAAAGTGTAGAACTTGTATTATCCTCTCTCTACTGTAATATCTTAAAAGCTAAAAAAGAAAAAACCAATGCGTTATGCTAGAATAATTTTGTTATTACAGTTCCATAAGTATTGGCTTTGGGATTAGTAACTCTTTGATTCTTTGACTTTATGGATACCTAATTAAATTGTACTTTTCAGTGTTGGAAGGTATCATCAGTACAGCATAGAATTAAAGAGATGGATGATATAGAAATTTAAAACAAGAGAAGGTGAAAATTTACAGTGTTTAAGGGATAGTGGAACATTTTGCTATAAACTAGTGGCTTGTTATGCAGGAACAACCAGAATTCATGCAGTAATTAATCACAGCAAGGCAATGAGGCTTTCCAAAGACCAGGTTTCCCAAATTTCTTAAAGTTCTTTACTAATTATCAATATTTTTCTGAACATATGGGCATCAGAAATGGCAATCGTGTCCAGTGACGCTTCTGTAAATGTCATATATTGGTGCAATTACAACTGATAGTCCTCAGCTTGTGTACAGGAATTACATTTATTCTATCAGCCACCACATCACGCTGAAACTCATGTTCAATTAAGCAGTGTCTTTGATGACCCTTACATTATTTGACTGTCTTCCAAATGACGATCATGTAAAAGTGGCACAAGCTTTGCATTAATTGTTACTTAAACCAATCTTGGTCAGATTAACCAATGTTAATGTACCATCCGAATCACCTTGTAGAACTGATATACTATAGCTGTGTTACAAGTATACCTTCTCCCCCCACCAGTGTCAGTGTTTGAAGGTTTTATAAAATCATCTCTCAACAACATCATCACTAAAGAATACTCTAGTGTGCTCCCGAGCATAGTTTTATGGTGGAACAGAAAGCACCGTTAACTCTTGCAAAAATTCAAAACCAATCATTCATTTATTCAATGAAATGTGTATCAATAATTAACTCATTAACATGTGAGTCACTGGTCTAGAAAGTCACACAACTGAAGAACAATTCCCACCCTGGTAGCAGTACTCTAGCCCCAGGAGTAGGCAATACTACTAATGAGTGGATTGTGGTTTTCAATGTGAGTTAACATGCTGCAGACCCTAAAGACTATTTCTCCTGGAATCGTCTTTCCTTGAAATGACGATTCTTAGCTTGAGGCTGAATTCCTTGCAGATGCGTGAGCATGTAGACTAGTCAGCTCAAGGCTATACATTTTCTTCAAAATCATATCCTTAGACCTTGCAAACTCTGTACATCTGTGCTATCTTTGGAGACATTAGCTTAGAATTCGGTCATTTCTTTTATCCACAGTGTTTGCTGACATAACTTTTTAAAAAGCACTATTTCTAGAAAATTACTTCTTTCTACCTTTTACCACTCAGATTTTTAAGTAAAAAAAATACTCTAATGCTCTTAAAGAGAGATTAAGGATGTCAAAATCACCCTGATCTAATGGTTTGAAGCCAAGAAAATCTTTTTATACTGCTAAAATACCAGAGGCATTGCACAAATGAGCATGAAAATGTTTAATCTAAGTTGCTCTTAAATTCTGACTACTTAGCAAACTATTTCCAGCTTATAATGTAAACATTAATGACACACCAGTAGAAAAATATAGGTCAGAACTTTATTTTTAACTGGTTTTGGAAAGTTTATTTCTATTTTAAAAAAATGCAATAAATGATGCTCTAAGACTGTGAGGAGCTTTGGTACTACCATCTTCCTGACCACCCTTCCAGTCAGATTTTTGTTTCTCTTCACTTTGATTGTTTCTCTTTCATTAGACTTATTTATGTTTAAAGAAAACAATTATCATTTATAATAGAATATTCCTTAAACAACAGTGGCTTGTGCTTGTAAGTGAGGATTTATTCTTGTCATCACTGCTATCTGCAGCAAAATTACCACTAGCTTTAATAGACACAAGGTTTAAGAGGATTTTAGTTGAACTCCATTAATTTTGTTGCATGATTTGGGACTTGTTGTGTTTAATATTACAGAAATGCAAATGTAAAGAACTGTTGTTATCCAGAAGAACCTGTAGTCTAATTATTAATTCACAACCTATTACAAGTCCTTACCTGCAAGGTAACAAAGAATTTTTTCCTTCCAAGATTTAAATTGATACTAGCACTGAATTGCGGGATGGGGAATTAAACTATTGATAGCCTCACACTAATGAATTCCATGTATCTGAATTCAGTATATTGAGATGAGCCATATATCTGCAAAATGGAAAGCACTGGTACACGATGGCCACAGCTACATGACTTCAAGTCATGAAAGTCAGATTAAAAACTAAAGGCAGCTGCCTAACAACAACTTCACAAAAAACCAATCAAATCACAAAATAAAAAATACCATGGATTAGAAGTGGAAGAAAATTTCCCAGATTGCAGAACTTTTGCTTTGATTTGGTATTGAATCATATGATAACAATTTTTTTCTTTTAAGTGGTTTGCAGGATTTTCCTATGGTACCTTTTTTATCTGCTCACAGACAATATCAGGTTAAACAAGCAAAAGGGGCAAAAAAGTTCTGATATTTGTTCTATGCCTAAGTTTGTTGAAAATGTATATATAGTTTTCTATTTTCGTAAGTAAAGTTTATACTGTTTACACAAGAGGGAAATTCTTACTTCTTACAGGGAGATACCTATTTTCTATGGGTCATTTTACAACATAATTTTTGAAGCAAGGTTCAAGCATTATTTTTTTAACTTGAATGTGCCATGTGTTAAGAGTACAAAACTGGAAAAGTGATGTTTGGAAAACCAATGTTACACATATACTTTACCGTATTCACTGACCTATCAATTTATTTCTATATGACACCAAGAAAGAAGTGAGTATATAGCTTTATTCAGTCCTGCTACTTGCAGTAGGATCCCTGGTAATGAAATCATTTTGCATTTTTGTATATGCAAGACACACAATGTGATAGCCCTCTTCATAATAAGCATTTTTATGCTTACCTCAAGAACAACAAAAATACCTAGCATTAGTGAAAATTTGGCATACAGAGAACCCAAAGGCTCTGTAGGTTTGGTGCTCAGCTTCCTTGCTCTGGAACATGATTCATCTAGAACAGGGATTAAGTGCATTCGACTGACAGCAGTGAGGAAGCTTCTTTATTGCCCAACATATTGAAAGACAGAGGATTCAACTAGACTGAACTAATTTTGGAAAATATGTTTTTAGCAAAAAAAAAACGACAGGTACTTATTTATATCTTACTGTCTACAGGTCAAAAGACAACATAGAAATATCTTTTAGCATATTTGAATGATTAGGCTATATATATTTCCTATTAGATTATGTTAATGAGATATACATATAGGCTAAAATAGTTTCAATCAACGAAACTCCACAAAACAGATTGAATGTCAAAACGTATTGTCTTTAACATGAACTGAATCTTTCCAATTAAAAGTGCTGCTATCCTTCTTTGATTTTAATTTCATTACATACTGTCTGAGTAATGACTTCCATTTCACTAAGGGACACTTTCAATTCAAACACAGCTATAAATTTAGGTACTTAAAGATTCAGATTTCTTGAAATCACAGATTAATTGAAATGTTTCAGCGATAATTTGAAAGTTTTCTGGTTTTACTCTATAATTTGTAGAGTTTTTGCTATTTTGTGAAAAGCCATTTCTGTTTTTTCTTTCAGTGAACAGGTAGTACAATCATAATCACTTTTACTGTAACAGAATAATATGGGCCAACAAAGAGAGCATCTCTACTCTTGCTATGTTATACAAGACTTATTGGACTGTCATTACATAGGACTTCAAGCACCAGGAGAGAAAGGCCACCTTTCTTCAACAAAGAGACTCTTACTATGGATATTATTCCTCTTGTCTATCTGTAATATAGGATATATAAAAGCAGTGAACTGGCTCTGCTTTCATTCAGAAAACTGAAAGATGAATATATATGATTATGACACCAGATAATTACTTTTAAATATGGGTAGGTGTGTGTGTGTGTGCATGTTAGTATCCTAAATTGTAAATTACAATGCAGATTGCAGACACAGTAAAGACCATTGTATTTACAAGTGCAGAATTTTAGATGTAAATCTGTGATGGGGCTGAGCCTTTTTTTTTCTTTTTTGGCTTCTTTTCGGGTGCACTTGGATGTGCGAATGCTATGCAAGGAAAAAAAAAAAGAGCAAATCACAGTAGTCATTCCTAAGCTAAAACTGCATGATTAAAGTTTTGAGCCAGCAGAATAAGGATATCAGTATTTTATATACATTTTATTCTGGCTTTTTCAACCATTTTCTCAATCCAATGAAAATCTGAAGCAATTGATTCTTAAAGTATAAGTCAATAAGGGAGGAATTTTGTGAGATTACTTATAAAGATTTCTAGCCCACATTCTTGTAATCCAAGGTTATTGCTTGTATCATCATACTGACAGGTTTATCTTAATAAGAAATGTTTTGTGCTAGGAGAATTTTTTTTTTTATGCTCAATTACAGTTTTATGTTGGCGGTATTAAGTAGGCAATAAAAAGAGCCTACCTTACATCGAATATTCATTTTTCACATCACGGTCATGAAGGTAAGATACCCTTGGAAATGTATTTCTCTTGTCCTTATTAAGCAAACAATTTGTATTAATTTTGCTTATCTCAAACCTTACCATTTTCAGATGGGAAAATAGCAGGTCGTAAATTACATAACCCTACAAGGATGGTACTTTCCCTTGATGCCTTCAGTTATAACTGGATTCCCACGACATGAAGCACTGCACAAATTGAAAAGGAAATAAACAGTCTCTGCCACAAAGAGCTCACAATCTAAAGTCAACAAAACATAAAACAGGAAAGCTGAAAATCCAAGATTCTCTGCATGAGAGAGGATGTCATTTGGAATAAAGCAACATTTCTTTCTAAGCAAAACGAAGAATATAGCATCCAAGCATAATATCCTAATTGCAAATTTAAGAAATCATGCAAAAACACTGATAAATATTTGAAAGGTCCCGGGATCTGAAATTTTCTTTCTTCACCCCTGCCAATGTAGCCCTGTATATGCTGCTAATGCAGATGAAGTATCTGAGACAAAGCTTAACAATCACAGTTTGCTGCAGGTTAAAAAAAGAGCAACAACAATTATGTTCATTACCATGACGGGTTAGTTAGAGACCAGTAAAAGCTCTAAATGTCCTTTGTGATCTCAATTAAGTTGTTACTAAGAAGAATGCCTAAGGAGAAATTTCAATGTTAACTTTTACTTCCACACAACACACTGAAATGCTCTAATGCAAAAACTCCATAGGCCCCTATCCTTGGTTTCAAGTGACAGTCTGCATTAACTATGCCCTAACATTTTAACTTACTGGCCTAACATATAGGAATCACAGGAAAGAACCTACCACTGATCATTAGGTAGGCTTTGATTTTCCCATCTTCTAGGGTTTTTGTCCAAAGTATTCATTAATAGGAAACACGGAATCTTTCAGCAGCATGGTGATACATGTGGTCACCAAGCCCTGACAAGACAGTACAGTGAAACCTGAAGCCTGAAATAGGAACATTTGGAGGAACAGAGTAACTCAACCATTCATAGCTCATCAGTAAATTCTAATGCCTGGATTCCTTAAAGATGTAGCCAGTAACCAGGCTGGATTAAGGTAATAGCAAAGAAAAATATACTTAGAAAAATCTGTTTCTTTGAATGCTCACAATGCTACAGCCTCACAATTTTTCTAGGTTCTCATTCATCATGGGACAGTCTTACGCTGAACTAACTATTGGGTACATTCTCATGGCTACAATGACATCCTGGAAGGGAGAAACTCCACCTTCAGCATTCAGAAAGACCAAAATCCAAAAGCTCATTAAATAAAGCCTCTATCAGGCTGAAGATGTATTTAGTTATAAGTGTACTTTGAAGCCACAAGTAGGTATTAACAAACAAACCTATTGTAGAAAGCATTATATTCTGTAGCCAGGAGGCCCATCTTAAAATCCGGGAATGATTATTATATGTCTTTAAATCCATATTTGCCAGTCCTACATTTATAAAGTAATTATTTGGCCACTGTATGATTGTTTTCCCACATTTATTTCTGTGAAATAATGCACAGTTTTGCACCAATACTTTTAGGAAATGGCATAGGGGAATCTGAACAGTCTGCTCTTGTTAACGTGACCTGATAACAGCAAGCGGTGTGAGAAGAATTTTGGTGTATCCAGGGTGAGTGAACAGATTTTCCAAAACTGCCTCTGCTGAGAGGGTGCTTGCCCCAAACCTGGTAATGCAAAGAAGAAATTAAGAGTCACAGTTTACTTAACATGACCACCAGCTGGATTAAAAAGTAGCAAGGCTTACAGAGAGTAAAAGTGAGTTTGAAAGGAAGTATTAAAAAAAGGACAAAAATCTCTGCCTGGGTGGAGACCAGCAGCTGCCAGACAGTGTTTGATATTGCCAGAAGTTGCCCCACTGGCACTGCAACTCCACCTGCCAAAATGCTGCCGCTCCCTGCCCTGCAGCGAGGGCGTTGACAGCACAGGGTGCAACACGGTGATCTCTCACCAGCGTGTTGATCAGTGGATCATGCGGAGCAGTGCAGGAACATGGGGAGGGGAGGGGGAAGGTGTAAATATAGGAATTGCTCTCACAGGAAGGGGGGTGCTTGTAACCCACCCCACGTGTCCCCACAGGCAGAATGCATCCAGCTGTGTGAAGCATTTGTGTGTGGTGAGATGAGAACTTCCTGGGAATGAGTATAAAATGGTGTTCAGCAAATTGTAAGAATATGTTTACAGTCTCCAGGTGCCTCATGTTGCGGTTTATCTGTTGTGTTGCTGGCTTTGATCCTATTAGTGTAGTTCACTGATTGCCAGTTAATTACATCTTGTTAATAAATCAATAAACCTATTCGATCCCTACTCGATTTGGAAAAAATACGCAGCTGTTCCTTACAATGAGGCTATTCCATTTTGCTACAATTCCCATGAAAGCAAACATAATCTGTTCTAAGAAAGCCGAGTGCCTGCCTTTCTTACTAAATCATAACTCACTTCTGAAATGGACGTGGGCATCAGGGCCAGACGGTGTAATGCATCACTATCTACATGGTGGTAGATCACAGAGAAATGGGGAGAGGTATTGTGGGAAGTTTTCTGAAGGTGAAAAAACAATCTCTCTAGCCTGTATGCCTGAAGTTAGAAATAAATCATTATCTGTGCCCAGCAACAATGCCTTCTGCAGAAAATACTGCCTAAGGAACAGCCAGGGTCACTGCTAGCTTTGCTTAGCTACACAGGTGGTGTTCAGGAAAATTTCATCTGGGCCATGCTGTTCACTCGACTTAAATCAGCCTTCAAAGTTGCTACTCATAGAGGAAGCATTGCAAAAAACTTTATGCAAGTTTGAATGCGCTTTCCTGATCTCAAACACTATTTCTCTCTATATTACTGCTCTTCTGAATACATGGTCTTTAGGAAAGGTATTGGTCACAGGTAGAGTGTGTAAAGTGTGAATTCACTGTGCATGAACTATATAGAATTCAAAATAAAAAACCAGAATATTCAATCTGTAATTATCTATGTTCTTTTTAGCATATTTGTGTGCCACTAATATATATATTCTAATATACACATTCTAATATAATTAGAATTCCTACAAAGTGTATTGAGAATAATGTACTTAATGGGACAACTACACAATTTGTATGCTTGGGATTTGAGTTATCTCTTGTATTTGGAAAGGTGAAGAAAAAAAATTGAGTTTCAAATAGCTTGTTATAATAATTGGAGTTGAAAAAATATTATTAAAAAATACAGGAAAAAATAGCACTTATGATATAAAAAATCCATAATGCCTCCCTCCTCACCCCCTGCAAAAAGATAAAGGGGCTGTAAAAAAAACCTTTGTTCCATAAAAAATATTAAAAGCACTACATAATCTTTCCTACGCAGTTTCTTTTCTTTAATCTTTCAACATTTTGTCAGAAATTGGGGAAAAAATATTTAAATCAAAAATTCAACCCATTTCAAGAGGCTAAAAATGAGTAAATGACTGTGAAGCGCTACCATATTGCTAAGTGCTCCCTCATGAGGCTCACATAACCATCCTCAGGACAGATTCATTTCCTAAAGTACTGCTTCGAGAGTTCACACATCAACCCATAAAACCCCACATGTTTCAGGATTTGAGAAACATATTATCAGCATTGAACTGTTTTGCATCATGCAAGACCACTGCCAAAGCTCATAGTCTCTGGTGTAGCTGCATGAATATTTAGGCTCTCAGATACAACAGCTGGCAGAGCTCAGTAAGGTTCAGATAGTCAAAGAACAAAGTTCCCTATAATCTTCTCTGACTCTGTCCTACACTTTCTAGAACAGTAGTTTCTACAGACATAAATAAGGCAAAACTTTGATACCAGATTTGTACAGATGCTCTTCGTCTAGGAGTCATTCCATTTTGGAAGCAGGAAGAAATTAGGATTCTAAAAGCCAATCTTCATTCTTGCTAATACCGGTCCTAAAGACTCAGAGCAGGAAATGCCACTCTGTGAAAGACAATCCTTGAAGTTCCACAATGCAAGTTAGACATGATGACTTCCATGATATACTAGGCATAGAACATAGGTGTTCATGCAGTATCCATCACTGCAAGATCTTATCCCTCCTTCCTCCCTTATAGAGTCTAGGCAGAAGCTAGTAGATTTTAAAACTGCAGGTATTTAGAAATGGAAGAAATTCTAGATGTATCATTTAGTCTGGAAGTGAACTCTCTCTGAAAAAAGACCCAAACTATAAAAATACAAATACAATAAACCATAGCCATTTTTAGGCTTCCCCACTCACTTGAATGCAGTGTTGATTATGTGCTGAACACCACACTGTGACAGTATGACAGAAGTGTCAGGGCCAGGCTGTGCTCCCCAAATCCTGCAGCAGGGCCCTCCATGCTCAAGGCCAGACCTCTGGTAAGAGAGCAGGGTCAGAAGCCTCTCGTGCCTTGGAGAACCTCAAGAAAATTCTAGAAGAAGCTTCAGGAGCAGAGACTCCTCCGAGCAGCTAGGCTAAGGAGCCTCAGCAGGGGCTCTTCTACTCTCTACCACTCTCTGAAGCAGCTTTTAAGCCAAGGCTCACAGCCCCAGCCCCTGCCTAAGCTGTGCTTCTGCACCCTGACTCTGACCCACTGACTGATATTCCTGGTTTGACCCTGACCTCTCCTCATCACTGTGGACTTCTCTAGTGATGTGGTCGGCTGGTTCAGCCCCGGTTGCTGTCACCCTCCCTGTTTGGGTACTGTGTCACTGCTCCCTTGCCACTGAAGCCACAGCTTCTGCCTGCCCTATTATCATGCTTCAGTTCCCATCTTCCCTTGCCTTGGTGAACATCCTGTTCCTTCTGCTCCCTGACAGGATGTACACAGAGCATGTTAATTAGATTGGGATTTTCAGGGGACACAGGCAGGGAACATATGGTTCATGAGTTCCAAAAAAGTTTGGGGAGAAAAACACTTACAAAATCACTTTCTGGAGCTCCCAAGAAGCACCCCATCTGAAAGATGAGAAGAAAAGGACAGAACTGAATCTGGACATCCCAGTTACTCAGTTAGCATCTTAATTTTTAAACCAAAATTTTTAGCTGTATATTTGGTGGGGGAGAGAGCAACTGTAGGTAAACTAACTGAGGCAGTGAGCTCTTGACCAGGAAAACTGGAAAAGTTAAATGATAGTAGATTGTTCCTTTTCTCAGCAGGAAAAAGATTAGGTCTCTGCACCAGCAAACAACACTGTGAAACCCTGCCTCTGAGAAATCCTTTTCCTTGCCTTTCAGAGAAGACATGCTTCACAGCCAGAAGTGCACACAGAGAGCACGGCCCTTGAGCCTCACTGCTGGAAAGCCCAGCACAGAGTTTGGCAGTTTGTGAAAGGCTGTTGCAAAGAGACAGGACTAATCAGTTGTCCATATCCATGGGGTATAAAACAAGGTGTAAAGGAACTTAATTGCAACAAGAAAGGCTCAGGTTAGACATTTGGGAAAACTAACGGAAATGGCACAGGCAGAGGAGCTCTACTGGAACAGATAATCTCAGGTGATTGTGGAATCTGGACAGAGAGATCAAAAAAACATCAATGAAGAAACACATTTATAGAGTTAACTGAAGAGAGACAGAGAAGGTGAAAGGGAATTAGATGACATGTTGAAGTCTCTTTCAGCTCTGTTTTTTATGATTCATGATCTCTTGATTCTTACTTTGGAGCTGATAATACTTATGTGATGAGCAATCATCCTGTCTGAGTTTCCCTTGGAGAAAAAAAAAAAAGAGTACTGGTAATCGAAACCTGCTGATAGTGCATCCAGCTGATGAGTTTTTTATTAGAATATTCATAAAAAGATTCATATTCATATGCAACAGAAATACATATAGTGCTCTCTGCACATAAATACATTCAAAAGAGAACCAAAGAGGAAAATCACATACTCCCTTCCTAGAACTCAGAGAAACTGGTCAGTAATGAAACTAAAAGAGGTGACAGAAGGGGAGAAAAGTCCCCTCCAAGAGATACATCTACAGAAAATTATGATGTAGCAGTTAAGAGAATGTAAGAACACCCATTACTGCTAAACTCTAAAATCTCTGGTCCAGCTTTCCAAGCACAATGGAGGATTGGCTGTTGGCTACAAAGAAGTGTGACATGGTGAAATGAAAGCACTTACCATTTGTTTTGAAAGACTTGAGTTCAACAACTATTTTTAACACTGGAATTACAAAAACAGTTTCAATTCTCCAAAACACATTAATAATATATAATTTTCCTAGTTCACCTGATAAAACAAGGGTATACATAAGGTGCATAAAACAAATGCATGTTACAAATGGAAGAATTGAGTTCTACATCAGGATTATGTAAAAAAGGCTTTACATCAGGATGACAAATACTATCATAACATGACTAAAAAGGGACAAGATCAAAGAAAACACGTCTGAAGTTTTCCTTCATACTATATCTAGTCTGCTATCAAAACTGCCAGTCGTGGTACTGTATCAGACACTGAGCACCGTCGCAAAGCATGAGCTGCACCATCAGCCACACTACTGCTTTCTTACTTGGATCAGATGAAGACCTAGTGAATGATTGTATACACTTTCATTTAATAGCTATATTTGACTGCTATTTTAAATATTGCAGGAGAACTGAATGGAGTTAATTTGTTCTTTGAGACACAAAGAAATGAGCCTTGCAGTCAAAAAAGGTGTCAGGATTATTGATGCTGCATAATGCAGAAACTGGCAAATATTCTCCTGTTTTAAATATACCTGTCAATAGTGAGCTACTGGGCATGCAAGGATACATAAACCTAGGTCATAGCTGGCACTTCTTGCCATTCACAGCCAGCTACAACCTGGCTCTCTGATATTTGCTATTGTCAGTTTTCTGGTTTTGGCAGTTCTGGCTTTAAATCCTGAATCCCATAACCAGCTTCATAGGCTGCAGTAGCTTGTATAAAAACTTCCTCACTTCATACATCCTGCTGAATTTGGGACATGTAGTTTTTTTCTTTGGTAACTGTGATAAGTCACCAAAATATTATGTCCTCTAATAGAGTAAAACACATAGTAAAAAAAATTTAAATAAATACAATTAAAAAAAAATCAAAGCTAAACGTAAATGAGCAGTATTTGATCTATCTAAAAAGAAAGGAAGGCATATCTTACTCAGAAAGTTGAAGGCGGGATTGCTCTGTCTCTGGAATTTTTTTTTGCCTCAAACCAACTCCTGACCTTCAGACATATTCTGAATTTTTCCATACAATCAAAGTATTCCTATCATCTGAAACAGATGCAATATCCCAAGAGAAAACTGTTTAGCAAACTAGCTCATGGATCAAGTCAATACTTCACAGTAAACAGATCCAGCAATATTCTTCATATTTTCTAAAGTGACATATTGGCCATGTCTTAAATCCCGGAGATACATTTCCTATCAGTATTACCAGTGGATTAACACAACAGCACTGCAGCAGCCTAGTGAAGATGCACTATTCTAAAATTAGTACAGGTAGCTCCAAATCTGTCAGAAAAGAAGGAAATATGGGTTTTAGGAATACCATATCTCTTCCTGTCTTAAAAAGTCTTTGCTCCTATTACAGTGCCCTTGGTCATGTAAGAGGGTTTCCAGAAGCAGGTAAAACAAAAGGGCCAGACTGAGCCATGTGTGAGAGCTGCAGGAGGTCCACCAGTGTCCACATGACCCCAGAGCTGCACTTGCCTGAGCTCTGCTGTAGCCCTGGCTGTGTGGGGCACCTCATCTACCCCTTCCTCACTTGCTCTTTCAACTCCACCTTATCACTTTTTTCACTCTATTTCAGTAGCAATGGGGGATGTGTGTGAAAAGCTCTCCAGCCCCTTGAAAACTGAAGGGTTTAGTTAATGGCATGGAGTACACATTCAGCACGACTGGTCACTCCCACCTCCCTTCACTATGTCCAAATGGCACAAAGCACCAGGATTATGGACCCAACTTTTACAGCAGAAGTTGCCCCATCTGCTTCTCTGGTTGTTTCAAATGGCTTCACAGACAAACTACATTAAACTAAGCAACTACCAGATCAGCTGCTTGAATGTAGAGGCAAGTTTGAGTAAAAACAGCAAAAATACCTAATCTTTATTGTGGAACACATATGGCACCCTCTGCTGAGAAGTGGTTTTCGTCATGCGAGAAGTCATGCATTTCAGGCATTTGTAGACACCCATGAGATTTTTTTTTTCCCTCTATATTTAATCTAACTGTGGAGCAGTTCAGACAGTCAGGACAAGTGATACATCCACTTGTTTATATATAGTTTTGACAGCTACAACTTCAAAACCTACTGGATCATAGGAAAAATCAAGGAGGAGGTTATTTAAAATAAAAAGTTGCTGAATGTATATTTCTGTATATTTTCAGGAGGGTACAGTTTCTATAAAAACACAAATTTTGCATCCTCAGTAAGGACAGAAGAATCGTGATTTCTTTTTTTAATACACCTAACAGATTTTTTTTAAAAATTATTTTAAGGTAAAAATAAATACATAATCTTTTTATATGCTATTATTAGCTATTTTAAGAATTAGAATGCAAATAATATATTTGTTTTGCGGTATTACATTAGCTTCCTGATAAAGGATATTTTCTTTTGGTTTGAGGGAGATGGAAATGTTGTACTCTAGACAGAGTGTTCTTAGCCGCACTTTAAACAAGAAAGAAGACTGTATGATCAACAGCATTTCCCAAACTTTCAAGCTAAATAACATGTGTTTGTCAAAAGAATGCATCAGATGTACTGACATGCTTCTACCCTACATTATGAAGGAGATTTTGGAAGATCCTCTGGTACTGATATTCTGATAAGAAGAATATGCTGCTCATTCAGTGATACTGTACATCAAACCAGCATTTTAATACAGTTAAGTCAATGTGCTTTAGGTTTCATATCCTAAATAACTCTGTTATCAATACCAAAGGACATTTTTGTCTCTGCTGTCAATTACTTTTATGTTCCAATTGTTTCTCAGTATAAGAAACTAAAACAGTTGAGTTAGCCTGCTAAATAAAATATATTTCTTTTATTCAGGTTTTACATTGAAAGCTGATTTTTATTAAAGGATTTTGTTTCTTTGTGCAAAGCACCTTGAAATAGGTAAACTTTTTTTCCCTGTATATTTTTCCCTGTATGTTTTGGTTAATTTCTTTCTTTCTCTTTTTTTTTTGTTTTGTTTGTTTGTTTGTTTGCTTGCTTGTGGTTCTTTCTTGGTAGGGTGTTTGTTTGTTTGTTGGTTTTGCTGTTTTGTCATTTCGGGTTTTTTTAAATAGATGCATAGATGCCTTTTGTAGCTTGCTTTCCTTTACAGGTTATGACATGAGACACAAATCCAAAAAAGAAAATACCACCTGCTATAACAATTCATAATGGAAAACATATTTGATGTGATACAAGAGAAATAGCTCTTGCTAAAAAGCTTCTGAGATATTTTTGTAATTTTTACTATAAATTATGTGTTTCTTCATACATACAAAGACATACAATTGTCTGTAACACAATCATTTTTTCCACAGTATAGTAAATAAAATCATTTACACAGAAGGCACTCAAGAAAAATCTCACATTGGGATGCTCTCAGCTCTCATCTGAGTTGAATGCCTGAAAAGTAACCTTGCAACTTTTGAAATGCTATTTTCGCAGAATAGTACCGTTTTTCAGATTAAATATTAAGGATTTGATAAATGATGACAAACCTTGAACTGATTAACAAATCAATTTCTCTTACTCACTGTTTTTCCTTAAAAGAAAAAAAAAATATAAACTGGAGAAATAGATACTAATACTTTCATTCAAAACTGTACAGAAATTTCTGAGTAAATCTGAAAATATCAGCTTTATGATTTCAGATTGAGAGAGTAATTATTTAATAGCTTTTCTTTTTGAGAAAGATCGTTTTTATCCATGGCTGCCAACTACAGACAATACTACAAAAACTGTAGAGATGCTTACTACCAGTACTCAGAGTACCTTGACATCTTTACACAAGAAATAAACACATTAAGAGTTATTTTTTACTGGTACTTCTTTCACTGTATTTCTTTTTTGTGATATATAACAACCATACAAAAGAATTGCAGAAGGGTTGAAAACAAAGGTTTCACAGAGGACTTAGGAACTCCCAGCTGTACTCACTGCTGCTGTGGAAGCCATGCCTTTCTTTATGATAATATGGCTGTCCAGCTCTGACATTTGCCTGATCACACATACCATTGTATCTATCCTGTGTAATGACCAAAAACTAGAAAAAGATGAGGTTACATTTTTCAAAATCAGTACTAAGTAATATTTTTAAGATCGTACAGTTTCAGTATAAAAAGAAGCAGCATTTCCTAGAAAAATTCAACAAGCAGGAAACGCACCATCCCAATTTCTTAGTAATACCATCACTGTGAATGTGTCTCACTTTGTTCCCCCTACCATTTTGCATAGTCCAGCTTCTTATAGCAATTCTTTTTTCAATGGAGGAACATCATATTATCTGCTCAGATATCCAAAATTCCCATGGCAATCTGCCTGGGTGTCTAAGATACCTCTGAGATGGGTCATGCCCCACAGCAATCCAACAGAACCCCTGTACCAGGAGGCCAGTGAGTACTGAAGAGAGAACTGTTCGAGAGTGATCAATCTGCAAGTCTGAAACATAAAGAAACTTTTCTTAAAAAAATGTTGGGCCCAGTCTTCATTGATAAACATGATGTAAATTTGAAGCTTAATTTAAGTGTTGCATTTAGGTTGAAAACTATAGCTCTGATGAAAAACTAGCTTCAAGGCACTATGAAAAAAAATCCAGTAAATTTAGTAGCTCTCTCTGACTCCAATTGGTTCAGAAGGCTTTTTTTAAAATTCCTTGAAGGATGGGATTTGTTTCCTATTTTACTCATAGCAAGCCCAAATCTTTCACATCCTGCAAAAAATGTATGCATTTTAGTGACGCACCGTTTTGTGTAACATACTTATTTCTGCTACTGAAATGACTAATTTCTGTTTGTTTTAAACAAAATAGATACCAATAAGGTGGTTTCACACGCAATCATTTAACAGCTGTTGTGCCTGTTTGATTTTTTGCAGTACTAATTCCCAAACTATGCTGACAAGGTCCAATGTGAGCATCTAGAAGATCTTTGTGCATTAAGTGACTCCACTTAGCCTAACGGTGTTGGCAGTGGGGACTTTGTTGTTTACTGACATTAGATTATTCATTACCAAAACAATTAATTCTTTGAACATAATTGAAAACAGTATACATGCCATTGAAATAGTTTGTCCTCTCCCAGGCAAATTGCAAGTGGGTCGGTGCAACTTGAACAGGGCACAGTATTTGCTTTACCACTACTAATAATACATTGGCTGTAAAGCCCATTTCCCTCAGTTTGTTAGATGGTATAACACACACACAGCTTCCTCTAAATGCAAACTTAACAGATGTCTTCCAGCTGTAGGGTTTTTTCCCTAAGAATCGCTTTCAAGGTTTGCACTATTACAGCAGAGCTGATGAAAATATGATTGCTTTTCATGACTCCTCCTCTGCTGCTGGGTAGGCACATTAAAAAGACATAGCTGTCTATCTCAATGTACACATGCCATAGTAAAATGTGTGTTATTTACAGATAAAAACCACATGACAGCAGTTTAAAAACAGGATTTATTCTGTCAGTCAAATTAGGGAAGCAGAATATCCTCCATGCCAAGTGATTACTGTCTGGGTCTAAGTGTGGCAAACTGCCAGATCAATTATAATGGTAGAGAAGAGGAACTATGAAGACAGATTGGCTCAATTCTAAGCAGAAGCATCACTAAAAAAGAAACCCAGGGACACTTTAATGCAACATCCAATTACTTAAAAGTGCATCTTCAGCCTACAGTGTAGTTTTTGTTTATACAGTTTCTTTCTACATAGAGTATTAAAAGGGAAATCAGCACAGAGTTGGACAAATCAGGTGTAAATAAAAACCTCACTGACACAACCTGTAACCTTGATGCTTCCGAGATGTAAATTTCTGAATGTCAGTTTTTACAACAAAAGCCTAGAAATACCATGGGAAAACATACTCAGAAGATATCCAATAACATTTCAGATGCAATCCTGTTAAAATAGCACTGTTTCCCCCTTCAATCTGTAATTGATTTCAAGGGGAAAGAAAATCGCTAGATTGCTCTTCATACCCAAATTTTTCCTCTACTATTCATTATTTTATGGATAATTTACCTTTCCCAATACTGGAGGAAAAAAGATGGAAGTAGAGCTGGTAGATTAAAGCCACCTAAAACTGATCTATGATGTTAGTTCTCTTATCATAAGAGGAAACTAGCAAAAGGGAGATAAATGTATTTTGTCTTTTCTTACTATTATTTTTATTAATAGTGGAATTCATCCTCTCAGTTGCACATCTTTATTTCATGTTCCTACAGCTGATGTGGGGAACATGCATAGGGAATGGGAATTTCCACGAAAAGACCAAGAATCCAGTATTCTGGAGGACAAATTCATCAGCTTTGTATGGTATGGTCTGATCAGTCTTCAGATGAAGCCTGAAAGAAATTGATTCTGATACAAGTTGCTAAGGTTAATGTTCCACAAGTGGTGCAAATTAGTGTTTGATCATTACTTCATAGCAAAATGAGATTGTTTTGAATGAGACACATCTCAAACCCTGCAGCCCTCACCATCCTAATATTATCGGGCCAAATTAAAAATTAATATCTAGAAATGGATAAAATATAGTAATATGAAATAACGACGAAAATTTCAGGATTTCATCAGGGGATAGTCACTTGATGTTGTTTATACATGAAACTACTAGATCTCTATTTTACAAAACTTTAGAATGCATTAAAATTCAGAGACATGAAGAAATGCGAAACCGTGAAGTTCAAGAGATTCGCACCAGAACAAAAGGAAAATTAGACCCATTATCTGAAGCCTGCTGCATGAGGATTGTTAAGAGGACACGCAATATATGAGGTCTTAAAGATATTTTTGCTAGACTTTGAAGAAGATTTATGACAAAAAACGGAATGAAATAAGTGTTTTACTGAGACTCGGAAACTGTAAAACGTCAAAAAAAGAGATGAGAGCCTTAACGTTTTTTGAATCATGAGGGAGAATTCTTCATCTTTAACAGAAAAGAGATTTAAAATGAGTAATATTGCTAGAAGAATTTGAAAATAAGCACAGGAGAATCTAATGCTAAACACTGTCAGTTTGTACTCCATTTGCCATTTTTTTAACGCACCATTATGGAAAGGCATTTATAGTCCATAAATCTATCCTATGAATACAAAGTATTCAAAAGAAAACTACAATTTTATACAATATATAAAACTGTTTAACTGATGGCTTTAAATCAGGAATCATTATACCCCAAAGTACTCTTTGTTAGAGGTCCATTTAGTATAACATAGGAAACTGGAGGCAAAATACCATTCAGTTAACTGCAGCTCTGAGTAACTGTTAAGTTTCAATCCAGCCTGTCAATGTGTGGAAATTATATTTCCATCTTGAACATGTAAGCAGGTGAATACAACTCCCTCTATTTCCACTTTATAAATGTAGTACATGAAATAAGGATCAATGCTGGAATGCCATCATTTTTTCTGGTGTCATTCCATTCAAAAGGTTACTGAAAAAAGATGAAGAGAATAAGCTGTGTGAATGACTAAAAATTAGAAATAAACTCTATTAAATTAGACAACAAAACTACAATATATGGTGCTTTGGTTTTTTTATCCATGAAGAGGTTAAAATTGATGCAACTGCCAATAAATGAAGACTAGAATATAATTATATATGTAATTATTTTTCTGCTGAGGACAATTAACCACTGAAATAATTTACCCAGGTACAGAAGGGATAGTTCACCATTTGAAGGTCTTTAAAAGTGACGAGACATCTTTCTTGAAGAGATGCTATAGTCCAGACAGAAGTTTTGGTCATAAACCAGAAACTAGTAAGCAACATTCTTTGATCTCTGGTCAGTAGATCAAACCTGATGACTGCTAATGGTCCTAGGCTGGTATAAGAGTGTATGAATTTTAAATGGTTCTCCACATTACCATTTACTCTTTCTAATCTATCTCAGGACCCAGAGTGATGACTCTTCCCTTACGACTGCCTTATCATTATTACTTATCATTAAGTAATTTCATTTCATTTCCCTTTGTCAAGAAAAAATCAAGATCTATTTCTCACAGAATGCAACTTAAGCTGATCCAGTAATTAAGTCGAGTCAGCAGGGCAATTTGTAAAACACTCATGCTTAAGAAAGACGTCGTACACTTTAGGCCAATAGCAGAATACGCATGTGCAGAAGCTGAGGATGGCCATCTGCTTTCTAAGGCAAGTGGGACTGAACAACAGTCTGAAGCACCTGACAAGGTCCACATCTCCTGCCCCTGTGAGCCAGGAGTACTCTCCCATTGATGTTTTTTAAGTGCTGTAATGCAAACCATATCAATAGCTGAAATTAAATGTATTGCTATGGACAGCAGGCAGACTTCTGTCTATTTGAAACAATTAATGTCTTGTCAAGTAGCAATAACCAAAATACTGAGGGGGCGATGTTTGGAGCGATGATGTTTGTCTTCCCAAGTCACTGTTAGGTGTGATGAGGCCCTGCTATCCAGGAGGTGGCTGAACCTGCTGCCCATGGGATGCGGGAAATTAATTTCTTATTTTGCTTTGTTTGTCTACATGGCTTTTGCTTTACCTATTAAACTGTCTTTATCTCAACACACAATTTCTCTCACTTATACTCTTCTGATTCTTTCCCCCATCCCACCATGGAAGAGGAGTGAATGAGCAACTGTGTGGGGTTAGTTGCCAGCTGGGGTTAAACCTCAACAGTAATATAAATTTTTACCAGTGGATGTTTAACTATGTCACCTGGAAGATCTACAGAAACATGTCACCAGGCTAATTCCTTAGCAGATGAACAAATAAATCAACATTTTTTATAATTACATCCCTTCACGCTGAGCTATGATTTATTCCAATTCCAGGAACAGCTGCTCTTCCTTGTGTACTACACTGTAATTTGGACATTTACATTCTAGTAACCCTTCCTGAGGCAAAAATGTACCTTCTATTTTACCAGTTGTTTACCAAAAGGATAGTCTACTTTTCAAGCTGTGCAGTGATCCAAAAAGGATTTCACTAAAGGTCCAGTTGTTATAAGAGAAACATGAACTTACTAGTAGTGAAAAATGAATACTTGCATGACTGCCAGCATTTGAATGAAGTGACATCTGGTCAAGCTGTCCTCAGTACACATAGATTCACAGACCTGTCAGTCATGGTGCTAAGCAAGTTATTTGGAGGACTCCCAGAAAATCTTAAGGACACAAACTCACTGTAGAAGGCATGTCACTCCAAAGATTACATACTAGGGCAAAAAACAACTTGCTTTTTAAAAAGATGTGAGCAATTGCCAGGTAATACAGGTTGAATGGATTCATGTTATTCTGAAGTAATATTACTACAAAGCCAAATCTCTGGGGATTAATTTGGAAAAACTTATCCTAGGTGTAATGAGTGCATGCTATGTGCATTATTCTAGCTAATGATATCCAGCTCTCTTCCTTTAGTGCCAAAATTAGTCTTCTTGCTATCATTCAGAATAAAACGTGGTACTTACGTCCTTTGGAAAAAGAAATATTTCTAAGAAACAAAAATAGCTTCTTGAACAGTTGAAAGTAAACTATCAGTGGTATCAGCTACTCTTGTCTTCTCCATAAAGGTGTGTTTGGGTACTATCATAAAGAGAACCATTGAGGGCAGTACAAGTATTCCAGATAATTAAGCACAGGAAGAGAACTTCTACTAAAATCAATGGATTTGCATGATGTTATATCAAGAAAGACCATGGTTCAGCAGCATGGAATCCTTGTGTACTAGGAAAACTGAATTTGACTTTCTGCATTCTTTGAAAGTCTAAAGGGAGAAATATGAAGTACTGTATAAGGGATCTCAATACATTACTTGGTGTCTTTTTCACATGACATCATTCAGTATTTAAAATGACTCTTGGTTCAGTTACTTCACTCTCCCATTTACCAACCTAGATGCAGTAAAAAGGTATCCTTTTTTTGAATTCTATCTGCAGTAATTGAACTAATTCATCAGTCTTAACAAAGCCAATAGCTTTGTCCTCCAATCTTCTTCCACTCAAACCCATCAACCATGCCATAAGTGAACATAGCTCAGTGATCATGGAACTTGGAACATGTTTCTTTTTCTTACTGTGTAATTGATGTTTGACATGTTTTGTTTTCTACTTTTTTGTGTATGTGTGTGGTTTTGTTTTGCTTTATTTTATATCCACTGTATTATTGGCAGTTACAAATGACTAAGAGGAAAGTCTGGACTTCACAAAGCACAAACTTCCTTGCCAGCTTCAACAATTATTTCAAAGATTGATACGCTGGTTCAGTAAGGCCTTGTCACTCAGAATAACTCTATTTATTGTCTCTGTCTCTACAGGGAAGCTGTTCTTCAGCATTATCCCTCCCAGCATGTGTCAAGATTTATGAACTCTGTGAAAAAAGTTCCATTGCTTAAGCCAAAACATATATTCATTATGTAAACAATCCTCTTAAATTAGTAAAGGAAACCATAAGACTCTCAAATCATTACAGTTTGCTACTTCACTGCCTGAGTAAGGAGCGCTTCTAGTCATAAATCTTAAGGAGAATGGTTTTCACCTTCCTCTATTTTTCACATTTATCATCTCTTCATTCTGGAGCTTTAGGTGACCAGATTGTTCCCCTTTGCGTGAATTGGGCAATGCTCTTCTAGGTTTGCCTTTTTCTTTAACTTGCTAAAAGAAAGTGTTTCTTTCCTGCATATGGAGTTCTGTTTTCCAGTTGCATCCACATGTCGTTGAAAAGTAAAAATAAAAGAAAGCCTACATCAGCTGTATGAAAGAGGCCTCCATAAGTCCAGCAGAATGGAGCTGCTGATTATTGTATACAGAGAAATCTACTTAACTTCTTTAACTTTTTCTCAATTTCAGCAGTTCACACAAAGCTTTTACATACCAAATGCAGACTTTTAATCAGAGGAGATGACACAAAGATGTTTTACCACTGCTCTATGATTGGCTGATTTAGGTATTTTGTACAATGTTCAGGAACAGAGCTGGTCTGGAGCTACAGATATTCACTATCACTTACAATAAAAAATAGCTGGTTTTTTTCTTGCAGATTGTATACATGTTAAAAAATAACAAAATCAGTATTGGCCAATGATACCATGGGTACTTTTCCTTTGGTGATATTAACTAGAAAACCCAAATTGTGAAGACAAGTAAGGCACTGAGAATATCAAAGAATAGTTCAAGTATATGTAAAAATATGGGTTTAGTTTAGTTCCTGAAGTAAACTGACTAAAAGTATTTTTGCCCTTTCTTTCCTCTAGTAACTTCTGAGTTCATTGATTTTCAAACTAATTCCAAAAGACGAGTAGAAAGACCAAAACGTATAATTCCTAAAATTTAGGTAAACATCGGGATTATGTAGATCAGAAGACATTAAATAATTGCTTTCTGAGGAAAAATATCAAACAGAAGGTGGACATTATGCATTCCACTATGTAGAAGCCTACTTGTACAAGCAGTTTGTGAAAACTATCAGGACAAAATATGAGAAGAGATACCACAACTGTGGTAGAATTAAACAATATCTTTCTTCTGAATCTCAAGAGAGTTGCCATAGATTTGTAATATCACAGAAAAAAACCAAACCAAGCAACCCCCCCCAAAATCCAAACCACGTAAAAGAACTAGGAAACAGAACACCTTAACTAAATAATCTGAGAGCAAGTTCCGTGGTGCAGGCTGTGGTTGTATCTGAACTTTTACTATCAACTAACATTGCCACAGCTCCTTTCCCCTTCCCCATCCTCATTTCCATTCGTTCCTAGAAGACCTCCTAAAGAAGGCAGACACAACTATCAACCACACAAGACTATATCAAAAGCTTCTTAAATTATCACATAGTTATGACTGAGAATGCAAATATATTTCAGTGTAAATTGGGCAGGAGCATCTGTGGAAGTGGGTTAAGGTCTACATTGCAACTGCAGTTGACGTATGGTAAATAACATCCCTTGGCTCAGGCCCCAGACAATTCTTTCGTAACTCCACCCATCAAAGCACTGCCTGCTGTGTAACATTGGGGGGGGGCGGGGGGGGGGGCAGAAATTATTAGTGTATGAGCTTTTCCATTGGCAATTCTGATCCAAAAACTTTTTACATGAATAGCACATTGGAGTGCCATTCAATACAATATGAATTAATTTGGCCCAAGTTATTCCTTGTACAGTGTGCACAGGCAACAGCCATGGCAGATGAGCAACTTGCAGAACTGAAGTCATAATAAAAATGTGAGGCTGTTTGTGAATGATGCTGAGCAGATGACCCTCATCTCATTTCTATGCTGGCTTTTCTGTTTGATCCTAGGCCATCATATCTCCAAATGGCAACACACATTGCTTTGCAGGGAGGTGAGTGATTGTGGTAAAATAGTAATTAATTACTACAGCTACCTATTAGTTCCGGTGATCTCCCCTTGCATTATATGAGGCAGAGAGCAAAATGAAATGAGTTAATAATGGTACATTGGTAATTAATGTTTTAGGGTGATTTTGGTGCGATTCAAATTAAATTTCACCATGACTTTATATATCCATCTACAAATTTCTTATCATGCAAGTTATTGTTTCTGGCTATCATAAGAAGAAATACTTTTTTAAATTAGAAAAAGGAATCCCTGTTAAATCCAAATAGCCAAAGATGTGCTGGATGCCAAATGTTTCTAAAGAGCTGACTTATTACAGAATGAGCTGATAGCAGATACAGTTAGAGAGATGAAATTTTAACATGGGTAAAATTGAGATCCAATTTAGGTAAGCATTTAAGCTGGTATTTAATTGGAATGCATTTGACTTGCCTGAGGCTCAGGACTATGTTGACCTGTTTAGCAATGTTTGCCTGGATTTCTACTTTACATCTGAATCACAGAAGATTAAATAAACAAAATCTTAAGAATCCCGTATAAGTATTATTTAACCATAATAAAAAGAAGTAAGTGCTCTGATGCACTGCACATTTAATCCAGCTTCTGAGAAGATGATGACTGCAATAAGCACAGGATCAGGTCAGGGATCAGCAATATATGTCAAATACTATTTCCTCCTAACTTGTTCTTAAGTACCTACAGTTAGGGAGTAGAATCATGCCTTTCAGTAAGCTATTCTCCTCCTCAGCTATTAAGCGCCTACTCTTAATAACTCACCTAAACTTTCATTTCTTAGCTTCAGGCTACTGTTTGACTCCAGAAAGAGCATAATTAACTTTTTAGATTTTTATATGCTCAACTCTCTCCTAGACTATTTTAATTTAGCTACTTTGGTCTCACATGCATTTTTTTGAAAAAACTTGTATAAATTTTGTATGCTTCCTTGGTGTTTTCTTCAGCTTTACTTTGTTGTTTCAAAACTGTGGATAATGTGGAATCAATATAGTGCAATTAATATGCCGTATGTTATCTGTTTTATGTCTTCATCTGAATCCTTGTGCTCTTTATTGTCTTTTATCCCTAGTTTTGTAATTATGGAATTTCTTCTGAGGTAAGAAGAAGCACTTCTGCATTTTTTAATCAGAATGGATACCCCTCAATAATTCATTCTGAAATGTAGTATCTTCCTCTTTAAAGAATAAAGGCAGCTTTTAAATAGCATAAAGGAATGGTACTACGTAGCAGATCACATCCAGTAGACATTACCCTAGCCAACTTCCAGAAAGTCTGTTCAAATTACTTTGCATTGAGGAAGTCCATATGGCAAAAGCCAATATATTCTTGTTAAGATGTCTGTCATAATGATGCAATGTATCTCTTTTAAGGGAGCTCACTTTTACTCAAACTGCTAAAAATATTAAAAGGATATATTTTAAATACTGGCAACAACAAATGCTACTTCCATTTAAAAAGGTGCTACAAGATTTCTGAATATCAAAAATAGCAAGAAATGTGGCCTATTATATCAAATATTAGTTTTCTTCAATTCAGTTATTTTAAACCTTCTACAAGACAATTAATACAAGAAATAAAATTATTCTATTCCTTTTTCCAAAGGTTAGTGACATCTTGTGCAAGATGTTCTCCTCTTATGAGGAGAGACTGGAGGAGCTGGGCCTGCTTGGTATACAAAATAGAAGACTGGGAGGGGATCTCACCAATACATGCAAATATCCCAAATATGGATATCATGAGAATGCTGCCAGACTATTTTTGGTGGTGCCCAGTGACAGGACAAGGAGCAATGTCCATTCTGTTTACTAGGAAAATACTGTATGAAGTATTTAAAGACCATGCTTACAAAATCAATTTTCAAAGCATTTGTTGGTTTTGCTGACAGTCTTTCCACTCTTAATTTCTATCTACAATTATTTGGTCCAAATCAAGATAAAAATAATTTGTTTTGCTTTGGGTGCTTTAAAAAGAAATCTTTTCCAAAGAAGCTCTCAGGTTTGCTCCTGAAAGTCTTCTATTTAAAAAGACAAATAGGGACTGTAACAAAAATTGCAGGATTATGCTGAAACATACACTGAAATGGAAACACAGGCCATTGGAAGGGCTCTATGACATCTCAAAACTAAATAAAACATTTATTAAGCTTCAAAAAGTACAATTTTTAAATGTAAAATCAAATCAGATTAATGCTAACCAATGAAAATCCGTCAGTTTCAAGAATAGTAAGAAGAAATACTAAAGCAAGACTTCAGGATAAACATATTATCAACAAAGGATCAGGGAAATTAAATACAGTAAAATACAACAAATAAATTGCCAAAGGTGTTGCAAAGTGGGTGTTACAATGAAGAAATTGTAATTTTAACACAATGGAACACCTAATTCCTTATTTCCACATCATCATCTACTACTGTGGGAAGTATATTTTTTAACAATTTTTCATTTCATGTACACTCTGCACTGAGTTTTTTTACATGAAGGAAGAGCAGTTTGGTACTTACATATGGCCTTAAAACATAACTTTTCAGTGTTGTGAGAAGTTTTACTCACAAAACAAATTCACCTATTCCCTACAGCTTGTAAGGAAGAGGTTTTATATAAAAGAATTTCCTGCTATGGGATGAAAGAGATTAGCATGTATTCATTAAGATGTAGTTACATGCTTCAAATGCTGCTCCTCAAAATGTGCAGTTTTTCCTGCCAAGGCTTATTTATACATCCAGCAACTCATATTACTTCTGTGTGTGAAGCACATATTAAATAGCCATTTAAGTAGAGATTTTAAAAGCTTTTTGAATTCAGAAGTCAAGTCTGATGTTCAAAGACATACGTCACCTAGGTATATAATTGAAAAGGCCAGACTTTCAAAAATATTGAATATATCTTCAGTAGACTTTCCAACACAGTTCTCTATTGAGATCACAAAGTATGCCAAAGCATTTTGCACTCACTAATTAAATGTACGTTTGCCCATTTTACTGATGAAGAAGCACAGAGGAATTAGATAAACTACAAAACAGAAGTCAGTATCCCAGCCAAGAAAAGGTCCCAAAACACCTGACTTTCAACCATTAAGAAATGTTTGTCTCCACACCATGCCCAAACACAAAGGAGAACAGTCTGTTTTCCAATATTGCTGCAAATTTAAGCATCTAAAAATTACTTTGTCTACTTTATTTTTGCATTTCCTAAATTATATAAAAAACATCAGGTTCCATATAATGTAAACTTGGGTTTCTTTCTAGTAATAAAATGAAACACTTTTAAATATTTTAAATGTAAGCTGTGGTTTTAGCTTTCAGGCACTAGAACCTGTTGTAAGCACAAATTAAACTTTAATTAAATTACTTTAATAGGAATTTTGAGTGTTCTGCATGCATAGTTTAGGGTTTTACAATTTTATAACAAGGCTGACGTGATCAGATGGCTTGACTTTAATAGTTACCATCACATTAAGTAGATTACTAATTACAGTATGAGTTCCAGAGAGAAAACCACAATTAATGAACATATGACCCAAAGTCTTTCAAATTTAGTGAACTGTGTGAAGTCTGACACATAACATGCCAAATGCAAGTGGGACAGTGAATGAGGAGGGTGAAGTGGAGCGTGTTGTGAATTCATGTAAAATTTTATTTAAGCTGTTAGTTCAGCTGCAGTATGGGTCAATCATGAGGAAAACAGCTGCAACTGAAGTCAAGAAAAGCTGTTCTTTGACTACCTGTGGCACTATATATGATGGTAGACCACCCCAGTGTCTCACCTCACCTAGGTCCAGAGGATGGTGAAGTACATGCAAAACCCAATAAACTCCTGACAAAGTTAAATGCCCACAGGGCAGAAGAACACAATATAGTAAAGGGTATTCTTTAACTGTTCTCTCCAAATTTTACTTGGCATGATTCACAGGGCTGGTTCATGTTGTGATTATCGGGGATGTCCTTTGCAGGGCCAAGAGTTGGACTTGATCCTCAGGGGTCCCTTCTAACTCAGAATATTCTATGATTCTGTGATACTTTCGGAGGAGAATCCTGGCCCATGAGAATATGATGCACAGTGTCTTCAAAGCTAGGGTTTCCCAGTTCTGATAGAGACTGCAATTTTGATTTTTAATTTACCTGTTTCTAACCACTCCACATCATAAAAACTAACAATTATACAATTGCCTCAAAATCAGTAACACGAGATCAGATATTGAGAAAGCAGATGGGTTTCCAACATTCCTCAACGAATGAGAAATTTCATAGTGGCTGACACTTTTCTTTCTTGAAAAAATTCTAATCAGCTTTCTAATATATATTTTTTTTTATGCTTGGATCTTACTCTTACAATTACACAGCTGCTTGTCTTTATATGAATACTTTCAGCCAAGTGTGTGTCAGAAGACAAAGTTCTTAATTTTTTACAGAAATAATATTGTCTTTTCTGCTTGCTTTAATTGCATCTTTTCATCCAGGTCATTTCAGTTTTCAAATGTTCCTGTGCTGGTTTTCCTAAGTAACCATTGCAAGCACCTTCCACTCATGTGTGCAGAACAGTATAACACACTAGAAAAAAAAGTAATTGCTGAGTTGGTTTTGAGTATAATTTTTTGTTTTGTTTGGGGTTTTTTTTTCAAATAAGCAGGTATTATACTACAAACAAAACCAGGAAATTGCACATAAAAGAAGTTAATTATACTGTCTTCACCCTAAAAATTAAGAGGAAATGAATGAAAAAATAAAAGAAAATAGTTTCTAAGATGTACATCACTAGACTCAACCCCAAAGTATCAGGTTTTGCAAAAGTGAAACTGACTTAGTATTTCCTTTACTAATCTGCAGCTATTTTTCCTTCAGTGCATATTTTCCACTTGAGAAGATCCAGGGGAATGATTTCTTTCCTCTTGGGGAGATCAGAACATTTTATCTTTAGTGTCACGAAATTACAAAACACATGCAACATCAAAAGTAAAACTTTGTGTCTTTGATCTCAGAACCAGAACAGACATACTGACTGTAATACTTATACACACTGCCTTTTCACTTTCTTTTACATTCAGAGTAGACTTGCATGGCCAGAGAAAGGCAGTTATGGTTTCATGAGCTCCCAATTTTAACCAAGAGGTCCAGTGCAGATATAGAGTTTTGAAGGACCCCTGCAGTGTATAAGAAACTGGAATGCTATGGAGTTCTCTCTTACTATACAGTCTATTCAGAAGAAGGTAGGAAGAGGTAAGTATTGGGTGAAAGGAGGAAGCTCACAAAACTCTGCAAAATCATAGCTTCGTAAGATCTAGGAAAATAAATGGAATTCTCTCACTGCAAATAGATATAGAGTTGAGCTCACTGAGAAAAAGCAAGGCACTACGCTTCTGCAGACTCATCCATATTTCTGGTTTGTCATCAGTAATGACTTCATATTTAAAGTGTTTTCCAAAACATATAAAATACCCCATGGAAACACAAAACATGAGAACTAAAGAAATTGTAAAAGTAATGTTAGCAGAGCTTTGAAAACTGGAATTTCTATTAGAACAACTGAGGTTATATCACAGCTGTGTCATTAAATAGTCTTTGGCCACTATAGACAGGTGGAAGACAGTCTGTCACAATTTCTGGATTTTAAGCAGTATGGTTTATCTTTATGTGAGTGACAGAATTAACACATATTGTTATTCACAAGCACTTGTCAGACATTACTGCCACTAAGAAACCTTTAATGAGCTGCTCTCCAAACTTTTCTCTGTTCTGTTTCACCTCCACTCTTAGAAGGCCTCAGATACATAGCAAAATAAACCTGAATCACAGCTTACCTTCTATGAAGAATTTGTAGAGAACTCCCCAATATCGAAACCATTAAGAACCTGTGAGCCAAACAGAGTACTTTAAAAATGACTATGGCAGTCTTTGGTACTATAGCAATTAAAACTAAAGGTGGGAATTTTGAGGAAACAAGCTGTCTTCCGTTTTTTGCATTTCATGGAACTACAGAAATGAAGTAACTGAGGTTCACTCCTCAAGACAGACAAAAAGGGTCCACTGCCTAATTGAAAATACTCAGTAGCTGTTTTAGACTACATCTTGGTAATTGAAAAAAGGCTTTGGCATTCAAACCATAACCAAAAGAGTTGGTGAAAGGACATATACTTGGCAATCCTGCTGATTGCTTCTTACTCTTGTTCTCCATTTTCCTCCTGTTGAAACACTAACTGGCTGAGATAGTTACAGTGAGTGAACAGAAACTTGTTCTATAGTTGTGGTAGATATACCCTACGAGAATCTGAGCTTGAGTCAAAGTACAATTCTCACTGTTCAAGACTCTCTTGTAAGTCTTCAGACATCTAAGGTCAGCTAGAAGTCCGACCTGTAAATGAACCAGGAGGTGAATATGATCTTATTATTAGCAGAACGATAGCTATTAAAACTGTGATGGTGCCTTAGGCTTCCAGAGTGCTCCCAGCTCTCTTGCATGAGGCGCTCAACAAGTGAGTAACCCATACATGCAATTCTTGCCCCAAACATCTTATAACCAATGTAGATAAAAAAATAAAATATTCATATGAAAACTCAGGCAGACCAGTTGGCAAACACAATAATAAAGCAGATGTATCCCACTGCCCATTTAGTAAGTGCACAGACCAGTTGAAATCTATGGCACAGAAAACTAAGAACACGTTATACAAGCTACCCAGTAGAATAGCCCCATGTGTGAGAGCACAAATACACTTGACCTTCTGGTTTTGTGCAACAGAATGAAAACAGAAAACTCTGTTGAAACGTTTTATGAGAAATTTAATTACTTTTATCTGTCCAAAACCAAAAACCTTCATCTCACACAAGGAACTGAGTCATTACAGAGAAAGGATTTCAAAAAATAAACAAGGTGTTAGAGATGGCCTGCAATCTCTGCAACTTACTGTTTCCTTAGAATATGCATTTTGTTGGATGAGTTTGTAGCTGCCCCTCTCATCTATGCAAGAGAGCTGCCAGCCCCTGAACTGTGCTGTCAAGCCAATCCTACAAAAGCAGTTATGGAATCTATGGAAATGCTGACATACTGGACACCAGGTAATTGTTTCAAACCTGTTTAAAGACAACTCATGTTAAGACGCATGAGAGATATGTGAAATTACATCCATCATGGTTTTGCTATAATTTTTCATCCTGATATCAATATTTACAAGTATGAAAAAATGCAGTCTCATTAAATTTAATGTCAACTATATTTTATTAGGTGTTTTGAGGAGCTGGATGAAAGAAGATACTTCTCATTTTCATCTGGGTTTATCCTTATGGCCAAGATGACACACTGTGGTACTCTAGGTACCTTGCTCAAACATGCATATTTTAATTTGTGTATGAACTCTAACCTGTAGAAAGACAAATACTATCCTTGGTGAAAAAACAATATTAGAAAAAAAAAAAAAAAAGAGCGAGACTATGGAAGAGAGATAATATCGCCCTTCATTAAGACTTAAAGACAATATACTGGCATGAGTATGGAATTGCCACCCAGAAATGGAGATGCTCCTTTCCATAAGTCTGCATGCCCATGAGGAGGGTACACTGGTCCTGATGGGCCCCAGCCTTCCCTGCTGTGAGAGGGACTGACCTGGTCTACTGCCGTAGCTGCCTGAAAATGTTGTTAAGCAACATCCCAGGTAGGTTTCTTCTTCTTTCTTTGAAAATTTAAGTGTGTTTAGTTGCTCAAGAATGGCAACACCCCCTGACATAGCGGATGGCCCTTCTCTTCACCATGGCTTTGTGACCACTCTCTCCCACGCTGCCTCTTGAATAGCCCAAGGCAGCTTGCAGTGTATTTAATCAACACCAGCAGCGCTTGCAGACAGGCATAAAGCACCTCCTGCTCTCCATGGGGCACCATGATCAACCTCCCATACACCTGGTGCCTCTGGCACAGGAGGTACAAATGGTTGTGCCATGTCTGCCACGCCAGTGAACAACACAGAGGGCTCAGAGGGGCATACCGTGCTTCAAAGGATTTCAAAGAGATTTCAGTGGTCCAGACAAACACTAGTGCTTGCTTCAAGTAACAAACTTTCTAAAGCTGTCCAAGTTGTCCTACACCAGAAAGCATCACCAAAATGCTATTTAAATTTTGTGAGACAAAATGCATGAGCTACTCTTTTTTGCTTGCAGCTTTGGTGGCCTTTTTAAGTTAGTCTCGTCAACTATTCTCTGCATTAGGGCTCTGTTTGCTGTTTTCTTTCTCTGCAATATAAGAAGTTGCTTTTCACTTCCAGCATAATTCACAATGATACAACAATGAAAAAACTCTAACAAAAAAAAAAAAAAGGTGTTGTCCTTAATTTATAATTAAACCAGGATGGCAGAGATTTCATTTTCAATGCAATTCCAAATCACAGACTGCAGTGTTAGGAAGCTCACATATTTGCAACAGAAATGCTGAAGTTTATTTTTCTTTCCTTAAATATTTGTCTGCCAGATAAGTATGCTAGGTACAGTTTTCATCTCAGCACTGTTCCAACAATTCCAGATTAAGAGTTCTTTACCAAAGCAACACGAAGCAATTCATCAACACAAAGAAAATGTATCGGGTCTCTGAAGAGTATCTGGCTCAAAACCAAAGAGATACTACACTACTATAAACTAAACTATGCAGCTGTGTGCCTATTCCACATTATCTACCAGGCTGTGTGAGGAATATAGGAAAGTTGAAAAGTTTAACTTTTTAAATAAACACAAGAGATGAGAAAATTCTTCAGAGATTATAAAACAAAAGGGATTATATGACCTGAATCTGGTATAGACCTATTCCAGCCCCACTCCAAATGAGAGAATCTTGTGCCCACATGCACATAGAGGGGCTGAGACCAGTCACAGGAGTGGGATTGGAAGTGTAATGGTCATAAACCTTACCACAAGAAAATTCTCATTTTGATCTCATCTCATACCATACAAAATCATACAAGATTTTTTTCCTGATCAGGATCTGTTTGATGAGCCATCCAGTTGTATAATATTGAATATATTAAAAAAATACAATTCAGCCAAGGAAACACATGGCAAAGAGGAGACTGGGGGCAAGAAACTTTCAAAAAAGAATTCCCAGGAGGTTAAGTACAACTGTGGAAACAAGATTTCTCCAATCTGACTTGTAACACATCTTGGTGACAATTCAATTAGCTAAAGTAAACTTTTTCTTTTGTGAATATCCAGTGGTAGTTACATAGAGCAATCATAAGAATTTTTTTCTGGAACATTGATGGTAGGACTGTTAAGGATTTATTAACTTCATTTAAAAATCACATGTATGTTTGAGGAAAATTATTCTTTTCACCTACTGTGTCCTACTTTGAATAAACTGCTCTTCTAAAAATTATATTCAGTTAATAGAAAGAGAGTATTATATATAACAGCAAGAATCAGAACAGTATCAGGTGCACTTCTTTGCATGAGATTTGGTATTATGGAACAGGAGGAGGCAATGCTGCAAGTCAAACAACATGTTATTAGGTCTTTTTAAGTTTATTAGGTCTACATGAAAAACCTACTAGCACCTGTTGAGAGCTGCAGTCCTAAGATCTGAATAGTTTTATCAGTTACATGGAATTTTTTATTTTTCACAGAAATATCCAAGGTTACTTGCTCTCTTGTAATAAAATAGTAAGCCATATGAACTGCAAAATCAATTTTGGTATATTCATAAGCTGTGAAGACTGTCCAGGAGGCCAGCTGCCAATACAGGAAAAATCAATGATATTTCCAAGTAGCACCAAGTGTGTGTTGTTTTTCAATAAGCCTGTGAGGCCAGAATTTTCACTTACGTAAATCCAAAACAGTCTAGAAGCTTATAAATATCTGCTCAATATAGTGAACATGCATTAAAAATATTTTGTGCTTACCACATTAATTTCTTTTAATATTGCCAAATGTTATGCTGCTGTCCTGGTAACCTGTAAATTGGTTTAATTTCACAGTCAGGTGGGCTGTGTCCTAGTGTTGCAATTCCTCAGCAGGTCCCTGTAGTGGCAGCAGCAGTACTTGTTTTTTACAATACAGCAGCAGCAAACTCTGATCTAGCAATATGCAAAAGGAACTGGATGGCTATTCCTAAACTTTTCCAGCAAGTTTTCTGTATCTCCTACAGACCAAAGGTACCAGACCACAGGTAAGGACTTTGTGAGCTTATTCAACAAGCCATCAGCTGACTTGTGACCATGCTGACTTGAGAAAACTGTTAAACATAGCCAATAAAATAGTTTTTAAAGTCTTTGTTATAGGCTATATCTCACTTTCTTCTCTCTTTCCACATTTTATAATTGAGAATCATCCTTTTTATCCAGGTGAGTCCTGTTCAAGAAGTAAGACTGTAATAACCACTGTTATTGCCATGTAAGATCACGGAATCCTGATCTGAGTTGGAAGGGTCCCACAAGGATCATCAAGTCCCGCACTTAAGTGAATGGTCCATATGGGGATCAAACCCACGACCTTGGCTTTGTTAGCACCATGCACTGACCAGGGGAGGTAATAGTTTGGGCTGCTACACATCTGCAAAAAGAGCCCAAATCAACTGCCATAAAAGCTCAATTCATTTAACTGTATAACAAATTAGATTGGAAGAGACCCCTGGAAGTCATCCAGTCTGACCTCATGTACATCTACATGGTCTTTTCAGGAGATGGCTTACTTTTCCTCTGCCACTTGGGTGGCTTGTTAGACACGGAGAGACGGAATACACATCTTCCTCCCAGAAAAGCTGAAAGACCCCCTGAGCTTGAAGCTACTATTCAGAGAACAGCTGACACCACAGTATTACATGGCAGGGGAAAGGTCACAAAGATACTGTTGTCTTGACTAGTCACTCTCTTTAATGTTAACTATCCTGAAAATCTTCTAAAGGTACTGTGAATCAGGTGCAAAGGTGTCCAGTAATTTTCATTTAGGTGAGTGACTTCTCACCACTCATACATTGCTCTGCTTTAAATCACTATTCCAGACTTATGTTATTCTGTCTTTATTAAATATTCACATCTAAATTTGATTTTAATTTCATCTCCATTGTTCACTGTCACTCACCAAGATCTTCATCAAGCAACTGGCAAAGATTCAAATGGATCAACAATGCAACATTAATGTCCATGAAAATATATTAAGAAATATTTTTCATTGTACTTCCAAGCTAATGACCTTGCAAGGCACTTTTTAAATCTCATTTTCAATAGTTCTTATTATTCTTATTTCCTTAGTTATGTTTTCATTCCAGCATATCATGTCTCTTTTTACCCCTCTTCTAAACATGATTAAAATGAAGACATAAACCTAATTAGATGACACCCCCCCCCAAAAAAATTGGATTTTTTAAATCAAAAATAGCAGGCTGAGGGTCTTACACTCAGGAACAGTTCCCTTTGTAGAAAGGACTTACGAAACAATAAAATAATTTCCTTCACAGAAGCAAATAAAAGTTTCTAAAAATCTGCAAAAGTAGAAGTATTTCCTATATATAAGCCCTAAAGTTCAAGTGTTAGCAAAAGGCCTAACAGAACTGATATTCATACTTTGAAGCACTAATATAATTTGTATTGATTCAGTCAATAAAATACATTAATGAAATGGAAGGTTCACATGACTAATTAAATCAATAGAAGCAGTAATATTAATCCAGACTTGCATCAGTGTCTAGAAGCCAGTATCATCATCCAAGCCTAGGCAGAAGTGGCCAATAAAAGGGGGTTTTGCCAGCACTACGCCTTGATGATTTAAACTACAATTATCTTTGCTTCCCTTTTGTGTGCTTTTTCACTATTATAGTTAAGTGAACTGAAAATCAAAAGCACAATAGCTTCCCATCAATTAATATTTGTAACAATAAACTTGTTTTCAGTATTCCTCATCTTGAAAGTAACTGTTGAAGTGAGATAATTTTATTTGCAGCAATGTGCATTTTGGTTTTGTGATGTTTGCACAGAGACTTGTGTGGGACTAGTAAAACTTGGCACTTACGTACTACTTCAATCACCAGCAAAAGTCAGGACTTTCCAACAGGAATCAAAAGTTTGAATTAATAAACAATAAATAGACTCACATATGTTCACAGAAAACAACTGCCTGCTTCAGAGACCACTATCAAACAGCAGCTTATTATCAACTATCACATGTAAGGTATGTAGATGAAAAACAGTTCTTGTTTACAGACAAATGTAATGACCCTGCATTTGCAGATATACATTCTATATCAAATAAACCTCTCTTGGTTTTAAGATTAAGTAGGAAGAAAATTATTTGGATATTTTAAAAATCTAGTATTCCCAAAGTGGAAAGAGCAAACACGCTGCCACTGAAGGTTATGAAACTTAGCTCCTGGCAGCTATGAAAAAACACATAGCAACTTGTGAGAATAAAATTCCCAAGATTACTGTTCTGGAAAAATTCCAGAGATTTAATTGTTTTCTTGCTACTTGAAAATCCTTCAGGGTTTGTCTTGGATTATTTATTCTCCATATTCTGAACAATTGTTTTATATATTCCAGTATCACTTCCAAAAAGACAGAACTCACTGCTCAGTAGTGTTCTTACAAATTTTACTTTCTGTTCTAATTTTGCAAAGTACCCTGCAATTCATGAAAATATTGAGTAGAAATACTTTTTATGCTACAAACAATGCATATAATTACCTAGTTTTTATCCACCATGCTTAGCTTTATTGAAACGTGTCTCAGGAACTACATCAGTTTCCACTTCTTCACTACAAGCTCTGTGGTTTCTCTGAAATTGAAATAAATCACTGAAACTTGCACCAGAAAAACTTGCCTACTTTTATCCTGTCTCTCTTAGTGGATCCTCATTAAAGGTAGGAAAGGTAGTGAAACCATAGCCATTACTGTGTCTGTGGCAAAATTCCCGCTCATTTCACAGAGACTGGGTTTTCGCTTACAGGTAAGATGTTTTCCAGGACTGGAAAAAAAGCTGGATCACGTGGAAAAAATTATCTTAGAAAGTGGAATACCTGAAAAGTTCCTGAAAACCTGTTCATAGCAACAACTTCAATCCAGTCTGGAAACTATTTGCAGGAAATCAGGAGAGCCTTAGGTGTGAAGGTCAGTACAACGAGTACAATACTGGCTATTCATGCTGGCAGAATGCTGATGTAGTATCAGAGGTGAAATCAAATTCATTTTCGGTGATGAACAAACTCAGGTGTCTGCATGTCATTCTAATATCACCACTTTTCATATTTCAAATGCTTTAAATGATGCAAGCAAGAAGATGCCATAATATATAGCAAAGAGATATGATTGTAATGAACTGTCTTGACCGGATATATTTCAATTACATTTGCTGAGTCTGAAAGGAATTAATTTGTTTGTATGCAGGGACATAGTATTTCAAAAACGTGGGAAACTTTAGATAAGGTAGTGAAACTATAACTATGAATCCCTGAATTCTCATGTCAGCTAACTTACTCATGATGCGAGATGAAGTTCAGGCAGCATCTGAAGGCTGCAGTACAGACACACTGCATACCACTGGGAAACATTTTCTCACCTTGTCAAAAGTGTCATTCATTTGAGTCTTAGTCAAAAATGCCCTTGTGTTTCAACCAAGCATGATGATGTAACGAAGTAATGAAGATGGTGATAGCTCAGGTAGAATGGAGTGCCTTCAGTCCATTTACCTGTGGCCTATGGGATAGGATGAGCTTTTTATGTTTTGACAGGACAGCAAAATATTTTTGTCTTTCTTCTAGCATATTTTAACTAAAAAGCCCAAACTCTTCATTTCTGATTCACAGAAATTCTTAGACACTGTGTTAAATACATTCCAACTCAATACACTAACATGTATTCTCTCAGGTACCTCTTGTAATCCATATTTGTTGAATAAAAGCCTTCCAAGTTGAACAGCTGAGTCTACATTCATAGCTTTTTCTTCCCCTCCTGGTGCCCTACATGACCAAGCTAGCATGAAGTACAGAATATCGATTAGAAGTGTACTATGGATTCCTTGCGCTGCAAGTTAAATTACCGTATACTGTATATTTTTAATTTCCCACATATAACAATAAACATGATTGATTCTTCAATTTCAGAGCATCGTTTTGGCAATTAAGAAAATAAATACCCTTTCCATGTACAGCTCGCTTTTTTTCTAAATAAATGTCTGCAGTGTATTAGCTCATGTGTGACAGAAAAATAACTACCTACCCCTCTCCCTTTAGGCCTCATTCCATTTTCTATTTCTTTTTTTTTTATTTATTTAGGGCCTGCCATTCATTTTCACACCTAACAGTAAAAACCTCTAGACGTGGTTGTTGTGAAGAGGATTATCTTCCAGATCAATGCTGAAATTGATTCCAAACCATGCTATTTATCAGCCTGAAGCTAAAGCACTAGGAGTCAGGAAATATTTCCTCTCCTTCAAATCTGTTCCTATTCTGCTGTTGGAAAATCACAATACTATGGTCTTCATTAATATACACTATTTCTATTTCTTGTGCATGTGGTCTTTTAATGTCAAACAGACTATGAGGTTATTTGCATTATCAAATTCGGTTCAGAAAGAAACAGATTAAGGAAACAACAGTGCGATTAAGTTTTGCACCACTTCTGAACAGTTGCTGATGCTAACTAGGAACATAGCCTTACTATGACATCTGAAATTAATGACTCTCTTCTCCATTTCACATAAAATACACTGTAGACTTTTATTAGTATCATAGAATGATACAAGAAATACACATTAAATGTCTCTTTACAAAGCCACACTTACATATTTGTTTTTTGTTGCTGAAAAAAAAAAAAGGCCTGCTATATTTCATGCTTATGTACACAAACTACAGAAAATTAAAACTAAGAGATTCACCAAACTATCTAGCCATAATACAGCAGTCATGCAGATATGCAAGGTCAAATCAGTTAAACCCTATCCTGCTTCTCTGATTAACAATCTTTGTGATGAACAATTAGGGACAATCTGATGAATGGTTAAAGTTAATGAGAGTCTTTCAATTTATTTCAGGAACTATATTAAGCCTTTATTTGTTTGAGACTGTGGCGACACTGTTAGCTCATTATGGCATTACTTATATTGTCATTTAATACTGTCTGAAAGTACGGGACAAAGCCTGTGGTGAAGCTTACAGTAATGTAGTACATAAGTTTCAAATAAATAAAAATTATAGTGCAATTTACAATACACAAAGGTACACAAAGTGTACAGGAATTTAAATAATGTCAAATAACATTAATGTATGGTGAATATAATGATGACAATAAGTAGTTAGATCAAGCAACACTGGTTTCTTCTCACTTTATTCCTTTTATAAGAGAAAACCTGCAGTTTGTGACTAAGAATTTAGAGTTTCAATGGCCTCAACGACAGAATGGGGATGCTTCGAATTCCACTAGAGATGCAAGCTGAGAACATTTAATTAATGAAAACTTAATATTAAATAAATTGTGCTAAGTTTAAATTGGGTAATAAATTCATATTTTTCAAATTAGATTTAATATCCATCGCCAAAGACCTCAGATGTATTTCTAGTCATCCTTCTGCAAGCAAAGACTTTACTCAAAGTTTATTGAAATAATGAAAACAAACAACAGCTAATTTTGATCATTCAAGATATAATATTTAACATTTTTGTGGCAGATTTAAACTCTGAGTTTCTTTTAATATATCTCCTAATTAATCTCTAGGATATGTGTAAGTTATTTGCACCAATTGTCAGACGATTATAGATGTGGTTTGATAACAAAAGATATCCATAAACCACTCTTAGGGTAACTGGTAGAATGAATCCCCTACTTTCTTGGTTGGACTTCAACACTAATTAGAAGATGTAACTTTAAAGATGTGCCTCTAATGAAGCAAGATGACCACTGCAGTTCTCCTCTAATGCTAAGGGTGTTAACCTTGTGGCTTATATCACTGCGGTGCTCTCTACCTAATTTTATAAAAAACAATGCACCTCTTCTACAAAAAGCCCGAAGTTTACCCAAATCAATTACTGACATGTCCAAAACAAAATTAATGACCCGCAAGGACACAAATACAGCAAGTGCATGTAATTTTTACCATCTACTATCAAGATTCATATTGAGCTTGGAAAAACAGCAAACACTACATAATAAAAAATTTTGAACTATTTAGTAATTAAATCACTTCATGGGTACACCAAGGGAATATGAAACCTCTTCCCATTAGCCAACCCAGTACATTCTTCAGGATGATCACATTTTTCCTTATATTATAATTATTTTTCTTTATATTTTTAATTTAAATTGCTCCAAGATTCCAAAAAAAAAAAAAGTGCAGAAAAGTAAATCTGTAAAAAGAAGCCCTTCAGCTTTGGGCTTTCCACCTTCAATTACAGTTTCTTATACATACTATTAATCTCAAAACAGAAAGAAAAAGGAAGCCATAGTTTTCAAAAATTGTATTCTCCCAGAAATATATGCAGCAAAAGCAGCCTGGTGCACTTATCCATATTTAGAACAGCAAAGCACTCAGAAAGATGGAAGTTTGCAATTTTTTACGATGGGTGTTGAATGTACAAGCACTTATTTTAAGTATGATCAGTACAACACAAAATTCCTAACAATGCTTTGTGTTATTCATGAATTATTTTGACTTTTTCATAGAGAAATGAAAAGAACAATGCTTTCAGAGTTCACAGAAATTCATTTATATCAATGAAAAGAAAATCATATTTAAAGGGCTTTTTTTTCTAGTAGAAATGAAAGATTATACACTGTGTCTCCTAATAGGAAGTAAACCAAACTAAGTCTTATCATCCATATACACAGAATGATTGGAAATTCATATTGAGAACTGTAGCATTTCATTTCTAAGACAATACTCTTAAAAGCAGCTCACAACATTTCATCAAACAACTAAAAATACACTTATTTATGTTAAAAACACAAAATGAATGTTTTGTAGAGATGGGTTTGTTCTGGAAACCGCTTTTTAAGTATCTTAACTATGTCTTGAGCATATTAGCAAAGAGCTATCACTAAGCCATGCCTGTTAGTGGGAAAATGTTGGACAAAATGGCATTATTATTATTATTATTATACAGTAGATTCTTAGCAACAAAATCACTCTTAGGAAATTATTTTCACACACCTTTGTGTGATTTACACACACCTGTGACTAGGGTGTGAGATTTTTTCTTCTGGAATAATATGCTACTGTTGGTTACTTTTTATCCCATTAAGCAATTACTTTCCACTGTAATTCTTTACTCATTGGTCTGTCTACTTATTTCTAATGCAGATATAAAGAAACATTATCCAGATAAATGTGATCTTACAGCTACAGATCACATTTAATAAAATCCCATTAGCCAAGGAAAATGCGTCAGTTAAGAAATTATCAGAGACCCACCATGTCTCAGTAACTTTATAGCTTAATTTGAGTTGGAGTTGAATCCCTTACTCCAGCTTTCAGGGAACAGCTGAAGGTTGAAAATGACTCCTTTTAATTAAATGTTGAGCAAAAAATTGTCCTTGATATTCACAGATATTTGCTATATCTGTATCTACAGGCAGACGTACTTCCAAATTATGATGCAACACACTGCTCAAGACCCTGGACTTAGGGTATTTGGGTTCTACACTTTGCCACAGTCCTGCTTTGTGATCTCTGACCAATCTTTCACCATTTATATTGAAAGCCCTGATCCCACTAGATGTGGTAACATAGTGTATCGCTGTATCTAACTTTAAGGCACCTGATCCCAACATGGAATTTATAATCTAGGTAAGCATGCAAATGACCTATATAAGGAAAGCTTATATAGGGTCTGAAATCAGGATTCACAATCAGGCTGCAAAGCAGAAATTCACTTGCCCTAGACACTGCGAGATACTGTCCTTGCGTAATGCCATGCAGATGCAAGAGCTACCAGCGACTAAAAGGTTTCCAGCCTTGAAACCAAATGAAACTGTATCAGAGTATCAACTCACCAGAACTGAATAGCTCTGCAAAGTGCAGGGTTAATCGTCCCAACCACTGAGTTGAGCTACTGAAGGCATGCAATTTTCAGAGTATGGGTTAGAATATCTGTGCTCAGTGCTGCACTGGAGCAAGTGGAGTATCTTTACACAGTGCTGCACTGCATGACATAGGCAGGTTTAGCAAAAGGGGGAGAGGGTGTTCTTCAGTGTTTAGATTTCTACAACAGACTTGTAGATATACCACTAGAGGAGATTTGGCTTGTTACCTTTTTATTTAAATAACTGAAAAAATATCCCTCTAGATATAGACAACCAGCTTAGTTGGCTTTGCAGATGAATATGAAAAACTTATACAATTAATACTTTGGAATACTGATCAAAGTTCTGGGATACTGTGATTAGGTCTCCATTCACCTGAATTAATTTAAATTTATGTTTCCCATATCCATTCATTCCTTAATCATTTCATGCTTGGTTCCTTAACCACCAGGCAAAAAATCCATGCCATTTTCAGTCTGTTTACCTCAGGTGAACACTGAAGTGTGTGAAGAGATAAAAGTCTACAGAGAAAAGGAAAAAGGCATTGTGTTTTAGTATCTCAGTGAATGAGGTTGTGCACCTGAGAACACAGGTGAGTGGAGGCCAGCATTATTGTACAGCTTTGGTTTTAACATTTATCAGTCTTTACATAAAATACACAAATGGCAGTTAGAGCAGGGAACAAAAGTCAGGGTTTTCACTTTATGAAGAATACTAAGGCTAGGTGCCTCACAAAGGCAAAGTTGATCCCATTGCTTCCAGCACCACAAATCTATTTCTGGTTGTGCGGTGTCCTTTCTTCTTCAAGAGAAGGGAGGGAGGATGAGTCTGCCATGACAATCTCATCTCATCTCTACTCCAGTGACCAAGAAGTGGCCAATCCTCTAAAAGGTTAGGGTTTCCACTACCACAGACTGAAGCATGTTTACAACCATGGTTATTGATTAAATGCTGTAACCTCCATGTTACAACATCAATGGTGGACAGAACAATTACTGAGACTGACACGCTGAAATCTGATACGTTATGACATGCATTAGGCACAATCTAACGATTTCTGCTGCTCTAGAGTGGAATATCTGGCTTATGAACTACAGAGCAGGTTTAGGTATGACATAGAGGCATATAGAAAATGCAGCAACCCTAGATGGTGAGTACTTTGGGTAGGTTCAATTGCAGATGTGTAAGCATGTAAACAATTTAACTGTCAGAAAACAAGATACTAGTCCACATTTGATGGATCACATACTTAGATTTGACATATGAGTTTGTCCCAGGACAGGATCTAATATCATGGCTACTCACAGGTGGTATTGTTTCAATTTTTTATGACAGTGATTAGGTAGATACATAGAGAGACAGAAATATTGACAGCACAGTGCTATTAAGAGCAGGTGATGCTCAGCCCTGCTCCTCTGACTTTCCTGCGGTAAACTTCTCACAGCAAAATCTCCTCTTCTGCCTGTGTCTAATGTCACTGATTCCGCTTCAGTTCTCTGGAAAATAAAACCTTTCATTAAATGCTGCCCCCTCTCTCATCCTGCTGTATTCCTAAAATGTCTTACATCTTTTTAAGAACACAAAAAGACAGTGTCCTTTATAAATCAGAAAAAGAAGTAACCTGTAAACATATTCTTGTTTAACCAGTGAAAATACAAATCTGTCCTCACCACGATGAAGAAAAGTGTTGCTTTTTGTCACTGAGCATTTTGAACCATCTGTTTTCTATTTCTTCCTCAATCTCCCCATTAGTTCTTTCTTTTTTTTTTTTTTTTTTTTTTTTTTTTTTTTTTTTTTTTTTTTTTTTAATTCAATGGTCTTTTTTCACGCCATTAATTTTCTTTGGAACACTTTCTTAGGTCTTGAATGAGTGCCATCTTTTTATATACTTCTGGATATACTTACAAATTTGTTTTTTGGTATCTGTCAGATTACCTTTTAAAAATGGTTATCCATACATATATCTACAAACACTAAGCCTTCATTCAGCCTATGACAGGCAATCCAGTGGTAAAAGTCAAACTTACACCTAATGCTGAAAAAGTTTTTCTTTCTCAAATCAAGTGTCTCAGCATAGTGCTGATCACACTGAAATTTATCTGAGTATAATTCATTGCACTAAACCACTTTCCATAATGCAGATGCTGCTTCTCTTTTCAATGACCAAAATAAAGTAAAAAGATTAATTTCCCCAGTGCATTGCTGTACCTATTTAGTTGTGTCTTTCAGTGGGGTTACACTAGAGTAACACTGAAACAATGCAGTGCTTAATCAACCCCAATATATGCCCCTGATAGCTTTATGTTTTATTCCAGTCCATTAACAGGCTATCTGGTATGACAGTGCAAGAAGATCATTATGTCTTAATGAGGTGATTAAAACCAAAAAATATGCAGTTGCTGCAAAATATTAGAATGGACTCTAGGAAACCCCACCAATATTTAATGTACTATTTTAATACTTTATTTGTTGCTACCTATAAAGTCTTCAAACTTCAATTATGTAGTTGTAAATTATCTATGATATAAATATTCTTCATGTAAAAGCACTCACTGATATTTTAAAATGTAGGAACTAATTTTAGAATTAATTACAGTTGTTGTTCTGATATTCTTTTTATGGTGCAATGCTACGTATTTATGTTATTAATCTGTGTTTCCCAATGTATGGCATTACAGGAAGCACTATAAATAAGGTTATGCTCAAATATGAACTTTGTACAATTTTTGACCTGGTAACAGATATACTAGATGTTCCAAAAACATTTCAAAACCTATGCTTACAATGACGCAGATTTTGAAAGTTTTAACCTGAAAGATGCATATCCAAAGTCACTCAGGTACCTACCTGAGTTGAGCAGATGACTAATGATACTTCCACAACAACCCGTCTCCCTGCCCCCTAAAATCCGATAGAACTGCATTAATTCTGCTACATTCAATTTTGCCAACCCAAGGACTTCTGTAGTGTTAATTTCAATGTCCTTAATATCTTCCTAAAGAAAACAAATTACCAACAAGACCTAAATTAACTCAATTATTTCATATGTGTTGCCATTTATCTGAAAGGTTTATTTATTCTGTAAGTAAGCATATGAAAAACTAGAAACTAAAATGTAGTACATAATAAATTTAGACACCACACTCAGCAATATATAATAAAGAAAACATAGAAATAAGTTTGTGGCAGAAATAAACTCATTGAAGGTACTTTCTGACTATTTGTAAAGTAATTAACACCATTTTGTATATTGAAAACTCTGTGTGTACATATAGGTATATATATGCATTTATATGCACATATGCCTCATCATTCTGCTTACTTTCAGATGTAGACTGACCTTAAATAATACTGTAAAGAGACACTGTATGACCTATTTTTTTCAGTATCTTTGTATAAAGCTCTCTGCAGAGATGGGAGGGACCATTTTTTTGCCTGAAGAATGCTGGCCTTACAGACCTGACATTTGCCTGACTTCACTTACCCTTAAGAGCTACTTCCCACAGGTCCCAAACTACAGTTTCCTGAATAAAGATCTTCACTCTGCTGTTCTTCCTCCTCACTCCTGCCAGGACTCTGAACTCCATTTCATGGTCACAACCTCCAAGGCTGCCACCCATTACCACATTTTCCCACACCTGTTTTTCTACTGTTTGGTAAAGAATAGGTGGATCCAGCTGTGTATCACTCCTGCTTGACTCATCCAGTACCATGCCAAGAAGTTACCCCCAAAACTTATCAGAAGCCTTCATGGCCAGAATGTTCAAAATCTATCAGGAGAGGTGAAGAAGAAAGAGTGAGGACTGACAAATGAACTGAAAGGGATCTTGAACAAGCCTCACTTCCCCAGAAAATGGGTTTAATTAACCACACAGAGAAATTTTACCTATTGTTACCAATGGAAGAGTAAAGCATAGGGACCTCTTTTAGCCCTACCAAGTACACTTAGATTCAAATGCTAAGCAGACAATATATTGTATGCTTCACACAATTGCAACATTAAGTGGCAACTTAGAAGCACTAAACCACAAATGAAAGGGACATAAAATATAAAGTGGGTCGTTCAAAATGGAGTTCAACAGGCAAGCTATCAAACTGTCACTTTGGTTTATGGCCATATACAGGCCATAACCCAATGTTTTAGTGTACAAATTCACAATTCACGACACTCTTTCAGAAGTGACCTTAGAAACTATTCTAGAGATATACTGGGTATCTGTCTCACCCAAACTAAAAGGGAAGGAAAAAGAGTGCCTTATTAACTAGGATCTAGTGGCCCAGAGAAAACTTTCCCATCTTGCTCCCAGATTAGATATTACGAATTTACTGCTCTCTCTTCTTTACCCCTGTACCATTTGCACAGTCATTTTCACAAACCGAAAACTCTGACTATATGATGACAATTATGCAAACATTAAACATATTTTAAATAATACAAAAGAAATTAAATGTTATTTTTCTTAGGCTAAATAAATGTTCCCCTAGAGTTAGGAATCTAAACACAACCAAATAATTCTGGAGGGAAATTTTACTGCAGATGCATATATCCCCTAGTTTCATTACAGAAGTGCTGACATATATCTTTGGCATCATGAATACAAGGCTGTATTGTTTATATATTTCCAAAATCTTTACAGATAATTTTATTTCCCTTTACCTTCCTCTCCCCTCAAAGAAAAATTAATTACTTGTCTGGCACTAATATACGTATCTTCTTTTTTATGTTCTCTGACTGCTATATTCTAATATGTTAAGAACTACAGAATGTTGAACAGCTAGTGTTCACCTGAATAAACCATATAATAATTTTTCAACCACTCTTCAAATTGATATGAATTAACTTGGTAGAAGTCTCAGCGGGATACAGGCAGACTAAAATTAGGAAATGGGTAAGATTTTTTTTTTTTTGGTCTAGAATGTAATATACCACAATAGTGAAGAACCTAGAAAATGTGTGTATTTATTTTTTGTTAGCTAAGCTTAGCAGCATACATACCAACACAGCTGATGTGAGCAATTTTTTGATGTGAATAGAAATACAAAAAGAAGTAGTTATTTAAGAAAAATTGCTTGCAGCTGGACTGTATATATCCTGAGACTCTCAGTGAGGACAATCCCCACTGATCTCAGCTAGAGAATTCTGGCAGACAATGGAATATCATCAGTCTGAAAAGTCCCAGATCACTCAATTTTACAATAAAACCATGAACTCCGGTCAGAAAGCTAAATCACCAAATACTAAGAACATAGGTTAGCTATAGCGACTTTGTCAAATTGTTACATTCAGTATTGAGTATAGCCCAGGGCAAGTGCTCAGTACAATTTCAAAGAAATGTGCGGTCTGCATTAAAATGCAATGACTGCAATATCTTGATTTAATACCTCTTCATTACTGTAACTACCTGGCTACTGTTTGAGCCAGCTGTTAAGCCAGTTGTGTGACAATTCAAGTTGAGAAGAAAAGGAGCAGTTGAAAGTTAGTAGGCTCACGATAGTATTTGTGCTTTTGAAAAGCTCCCTCAGTGTTAGAGACATCCTTATAGACAGAATCAATTTGTACATTGATGGTTTGCCTAACTGAAATTTGAGAATGAGTCACCTGAAGAGTCGTGTTTTCATCTGTGCCTCATTGATGCCCTGACACTGAAAAAGGTATACATCTGAATCTTCAACCAATGAGACAGAAAAAATACTATTTCTTTTTAACTTTTCCTATGCCTTAAGAAAATACATATAGACTTGGGAACTAGTTAAAATCTCTAACACCTGTTTGCTGTTGCTAGATGGCACAGTTCTCCTGAAGCAAGCAAACTTCTGGTTTACAGAAGCTGAGAACAATCTGTTTCTGGTAAAAGGTACCCCTTTCATTGATAAAGGGTTATCAATTTTCTCAGTTCCCTATACCCAATGTAATCATAACCAAGCATACTTTACAATGAATGCTTAAGAGGAAGTAAAAAAACCCAAAACTAACAACTCCAATCTCTTCCCTTCCTTGTTTAAGCAGATGTTTGCTAATTTTTTTCCAGAAAACACTGCTGATATCTGAATAGCTCTAATGATGTATGCTGGTATTAAAATGCTGGTACTAGTAACAGCTATCACAGCAATAGACTTTAGAAAACTTAAACTCTGAAGTTTTTTTACCACAAATAAGATTTCAGTGTGAGCTTGTAAACTTAATGAAAGTTAAGGCAGGCTTAACAGAAATATAACAAATGGAAATAAAATAAGGGCTGGTTTATTACTCTTTTAAAAGGCTACAGTTATTTATTAACCAGAGTGCATTCATCAGAACTACAAGCTGACAGACCTATAGACGTTTTCAGCCTTAATAGATCAAATTAATCATAAAACACGTTTCTATTTTTTCTTCTGTTAATCTACTTGTTAGTCAAATCCTGAACACCAATGCTAATTCTAAGCATGTAGGAGCCATAAAAATTATTAACAAGACCTGGCATCCTTGCTTACTTACTTTTTCTATTTTGCTAAACACAAAGATTATATTTATAAAAAAAAGTGACACTTTTAGATAAATTGCTGAAAACAATGAGTGATTTAATACTTAACTACATTGTAGAAATAAATGGACTTATTCTCAAGAGCAAACGAGAGTTGCTGAATTTCTTTTAACTGATTCAGGACATAAACACTGGTAAACTAGGCAGTCTGACTGCCATTATCTTTAAATAAGAGAACACCTTTGCCGTGCAAGTGTGGATAAAATTAATAATGTAATGTGGTAGCATTTCTAAATTCACATTTCAGACCACTTACTTTAAAGGAAAAGTGACTTCAGCGAAATCGAGAGTCCATTTTTTCCTACAGGTTTTGTGGGCAGCAGTTTTTCAGATTTTTCCAAGATTACGTTTTAGTGGCATCTACGACCATATCTGATTCATATTAAAGTAACATGGATACTGTCACAGACAGATGATAAGGAAAGGAAACAGAGGTGTTACAAAGTACCTGGCCACCATTTTCAGTGGCACCATGATCTTAGATCAAGTTAGATCAACTATTGCTTTTTGTATCAGAGTTTTGGCACTGAAGAAAAGAGGAAAGCTGAAGAGATCCAAGATGTGCCTGCATTTGGATGGTGTTAGTGTGTGCAGTTCACTTGAATCAATTTATTTCATTTTCTGTCTGTTTACGGTTCCCATTCATTTGTTTGCACTCAGTAAGTATGTTTAGTTAAATTATCATTGCACTGCGTTGCATGACAAAATCTGGATGTGTGATCATTTACCAGTCTCTATTCTCAGTGACAACAGAATAGGATGAGACCACTTAAATTTGCTTCCATTAAAGCACAGCACTTGATATTTTTCACTTGATCTATAGCAAAATCACAGCTTAGTCTTACACGAGATCACTTGATTCAAAGTAACAATTAGGCACACTAGTCTATATATGAAATATATAGGTACTCTGTTCTATCACCTAGAAGGAAACAAAATCTTTTGGAAATATGAGCAGAAGTACTTTTACAAACAGAAATACAGGATATGGATCCTATTTCTAGGAAAAGGGATGGAAGTTTTTTTATGGAATTTACAGCAACAACAACAGTAGCAAACTTTTCTTCTTTTAAGAAAAGGGTAAGCAGCACGGAGTTGAGGTTCAGGCTATATTGTACACCAAACCTGCTAGCATCCTCATAAAATAAAAAATTAAAATTCTTAGATTTCATCTTGGGTGGAACAAAAATTCATGTTTTTATTTTTAAAGAAAAACTCCACCATCAAAGTACGTTTCCTTTAACTCCCTTTGAAGCCATATGCTGTATTTATTCACAAACAATTTCATTGAAGAATTCGTGTTTTTGTAAACTCACAGAAACACTGACACAAGCAAAGTGCTCTGAATGTAAAAGAATGTGACTTCAAAAAGAGAGTAGTTATTCCTTTACTGGAAGTTGTCTTCTGTCAAATGAAGAAGATTTAAAATTATCACAATAAAATGATAGATCTGAAAAGTCAAATAACCACGATTTATGATTAATATTATTTAATATTTAGACATCTACAATTTACATAAAAATCTGTTTTCAACACACAGTTACTAAGAATATTAAAAAGCATACTTCCAAAAGAACATTCTTTCTTGAGTGAAATATTTCATGTTTGGTTTTTATGATTCTTTAATGTCAAGCAACCTTTGAAACTGCAAACAGCATTTTAGTGGTAATTATTATATGCCTAGCATTAAGCCTTTGAGAAAAACATCTTGGGGAAAATTAGTAAATTTTGAATTCCAAATGGCAACTTGAAAAAATAATCTACGAAAATAAGCACTGGATGGTAGTATATTTACAAACCGAGTAGATTTGGGCTGTGTTTTAATTTTGTTGCTGCTTTTCTTGCTCTCTTTGTGCCTCAAGTCATTCAGACATATTTTACCTTTTTATGGGGCAGAACAGTGTTAGTGTCCATAGTAATATACTGCTCCCTGAACTGAATGCTATTCAAAATATCTTTGTGGCTGTGGTCTACTAAATGAAACGTAAATATTATCAACAGGTAAAATAATTTTCTATTAGTTTTTTTTTTATTATTATTTGTATTGTTGGCTATGAAAGATATCAAATTTTTTAAAATTCTGGAGACTTGCTTATAGGATGACAGCAAAGTTTTTCACCTTTATTTTTTTAAATTAAATTAAATAAATTTAATAAATTTAATTTATTAAATACCTGCATCATTTAAACTATGGATGTCTTGTTTTTAGTGTCACTGAGCAGAAAGAAACCTTTACATCAGAGATTCAACTTTGGCTACTCCTAATACAAGCCAAACTAGAAGTAATGGACTGAAAGCAAAAACTTCTGTAAACTATTGTCTGTCTACACTTCATCAAGTTTTAGTATTAAGAAGAATATTGCAATAAAGTAGGAACACCAATGGAGCAACGGCATTTCCACTGTAACACTTCTTTCAATTATCTGCTTCTCTGATTAGAAAACCTGTCTCTGGCCACAATTCAGTGAATAATTTGATTTCATAACCTCTACATGCATTTTTGCTTAATAGTGATGCAAGTTTTCAAAGACAGCTTTTCAAAATCCAGACAAAGGCAAGCCAGAGTGCATTATTCCATTTTCAATGTTTTTTGTATTCTGAGAATACTCATCTACTTTTACTTTTTTCAAAGCAATTCAAACAATTGATTAAATTTGAAGGAGAAATGGGTATTATAAAAACCATGCTTTCAAAATAATGAAGTACATCACTTCTGAGATATTTCAATACTTATAAAACATAAAGAGCATCGATGCACTGTTTTGGCAGTTCCAATACATTGGCTGTCACATTCAGATCAATGTTCTTTGTATTTGACAATGCTATATAGAAGATTTGTTTTAGCCTTTCCTATTAAGAATTGCAAACATCAAAAGCAGGAAGAGGCTGTGAAGAAAAGAGAAAGCAGTATTTCCACATAACTTAGGGAACTTTAATTTTACAGATTTTTTTTTTTTTAATTGAGCTATTAAATTACTAGACTACTTGTATCCAGAGTTTCATTAATCTTATGTTGAAGACTGTAAGTAAGAAGTTAAGAATTTCAGACATAGCATACTGGTCAACATCCTGCTGTGATGCTGTTATGTTTGACTGATACCTCTGTGTTGCCTATTTGTGGGAAGCACTCCTGCTGTAGGATCATCCATAATAATTACTTTCCAAAAGACATTCAATAAAATTCTGTAATCAAATCTATTTGACCTGGATTGTTAAACTGTTATGGTTGCCTTCTGTACCCAAAGTTTTTAAAAAGAAAGCCTCGTCTACTCTAAAGAGTGAAATGAGATCTTAATAATTTTTTCAGGCAAGGACCTCATGGTGCTTCTCATATAAAGAATTCAACAATATATTTTAGAAGAAAGATATCTAATTATAAAGAACATATTTTCGTAAGATAAAATTCTATGCGAACTCACTTCTCATATTTAAAGTAACATCACAGTCAGATAATTGTACTATTATCTTAAATACATTAGTCATAGACATAACCATAAAACTATATTTTAATTTACATACTTTTGAGAAACTGAAGACCTGCACTTCATAGAAAGACATGCCTCAAATTCAACATTGTTCACCATATTCACCTGCTATTTCTTTCCTGGTCTGTGCAGCAATGCAAACACATCTGCTGTGTGTACTGTAACTATTCATTTTTTCTTATTTGTAGCTGTAAACACCCCAAAGACATTGTTATTAGTTTTCTCATGGTGTATCTGTTGTGCTATGATATCAAAGTATTTGAAATTATGGAAGAAAGAAAAGCAAACACTATAATTAAGTATTACCCTTTCTTGTGATCTCTGATTAATTAGGGGGAACAGATGGTGCCTCCAGAGACCCAGAAGTCTCTGCAATTGCATCATAACTTGCTCTAGATAAAGTTTAGTTATAGTTTTCCTATAACTGTCTTCTCCTATTTCCTTACAGATAATATTTGTATGAGGAATCTTCAGTATTTCCTTAAAATCAATTTGTAACTTCTAATAAAAATATTAGGTTTATCTCCTGTGCTGGTTTCAGCCAGGGCAGCATTAATTTTTCCTCAGCAGCCATGAGGGGGCCAAGCCTGGAGCCATGAGCGTACGTGGCTAGCTTGTTATTGTACACCACCTCACGTCATTGTGGGGGGTGCAAGGAAGGGTCACATGCTTCCAGGAAGAAGTGCATGTCTTCAGGTGGAAAAAAAGTGTGGCCGGGTAGGGAACCCATTGGCTGTTGGTCATTGTCTTGGGGTTGTGCTGCATTGGGCAGTGAACATTTTTTGCACGTAAGTCACCCTCTCTTTGTACACTTCTGTTATTAATATTGTTGCTGTTACTGTTTGTTCTCTTATCTCATCACTCATTTCCAGTAAATTGTTCTTATCTTAACCCCGGATCTCTGCTTTTTGTCTCCCACTAGAGGTGGGGAGCGGAGTGGCTCATGGTTTTCTTTTTAAAGGTAGTACTAATTTGGGGAGAGCCCTTCCTAAGCCTCCTTATGAAACTTCCTTTTATTATACCTAGTATACAGTGTACACTTCTTAAATACTGTAGTATTTTTCACCTTTTTTTCCCAAGCTTTTAAGGATTTTTCTTCCCTGAGGTTAAAACACTGATCACAAATGTGTCCAAAGCCTATAAAGTGTTTGCTAACATGCTGTCTGGTTCTGAACTAAATCTAACTCACAGTTTTGGCAGAAAAGGTAAATAGCATAAAATAGATTGACAGTATAACATATCATGTTACACTATTCAAGTATTTAGATTGTTTTATGACTACTATTTCCAGACAGAATTACTAATGGTCTTCATACACATACACATTACGTAAAGCTAATCACAGACCTCATAGGCAATGCAATTAAGATAAAATGTGCTATAAATGCACAGAGACATTTGTATGCAAATACCTAAATACACCTAGGATATCTGCAGGTAGATACTGGCTGGACAGCCAGGCCCAGGGAGCAGTGGTGAATGCTGGTGCATCCAGTTGGCAGCCAGTGTCCAGTGGCATCCCCCAGAGATCTGTGTTGGGCCCAGCCCTGTTTAATATCTTTACTGATGATCTGGATGAGGGGATCAAGTCTACCATTAGCAAATTTACACCAGGTTGGGGGAGAGTGTTAATCTGCTGGAGGGTAGGAGGGCTCTGCAGAGGGACCTCGACAGGCTGGAAAGATGGGCTGAGTCCAACAATATGAGGTTTAACAAGTCCAAGTGCCGGGTCCTGCACTTTGGCCACAATAACGCCCTGCAGCACTACAGGCTGAGGACAGAGCAACTGGACAGCAGCCAGGCAGAAAGGGATCATGGGGTACTGATCAGCACCAGGCTGAACATGAGACAACAGTGTGCCCACATGGCCAAGAAGGCCAATGGCATCCTGGCCTGGATCAGCAATAGTGTGGCCAGCAGGAAAAGGGCAGGGATTGACCCTCTCATCACTGGTAAGGCTGCACCTGAAATCCTGTGTTCAGTTTTGAGCCCCTCACTATAAGAAAGACATTACGGTGCTGGACCATGTCCAGAGAAGAGCAACGAAGCTGGTGAAAGGTCTGGAGCACAAGTCTGGTGAGGAGTGGCTCAGGGAACTGGGGTTGTTTAATCTGGACAACTGGAGGCACAGAGCAGAACTTATCACTCTCTTAAACCACCTTACAGGAGGTAATAGCCAGATGGGTGTTGGCCTTCCAGGTAATAAGGGTCAGAATGAGAAGAAATGGCCTCAAGGCACATCAGGGTAGGTTTAAACTAGATATTAGGAAAACTTTCTTCAGTGAAAGGGTGCTCAGGCATTGAAACAGGCTGCCCAGGCAAGTGTTAGAATCACCATACCTGGAAATGTTCAAAAAATGTGTAGCTATGGCACTTGGGACATGGTGGACAGTAGCGATGGACTTGGCAGTTAACAGCTGGACTCAATGATCTTAGAGGCTCTTTTCCAACCTAAACAATTCTCTTATTCTATGTCAACAGCACAAGTTTGCAGCTGCTAGCGAAGCAAGTAAATTTTTTGAATCTAAACTCTTCCTATCAGTATGGCTGCTACTCTGCTACTAGTACAAAAGTCATAGAAATTAAATAAATCCAGACTCACAAAATACAATTGTTTCTTCTTTCAAGAGGTTTAACTGAAAATGTTCAATGAAACATAGGATTTAAGACAGTATGAAGTGTCCCTGTATTATTTACTTAGAAATTTTATTGAATGGCACTATCACGACAGTATAATTTAATTTCAGTGTGCCACTCCACATGTTCTGGGGACATTTTCTTGCATAGGAAACAGATGGTTCATTGTACATGTTTGTAACTAAACAGTAATTCTCATCAAGTAAAGTTCAAACTTTCCCTGATGTCTAAGGAATGCTATTTTATGCAAGTTTGGGTTTTTCTTGTACAACAATCTTATTACCTATAAAAAAGATTCCATTATTTCACAGATTTTATTGCCTGAGAACTAATAAATTAGTTATCTCCTTTTAAGAAATATGGAAACATGCATTTCAATACAATGGCAGTGTTCAGAGAGACCATAAAAAGAAAACATTTCTTAAAATAAATGATCATGTGGTCTCTAAATTAGAGCATGCTGCCTTTAAACAGAACCTTTTTAAACAGAACTGTTTAGTAAATTAAATTTAAAACATGAAACACTTCATTTCACATCTAAATGTTTCTATTTTATTACATTTTTCATTCACAGCAAGCTGCAAATCTTTCAGACTTCCACCAGAATCTAATGACCATCTGGAAATGCTGCATAAAACTGAAACATCAAAAAACCGCTCAGAGCCTGTCCTTCCTTGGCAAAGCACAAAGGCTTTTTTCATGACAAATGTTATAAATTCCTTTTCAGTCAGTTACATCAGTGTTTCTCCAGGTATAGATTAACAAAGCAAAAGAGTAGCTGCCATCAAGTATTAAAGTAGCTTTTTAAGATACTGGTAGGTGAACTCCGTCAGCACAAACTGATCTCATATGCTTGAAGTACTTGTATTTACACATGGAAAACACAAGTCTTGGAAGTTTAATCACATGGAGATCCCAGCTGGGCATCTGCTGACAGTGAAGATCTAGAGGCCTTGCTGTTTGGGACTAGCTAAATGAAAGAGGAAACAGGGTGGAAGCTCATGTGTTGAAAATAAATTGGAGCTGATCCCTTAAGACAGGGATTAAGAAATAGAATAACATTTCTAAAAGTATATTCTGAAAATCGGTAATACAAAAATTCTATATTACATGACTAGTATAAAATAAGGAAGTTAATTTATCTGAAAAATTCTTTATTTTCTGTGGAGGTTGAATTTAAACTCCTATTTTCTCTTTGATTTCTTCTGTTTCTTATTTAGCTGTCCCTTATCCTCCAATCCATACTTCATATTTTATAACATCTTTTGCTGACAGTCTCACTTTTTAACCTCTCTTTCATTAGCTTCCGTGCTTTTTGTCCCTCGTGCTATTCATTACATTAATTCATCTTTCCTCTTATCTCTGCAAAGTGCTTCAGGACAATGCTCGCACAGCATTTGAATCCAGCTAAATCTAATAATAGATAATAAATGTTATTGCAACAGTAACTAGACCTAGTGATGCTCACTTCAAAAATGATGAACATCGCCTCGTGTCTTGAACTCCTCTGGCAAATTATCCCTCCTGTGTGCCCACTATGAATCCTGCCCAACAAGTGCCCTTGCCCTAGGAGAGCAAAGACAAGCAAAAGCAGTGCTACATATTTACTTGCTGCTGCAGAGGAATGTTACCAGCTAGCGGGTCAAATGCTCCTGGACTAGTAAGGTCCCTACTATACAGTGCAACAGAACACATGGGAAGCTCAAAGCAGCTCCAAAACATGAAAGAGTACAGTCCTTTCAACACAATGTTGGAACCCAACATATTTAGTCCTACTGAGGACACTGTGCAATGCAGCTCACCAGTCCACTGTGGCTCTTTGGGCCTCACAACCACTCCATGATGGAGATAAGCCTAGAAGTGTTTCCAGAACTGGCTATGTGATAGGATGTCTTGAAATCTCATGTAAAGCAGGGAGGAGGGGGGTTTTTTAAGCATGTCAACATCTGATGATGTGAGAGAGACCTGGTCCCGCAGTTATACATGCGTGGTTTGTCTTCTGCTCCCATTCCGGCTCAGCTAAGCTATGGCTTCTCATATAACAAGCCTACAGATTTTGCAACAGCACAGCTGAGAAACATGCAAATGCCCCCAGAGACCACATAAATAGAAGGCTGCATGAAATGCACATAACAAGTGGATGTTTGAGACACACTTCTTTCTTATTGCCATTATGGTAACACCGTTATCTGGCATGGATCTATTCCTATACTTTCATTACCTCAGTTCAAAGCATATATATTTTTCTGAAATTACACTTCTGCATTCCTCTGTAGCCATGAATCATTGTATTGCAATTGCCTAAAACTCTAAAATACAACAGTCAAATTGTGAATAATTGTATAATTAAAATCTTGAAATTATCATCATATATTCAGATCTATGTCTCTGGTCAATGTCAATATACAAGAAACAAATGTAAAATTCTACTTCTACAGGTCTCCTGCTACCTATAATCAGAGGCAAGAATTAAACAACGCCGTCTTTTCCACCTGCAGATAAAAAGACTAGAAATAACCAAGGCATATTAATGTACTTATATTAATTTATAAATTACATGCTATTTTAGTATCAAATATACTGCATAAATAGTAATAAGTAATAATAATAGCAATAATAAGTAATAATAATATTAGTAATAATAATAATTATTAAGTAAAAGGCCTAGTCTGTAACAATTTTTTGCAGAAAAGTAAGTAACACATAATGCCTGACCATATGACTCTTTTGTCCTGTTGGCCAATTACCTGCAAATTGCTGTACCAATTTTACTGCTGCTGGTTGTTATTAACTGAAGTATGTTTCCTCCTGAGTATTGCTCCTCTTTTTCATATCTTTTCAACCTCACCAGAGAAAATGCATTCAGGATTCATGACACTTGGATGGATTGAATTGCAAAGGACACCTTCTACAACTGAATTCTGTAGAGCAGAGACACCTCCCAGCCAAAAAGCTGACTGAACAAAAGCTACAGCTGTACACATTGTGCTGCTTTAAAACTAGAAGTTGAAAGGACTGAAAACAGTTATACTTGCATCAGAATTTTCTTTGGCTATGTAACAACGATGTAGCCCCGGGCATATACTCTAACATACATTAAAATGATGCAATAATGATTTTTTTATACAGAAAGTAATTAGCATTTTTTAATGATTCATTCTGTAGAAGCCACGTCTAATTTGGGGCATCTGCTTCCAACAATAATTCCTCACCCATGCACTAGAATTTAAAACGTAATTATTGCTTTTGCAAGATAAGAACTTTAACATAACTATTGATTATGAAAACTATGATCATTCATAGGACATGGTTAAGGCATTCTTGCCAACTAGACAAAACTAAAAGAACACATAAAATTCCTTTTTAAGCACCCTGCAGCCCAGAAAAGCCTTGAAGTTCCACTCTTTAATTAACAGCCAATTATACAAATTCTGATCTAAAATTTCAACAGCTAAGAATAAATAACTTTGCCTAGCTTATTTATATTATGTATACACTTTATTTTTCTCCTTTATATGTTTATACTGTTTAAGAAAAAAAAAACAAACAAATTTCCATGATCAACAATTAGGATATTCTTCTAATAGTAGTCTTGTGATCATCAACACAGTTTAGGAAAAAAAACCCAAACAAACCAGCTTTAATGTACTGTTAAACAAATGTTCATCAGTTGAACTTCCAGGTTTAGCTTGCCAAAACTGCTAACTGGAAGACAGTGATTTCAAAAGTTTGCTTTAAATGATTCCCAAACAAGACCATTTCCATACTTTATAACAAACTTTGCATTTCTACGGAGATAAATGCGTTAGTCTTTTCCTGTTCTACGGAGATAAATGCATTAGTCTTTTTCTGTAGATATGTGAATGCATCAAAATGGTTCTCTTCTGTAAGATACTTCACATTTAACAGTATAACTAATGAATATTTATTGCACAAATTCTTGGTAGAAAAACATAAGTAGCAATTTAAACTAACTTTTCCTCATTTCCATAAATTGTGCTAATCGAAAAGTTTCAAATAAATTAAAAAGCCAGCAATACCTTATTTTTACACCATTTTTTTTTTGTTTAGTTGTTTCAAGCTATTGGTTATCTGATATGAAATTCTGTATCTGCAAATATTTATTCATTTTTATTTCTAGTAAGGAATCTATAAATACCAGGGTTAAATAACAAATGCAAACTACCATGAGTAAACTGTTAATTATAATTCTACCTACACATCACAGTGAGTAATGGACTTTATGGATTCTTCTCTGTCATATCATCAATATGAAGATAATTCAGTAAAGTAAAACTTCAAGAATTTCTACACTATCTCTCATAAGTTCCTTGTAGACAAGGTGATGAGGTATGGGCTGGATGAGCAGACAGAGAGGTGGACTGAAAACCAGCTCAGAGGCCAGGCCCAGAGAGTGGTGAAGGTAACTGAGCACCAGCACAGGGTCCTCAGAGAGCTTGTGGAGTCTCCATCCTTGGAGGTATAAAAAAATTGTCTGAATATGGAAACCTGTTCTAGGTGGCCCTGCTTGAGACAGGACAACATGACCTCCAGAGGTACTTTTCAATCTCGGTCATCCCGTGATTCTAATTCATTGTAACTAAAATTTTATCTGTCACAGTTATCAAAATATCACCTCCACAAACCTGGATATTTACTCTGTTATCACGTCACCTTTCACATCAAGCTCTTATACTTTACAACCATCAAGGCAGAGGTCTTCCTTCATCTTTACTATTCCTTTTTATTTCCTATATATTTCCAATATCTACTATTTGACAGAGATGACCAGGGACAGATTTCGCACCTCTCAGATTTTACAAATACTCTGCTTGAAATTTTCAGACAGCACAAAGAGGGAAGGAGCAAAGAAGGACAAATAATAACGTGACAGCTAACACATGCATTTGATATGGGAAGTTCTAACAGTATTCAAGTTTGCAATCTGCAAGAGGCAACGAAGGGAACATTATGCTCATGCTTTTTTCTGGGACATGGTTATTTTTTACCTTTATATTTTGACAACAAATTTCAACAAAGCCAAGGTAAAATCTATGATGAAACTGTTATTCATATTCAACTGGCAAATTATTTCTGACAAAAAGACATCTGCTCAGAAGATTCCCAACCAGCTGTTCTCTGATCTTCTCCAATATTACAGCCTTCTAAGTCAGTGTTCTGTTCCCTGTTTCTAAACAGATTTCCTTTTCCCTAGCAATCCTTAATGCTGGTGATTGGGAGATTTTGTTCCTACTGGTTTTTCACAGCAATTAATAAAATGTGTTTATAAACCTGGAACCCCTTCCTGATGCCTATTTCATTTCTTATTTACGTCTCCCACTGCCAAAATATGGAGTACCAAAGTATTAAGTAGCTTTTCCCCACCACTTTTGGTATCAGCTGTTAAGGTCACAGGAAAATCCTTTGAAATAAGCACCTATTTCTGGAGAGGTAAAAAACTTGAAGAAATCCAAAAAACCTCATATCTGTGGTTGAGTAATATAAAGAACCCAGATGAGGCATTTCTATTGGTAGCACCCTTGCCCCAAGGGTGGTTACAGCCTTCTTTCTTTTACTCACTTTTTTGTCTGAGTGTTTCAGTGTCTTTGAAAGGCTCAGCAGTGCCAGTCTCAAAAAGTCAAGCCTGACTTCATTGCAACAAGGACTTCTGTGGCATGAGCCAATTAATGAGGAAGCACTATCTTTTTCCTATCTGCTTTACTTCTTTCCCACAACATGACCAAAATTAGGTTAATTAGCAATGTGCTGGGGGAAATAAAATCACTTTATTTAGGCTAAGAGTTTTGAGCTGGCCTCATTATGAAGTATGGGACAATTAATGAAAAGTAAAAAATGGAATCACAATTCTGACTTAGGTTTTCAAATAAATTTCCTCTCAAAGAGTTAGCAAACTTGACTTAGAAGGGTGTTGTTTTCTATTAAAAAATATAAATTAAAAGATGGTAATGTAGATAAAATACTTATTTTTTTGTTGTTCAAAGGGCCACATTCATACAGAATACACCTATATTTTCTTAAGATTAACATGCATGATAAAAGCTGCTTGAAAAGTGGAAGAAAAGGAAGATCTACCAGCCACCTGGGAAGCTAAAAAACACTGTATGAGTAGAATAAAAAGACTATGTATGCAGCTTCACTACAACTAGCTGAAGTAATTTCCATGAGAGTTATCCCTTCTTGAGTTAACCTAGCTCAGAAGAGAGCAGAAACAGTGAAAACACACAGTACAGATTGATTGCATTAGCAGCACTAAGTAGCAATTGTATTCCTAACTCAATCCACACTACTCAAACTCAAATTTAAAGCATCACTAATCCTGAGCTTTTGGAATAAAACCAGATGAATGGAATTGGTGAATTACACCTTAAATTAACAATGTGCTGAATACCAACCTTAGAAATTAAACTATAATTTTATTAAGTGCTTTAAAACAGCAGAAGTCCCTTCCTACCAGCAGTGCTATGTCATTTTACAGTATTTGAAGATCTGCCTCAAGGCATAAAGAGAACAAACAGACTTATTGACCTTATGAGAAGGGATTTAAACTAGGTAAACTGGAGGAAGTTTATTACCTAAAGCAATAGTGCAGGGGCTGTGAGAAATAGACCAGGGCTTAATAGGATGAGGGAGGCTCCCACACTCCCTTTCTCTTTTGAAAGTCAGGTGACTGAGGGTTCATCTCAAGCACTTCTACAATGGATATACATGGCATGGGATAAAAAAAACAGGAAGAATGAGAAATCTGTGCACAGCTGTAGAGTTATGATCTCATTGAAATTAGAGGGATGTGGAGGCATAGCTTGCATGCCTGGAGTACTGTAGTGGACAGAAACAAGCTCTCCAAGAATGACAGGCTGGAAAGGTGAGGATGCGGCATTGTAATCTGTGCAAAGGAGTTGCTCACAAGCACAGAGCTTTGTCTTTGAAAAAGCTCAAATCGTGCTGCAGAGAGCAGCCAGTATGCTGCAGGGTCAGCCTGGAGAAGCAGGTGGAGAACTGGTCTGACAAGAACCTCACAAAGTTCAACAAAGGTAAATTAGCCCTGTATCTGGGACGGAATAACCCAATTACAGCATAGTCTGTGAGCAAGCTGGCTAGAAAGGACCTGAGGTTCTTGGTGCACAGTAAATTGAATGAGTCAGTAGTGTGCTCTCACAGCCCAGAAACCCAGTGACCTAGTGGACTGCATTAGCAACATTCTAGCCAGAATGTGGAAAAGTGATTATTCCCCTTTCTTGAGCATTTTTGAGAGTGTATCTGAAGTCCCGAGACCAGTTTAGGGTTTTCAGCCTTGGAAAAAGACTTGATGTACAGGAGCAAGCCCAGTAGAAGACACTTTATAAAGACGAAGTTGAGACCACTAACTCTGTTCAGCTTTAGAGGCTCAGGAGAAATCTTCCTGCTGCTTTCAGCTTCCTGATGGACGGGCACAGGGACAATGCAGCCAGACTCTTCACATTGGCACCCAGGGATGGGACAAGAGGCAACAAATTGAAAGACAGAAAGTTCAAATTAGATAAAAAGGCGGGAAAATCACACCACAAGGGTGGTAAACACTGGAATAAGGTTTTCAAGAGGGGTTGTGCAGTTTCTACCCTCAGACCATTTCAAAACTCAGAGCAACCTAACTCTGGTTCAAGCAGGGTCTTGGACTAAACAATCTCCAAAGGCCTTAACTTAAAACATGAGCTAATATTTGTTTCATTAAGTAACCCACAAATTTACAACGCAATAAAGGTTTTGTTAAATAGCTGTTTTGTTGTTTTTTTCCCTTACTCCTGTCCTTTCTTCTCATTTCCTTGTTCCACAAGGAAGAAAATTAGACTTTATAAGACTGAAGTCAAATGTAGCTTTATCGGCCTTCTAGGGATAAACCCAACAATACAATTACCAATGAATTTCTTGAAAGCATACACGTGGCTACAGCTGTAAAATTGTGAGTTTACAGACCACTGTTGTCTAGCAGCAATGTCATTTCCATACTATATCTCAAATACATTCTGACACTACTGCTTTCTATCATGCTTTTCTCAATTATTATTGTTTCTTTATTTTACTTAAGAAAATACTCTTCATTACTTTATGGTGGAAATGTTTAAATCCTATTCAGCTGGGACTCAGTGCATTCTGCTGTCTTTGTGATTTATGAGTTGCTGATTCTCACTTGCACAAAAAAAAAATCCTCCATGTGAAAAAAACAATTTGGAATTGCTTAATACACCCTGATGAATGTGCTAATTATTTCAGAGAAGCAGATTTGCTGTCACCTTTCATTGTTGAAAGCAACACACTCATGGCAGGCTCTACTGCTATAGAAATAAATACCGTAACTGCTTAATGTATGAAAATATTATTGGCCATGCACAATGAGTGATTTAATTTGTTCACCATCCAATGAATTTGAACAAGTCTTTTCCGTGATTTATAGCACAGACTCTCTTATGGCTTGCAACGTGTAATACTCTGAAGTGTCTTAGGACACAATCTTATGCAAAGTAATACATTAAAGTTAGTATTTATTGTAAAATGCTAGAAAACGCATCCTTGTTGCACCATATCACGGCCCTGGAGCCTTATAATCAGATTTCATGGGATGAAATAAATAATAGTGGTTCCTAAGCATAAAAGGGAAAACTTTGGGGAAACTAAGAGTCTAAGAAAAAAAACAGTAAAAATGGATTGTGTTTTAATATACTGCACAAACTATCTTCAGACCTGGCTTAAAAAATATTCAGTTTGTATTTATTCAAATGTTGGGACATGTTGCCCTTGCATTATGTTTCTAAATATGTTATTTCGGAGGGCTGGGGATAGAGAACAGTATTTTAGCTGTTGATAACACCAGAGTCCATATCTTAGAAAGCGTAATATATTCCAGACAGTAGCTGTGTCAGCTAGACCTCTGATGCCAGTAAGTCTGTTTCCTGAATGTTTTCAAAGTAAAGCTTAATTGACCAATAATCAGATTCTACTGATATGCAAATACCTGAAATATGGTATATTTCCATCCCTTGTTTCCTTGGTTTCTTTTGGACAATTAAAATATGAAACCTTTTAATTGCTAAAATACAATCACTTGTTGGAAGTGGCATTTCAGTTGTCTTAAGTTATGCCTGTAGCCTTACATACAATGTTTGCAGTTCTAACGCTGCTTAACACACACCCACTTAAAACCAAAGGTGTTTCTAGAGTAAAAAGATTCCCTAGGTGATTGTTATGAAATCTGTTAAATACATCATTATGTGGATGCTAGTTTTAAGTTTTAGATTGTATTTGCTTTCTGTATTCATTTGCTGAGTTTTTAGAAGCGTTAATATAGTTTTTCATGTTTAGACAGAAGTTTAGAATAGTAGTACAGTAGTGTACCTCTGTACTGAAAACCTAATCAATTACTAATTAATCCAGAAACTTCGGTGACCTAAGTGTTAGAAGTTCATTTCAGCTCAATTTTTAATATACTGGATACTTAGTATACTCTGAAATACAGCACTTCTGGGTCTGGCCAAGAACTTCACAAACATCTAGCCTGGATGACATTGCTTGTACATATTGTTTAGTAAGACATGTCTACTTAGGACATGACATTAACATACACTTAAAAACTCTCCAGTCATTATGTAGTTTTTTTGAATTACGAAGTCATCCCAGTAACTCAGAGAAAAAGAACAAATGCAGGGAAGTCTGAAACAATTACCCATATACAAACATCCATGATTTGCAATAAAAATGTCCTGCAGAAATATCGGACAAAGGTTTAGCTGCTGCATTATTCGTGTGAAGCTTTCAGAATGCGTTTTCAAGAGTTCCTTGCAGCTGTACTGCCAAGGAATTGAAACTCATATTCACTGTGAATGTTGTAAGACGTATGGTATTCGAGGGCACCTTCAAATACAGCTCTTATTCACCTCACTAGGAAAGCACAAGTTTGGTCAGTGTTCCCAATCTCCTAATCTACTGAAGTGTCTCTGAGAACATGCTCTGACCCCTACGTCCTTCCCTGTTCTTTTCTTTGTAGTACAATAATTTGTGGGTCTGTCTTGAGCAATAGCTGAGGAACGTGCTGAGGAAATATGCAACAAATGAAATAATTACGGGGTGTTCTTACTGTCTTTAGTCTTTGCTACCTCAAACGCAGACAATAATTTGAAACAAACAAACACGCAAAAATTTCAAAAATTGAGAAGTGCAGGTTTGAAAAAAAAAAAAATTTAATCAAAATCTGTGCCAAAGCAGTAAATGTGATAATTTAGCAACGAACTGCAATCCAACTTACTGTATTGGAAAATAACAGTGTGACATCAGATTTCAATGCCTGCTCCTAGCTCTTGCTAGCTGTAATATGAATTACTTCATATTTCAGTGTGGCCATAAGCAAAGGGCTTGCTCACATTAAGATTCTTCCTCTGTAAATGTTAAGTACAGCTCTTTAGTCACAGTTTCACCATTTTGTGTTTTACTGTGGCTCAAGAATAATTTAAGAAATTTTTAGTAATTTTCATTCCAGATATTTCAAATTTTGAATTCTCTGAATACTGGTAATACAGAAGGGTTTCTCTCACCCTTCTTAAACAGTTTCCAGGCCAGAATGACAACAGGAATACCGCAACATTGAAAACAGGTATTCCAATACATTATCTGCAGCTTTAGAACTAGTTACAGTTTAACCACTTTTCTTACTCTCTAGTTTAAAGAAAAAAAAAAAAGTTACGAAAATTATATGGAAGAAAATTTTACAAAGCATTTTTAGACAACAAAGGAGTCAGAAATGAAATCAGGTCCTTCACTCTTCAGATACCAAATTTGGATACAAAGTGAAAACATTGCTATATGCAAGTCCTGTACAAATACTTAAATATATTAGCTCTAGAAAATGAAGAGGAAAGAAGTGAGATTGGGAAAAGAAATGTGTTTTCTTCAGAACAGTTCCTTTTTTTTTTTAAAGAATTAAGTGTGTAACTGGAGGTGACTATTCATGAAATAGTTTCTGACAGAGTTCTAATAGACTCCTGAATTATTTTCCAAGTAAACAGCTGAAAACCCTTAGCATTAGAAATATAAAACTAGAAATATTTTCTTACAATATAGTACGGAAACAACATAGACATAAAATCCTTTTTGCAGCTTTGCTTTCCAATCGTCTTAATAGCAATAGCCACGAACAAGGTAATGCCAAGAGGCATTTCCCCCTTGCATACACTTCTTTGCTTCTTAAGTCTTTAATTGTTTAATTATCTGTCACCAGACTACTTTCTAGCCATTGCTTCCATGAAAGATGATAAAAATTTTATGTTTGCCCTTATTTCACGTCATAAATGTTTCACAGTTTCATGAATATTCATTTTGTTTATTTCAAAAGTTATTGAAAGACAAAGGTGTTTTCAGGGTGGTTTTTCTGAACCTTTTTACTCTGCAGTTTGCTTTGTTTCATTTGAATGATTTTGTATTATTGTAGTTGATTGGTTCTCATGTACACATCTCTTACATCTACATTGAAATGGCAGACTTCTTTTTTTTGTTTTGTTTTGCTGTTGGCAACATTTCACCAAGTACATGCAAAATATCTCACAGCACAGTAACTGACCCTGCAGCCACTAAGCCAGCTTTCTCAGAAAGATTTGCAGTAGTCAACTTTGCTAACATGCCAGTCTCACAACAGAAGTTACTTCATTTTGTAAAGGACCAGTGGAAAGTCTGGATTGGAGTAACCAAACAAGACAACATTTGTTTGCCAATTTTCTCCCTGAAAACATTACAGTCATCAGTTAGAAAAAGAATGGTACATCATCTTATTACTTACCAGCAGTCATTATTTTTAGCACATAAGATGATCTACTGACTTAACAGTGTTTATATTTGTGAGAAAAATTCTCTGCAGAGATGGAAGTGGGGAAACAATATTTGAACAGCTGCTGCCAGGAGGTTATAATCAGACTGTGTTCTGACTTTGTTCCTCACACAGCACACACACCCCATGGCTACTGTTCAGTCATCACCCTTCTGGGACAATACTTTCATACTTCAATTAGGAAACCTGCATTTATGAAGACTTTATTTATAAACCCCCAATCCTGCAAATATTTTCTAAAGAGTATGGTACTCAAGGGCATCAGTAGCCTTTTGGAAATTCATGTGACAAAGCACTCCAAGCCAAATGTTCACTGTTATAGACAAGTATTTGAAAAATACTTTTATAAGCACAAGGTCCCAATGGCTTTTGAGAATGTGAATGATTAGCACTTCTGTAGTGCAAGACTTCTTTTTTGTCTTATACTTCCATATTCCAGCCTTTCAATGCACAGAAGACATACTTTTTCAGGTTAATCCATTTAGAAACCAGTAGAAGGTAGTTTCTCTGAATGAAAGATTTTCTAAAATTATTTACTTATATCGATGCCACTTTTACCTGTCAACATTGTCCTAAGTCTTGTTATCAACAGCATTTGTCAGACTATCAGGTGATTTTACTTTCACAAAGGCAAACATCAAACCAGAAGGGTTCTGGAGTGTGTTGTGGTTGTCTTCAGAGTGTATTGGCTTTGACACAGGGCTGCCACCTCTCCCAGCTCAGCTTGTGCAGCCTCTTACACAGCCTCCATGTGCTGCACACCACTGGCCAGGCACATGCTGGGCTCAGCCATTGGGCCCCAGCACAAGCATCCTGTGTGGGGGTGGATGCACACTGGCAGAGGCAGCTCCCACACACCATCCAGCTTCTTCAGCTGAGCATGCTGAACCACGCAATTTGCATCCGTGTTGCCTGTGAGCTTCCATCCTAAAGAACGCTGCCTGAGTGGACACCTTGACAAAGACAGCTGTCCTCTAACTATACAAAGTGGGGCCACATATAAGAAACACTCTTCATTCTGCTTTTTTCCATAGAAGCCTTGCTGCACCTGCTTCTTCAGAAAACAGTTATTGCAGTCAGGCATCTGGCTGACAAAGCCATGGCCCAGAATATATTATTCTTTCCAAGATATCGACGCAGGTGTTATCAACATCTAAAATAGCGTACTTGATACCCGGTCCTCTGAAACAGATTTGTCCATCAATAAGATTGAACTACGACACAGTCTTACTTCCATTACATTTCTAGCTCCTTTCCACTTGAATTTTCGGTATGAACTAACAGATTAGTCCTGCCGCTTCCTGTACTATTCTCTAAGCTGCCTTTTGGAAACGCAGGGGAGGCCAATACCAGAGACAGATAAGGAGAAAAAGGAGTCTGACAGCGTGACAGACACCTAGTACCAGCATGACTGATGGGAAGACTGGGTTGAGTCACTGAACTATTAAGGCTGGAAGAGACCTTCCTATGTGGGTCATCTAGTCCACACTGCTGCCTTAAGCAGACACAATTATATCAGAGTGCTTAGGGCTGTGTCCAGTCAAGATATGAATATCAAGGAAAGAGATTCCACAGCCTCCCCAGGCAGCCTGTTCCAAATTTTAGTACTCTCATGATTATTTTTTTCCCTAATATATTACTTTCTTTTTTAGAACGTGTGCCTGTTGCCTCCTATCCTATCATGGTGCACCTGTGAAAAGAGCTTCGTTTCACTGTGCATCTTAGAATTAGACAGTGCTAGACAGCAACAACACTTCTTCTTAGCAGTTTCTTCCTAAGACCAAATACAGCCTGTTCTGTCCCTTTCATAGACTGTGGGCTCTACAGGACAAAGCCTCACGGTGATACCTGACTGGATTCACCCACATGTCTAGAAGGCAGCTGTGGTACCACTCTTGGACATTACATTATCTCTTCCCCGCACTGGAGACCCCTGCGCAAGGTGCAATTATGAAGCACATCCACGAACTACCAGCCAGCTATGTCCTTCCTATGCATTGGTTCCTACAGAAGAGTGGTGGTGGTGATAATCAGCCAACGCAAAAGACATCAGGATGACGACAGAATAATAAGGGATGAAAAAGCACAAAGTTGATGTTTACAGTATTAAAGTTCACAATAACCCTTAATCTTTTCCTTTCAAGGAATGGTATTCCAAAGGAACTCAAAAGGCAGCTTCGCAACTTTCAGGCTCTTAGTCTTCATGAGACAATCTGTAACAAATCTGAATACTCAGACTGCAACTTTGAAAATGGTCCTACAAGCTGAACATGACTATGAAGATGCCCAATAACCATTATTCTTTCTGACTACTCCCTCCAGATGTATACTCATCGTTTGTCTGTGCATATCCTTGCACCTGACACATTTTGTTAAAAAACTAAATTTTAAAGGAACCAATTAACTTGAAGTGGTGAGTATCATGTTGCCAGTAAGTTAATGCCCAATTCAATACCTGGCATTGCTTGCTTTGTCCAATAGATTATTAAAATCTCAGCTTTGAACTGAAAGGTCAGAAGGGCAGCATACATACACATATAAACAGGACATGACAATTACACAGTAGTCTGAATCAACCCCAGTATCCAAGTTACAGTACCCCAAAACTGACATTCAGTGTTTATTTTTTCATTAAAGACTATTATGTGAAACGATAAGCTAGTGTGGCTTCTACATTAACTTGGGGAGAGGCAGGAGCTCATAATACATTTGAGGCATAATGTTGATGCAGTACTTTTCTGAAATACAATTTTAGAAGTCCAAAAAAAAAAATACAAAATTCAAAATGTACTAAGGAAAATTTGTGAAGTTGAACTGGGAGTGCACTAATTAGTCTACCTCAGCTGTTCAAAGTATAACATTATTATCATAGTCGTTCTAAAACTGAAAATGTACTACACAAATGAGTGAACTCATGTATATTCTCATCGAAACTTTTTCAGAATTAGTATTTAATAGCATATTTCTTTCCCAATTTCCAAAACACGACAAATTTCAAGACGATTATAAACACGCAACATTTCACCTACCACTTTTCTTGCAAACTGGAGAAACACTAAAATTCTTAATAGCCTTTCAAGAAATTGCAGCTGAAAGCAAGAGGAATACAAATCTACAGTCAATAAGACGTAACACCTGTGCTCCCACCCATCCCCTCCAAAAAAAATAGAAAAGTCACAAAATTAGTTTAGTTTGAAGTCAAGTAACAAATATTGCCATTGATTAAGATGCAAGATTTCAAAGCTAAATCAGAAATGAGATATTTATTACGCGCACATGAAAATTTACTTTCTTCAAGTATAAATATCCATAAACTTGATGACCTGGCACTCATCGAAAGCAAGAAAGGGGCTTGTGCTCTGGGGTTTCTTCTGAGTAGGGTTTCCACAGAAATAATTTTACTCTACTGAGTACCAGATTGTGTTATACTTCAAAGAAAACAAAACCAGCACAACCCAAACAATACAAAACCCCACAATACTCCCCCAAAAGCACAGGATTTTCTCCCCCACATGAATAAACCTGAAAGTTTCTGTATTAATGTATGCTGTCATTTTGGACAATATTTGTTTCCTAAATAGACTGGATCTATAGATTACTATGAAAAATCTAAAAATTTTCAGGCCACACAAATACATTTTCTCGTTCATACTAATAGCACAGGTTCTAGTGCAACAGGATTTTCATACCAGTGTGCTTCTGGGTTTAGACAATGGATAAATATGTCTTTAAATATGGACATCCAATGTGCAAAAAAATGTGTACAATCTACACAAGGCATATAGATTGTGCATGTATAGCAAAGATGTATTGCAAAGATTGCAAGAAAATCGCTACAAAGACTTAACAGTCAAAATGTACTTTTATGAGCGTAGGGATAAGCCTACCTACCCATCACCAAAATAATATTTTTTGAAAAAGCACAATCTCTACATCTATAAATATCTGTCCAGAACTGGAAGGCTTATTATTTCATTTCTTAATAATTTGCATTGTTATGTCATCCATGACTACAATAAAATTATTTATCGTATTCTTCCACGTATATTCCAAAATACATAAATATTCTATTACACAATGGGGCATTAAAACAAAGGAAAACACTAAATCCAGAACAAACAGATTTCATGTAGCCACATGGCCTTGTTAGATAATTTCGTCACTAGTCAGAGCAATCCAGAAAAATCAGTCGTGGTTTTGAAAAATTTTACCACCAGTCACTATTAAAAGCAAAAAAAACCCCTAACCAAACAAAGAAAAAAAAAAAAAAAACACAACAAAAAAACCAAACCAAAAAAAACCAAAACAAAAACACCGAGTTTTATACAATCCAGCTGAAGAAAGGTCTTAGAGATCGTGTGTTATTTGTTGTCATAATTCTGTCAGTAAACTGATTTCTACCAAATAAGGTCTTCTTTGTATAAATCAGCTATCAAGGTTTTAGTAGCCTTTTTAATTCCATCTTATGCCCATCATGAACTAGTTTTAGTTTAAGACAGCAAAGTGAAAGCTGTTTCTCCTTTCTTTCAAATACTCCTTGTTTTCTACCACCAGTAAGCAAGATTTGCACTGAACAGCTCTTATCTCCAACTTGTTTCTGTCAAATGAACCCGCACCGTGACTTGTGCTGAGCAGGTATTATTGCAGTGCTGCAGTTACACAAGGTATTAGAGCTCGGAGTACTCACCAAGTCATGCAGTCAAACTGGTCTCCTTTCCCACTTCTCAGAGAGGGTTAGACCACACTGGTTTTAAAATTTGAAGAATATGATTCAGAAAACACATTTCAATTCAGAACTGAGTTGCCTTTGAGGTAAAAAAAAAATTAAAAAATCCTACTAGTCTTGAAGAGCAGATCAGTTGGACAGCTCTATAAAACTTTCAGGATCTTTAAAGGAAATCTCACTTTAAGAAACACAAGTATACAGAGTACCCTTGATGACACTCCCAGTAATTTGAATTGTAATGCTTTTATTTGTGTTTGTTTGGTTTTTTAACAGCAAGCCCACAAACATATTTCCTTGCCTATAATTTTATAAAGGCTGGTTTTTATCAGAACTGATTAATAAAGAGAATGTAAATCTCCTTTCTTCCCAGTTAGAAGACTTTTGTATTTAATTTTTCTCTAAAAAAATTTTACTAACACAGAAGCCCTGGGATAAAAAATTTAATTTTATGGTTATAAAAGCAAACAGGGGAATTGAAAAACCCCTTTGGAGTTCAGTCACAAAAAGGAAAGATTAAATTACTTTGAAAATCTTTAGAACCACAAGACAGAAATATTAGAAATGATGAGCCAGACTGGGGGTCATCATCAACTGTAATCCCAAATGGCATTTATTCCACAGCTTGTGTTATTATTAATTTAGAAACATAATGAACACCAAGCCACTAAAAACATGAGGAGATAACGGCACTTAAGGAAAGTAAGCTCTCTCATAATTATTCATTAATTGAATAAAAGTAAATGTTAACCACAGTAATATTTTCATTGTCTGTGCAATGTTCAGTGCCAAAACTGAACTAGCTGGAAAATCATAGTTTCTGAATATGTCTATTTATGTAAGATCCCCAATGGCAATATATCAGTATTGGGCAAATATGCAAACAACAGTGCTGAAAATACATTTTAATTCCACAAACGTTAATAAATATATACTAAAATACTCTGACAATACTTAAAGTTAACTATACTTTGAAAGAGTGAATCTAACTCACACCAATTTACTCACTATTGCTCTATTATTTTTAGCCATTTACTACTAAGATACACTATACAAATATGAGCCACATGAAGTTGTTTATGTGCACACTCCTACAAAATGCGTATCTGGTATCAGAATTAAAAACAAAACTGAATTATTAACAGGCAGCCATTTATTTCAAATATTTATTTGAATTACTGCTATCACATAAGCAAATGAACGTGTGACAAAATGAATTAGAAACATTTTGAAATCAATCTTGTACAATGGGCTGATTCATTTGAAGTGATTAGTAGCTGGATATTCAACCTATGGTGAAATCTAAATCAATTTATCTTCTGGGGAGATTTAAGAACTCAAGATGATCATATAACATTGCCTTGAATAAGACTCATAAAGATATTATTAATAGCAAAGTACTGATCATTCCTTGCTAAAGCACTACTTTCCATAACTGAATTCTCTGTTTATAGTTGAAATAAATTCAGCATATATATATATATATATATGTAATCTTTCTTTATGTTTTAGGTTGGATTGCTTCTTTTACTTAAAGTCTATTTCTTTACATGATCCTACTTGTTATATCCAAACTACTGGTAATTCTTTGTTACTTTTCCAGATGCTTATGTCTGTGTGTGCAAACTGTGAAACTTAGCCCCAGGCACCTGAGACTGTAATTATGTCTGACTGCCATAACACTGCAAAAAGGCCATAGATATATTAGTTAATATGCAATATATACTAATACACTAACAAAATAGACTTTTAACTATGTGTGCAACGATGACTGATTCCATGTTATATCATGACTGAAAATGGAAAACTTATCAAATAAGAACAATGTTGGTATTTCATTTCTGTATCTCTTGTTCAATGCTTGTTTGTAATCACTGTATCTTGAACTTCACAGACCAATAAACCATCAATAGAATTCAACTCTCCTTATGTATGGAGCACTTTTCTATTTCAAATACATAAAGAAAAAGGAACAATAACTCAAAGAACATGACAGTCATGTCAATTAATGCACTGTATTCTAGCAATCATTTAAAGGATTACCCTAGGCAATCTAATTAATGCATTAATAAGTAGTGATTTATCTGTTATAAATTGATTTCTCCCCTCCACACTTAACTGATCTTGCCATTGATCTGTCATTCTGCCCTCAAACAATTTCAAATTAAGTTTTCAGTGCTTAGGACTCCTAGTACAGAATTTCAAGACCCCTAACCTAACAAAACTGTCCTAGAACTCACTAGATCTAAGTCTCTGAATGAAGGAATACTAGTAACTAGGAAAATACTATACAAAGCAAATATTAGATCTGTATCATAGCACATGAGCTCTCTTCCTTTGGTGACCATTTTAAATTGCATAATAAAACAGCAGGCTTTATCAACTACAGATAGGTTTTAGATTCTCTGTGCTGCTTTACCTGAGTTGCTGTCATTCCTTGCTCTACTTACAAGAACTCAGTAGTAAGAACATGTTGTGTGGCAAATACTGCCTTATGCTCTGCAGTAGTCAGTGAGCAGACAAAACAATCTACACCCATTGAATAACATGACTTTTTTTTTTTTTTTTTTAAGTCTAATATGGACCATCAGGACAACTGAGCAACATTTCAATTCTCTAATGTGCTGGACTATACCCTGAATTGCTCGGCACTCTCAAAAGCCATGTATTCAAAGGAAACTGATGACATTGCTCATTTCATATGGCTTAGCCTGACTGGGGTTTAAGAATAGATTAATTTTCAGATGAAATATGTCTTCCTGCAATAGCTAAAGGGGTAAGAAATCTTCTTATGTTTTGCAAGTTGAGTTTAATTTAAACTGGAAAAAACAACCAAAAACCATTGCAGTGACACTCTGTTGTTTCCACAAATTAATCAAATAAAGATTCACAATGCCAATTGCTATCAGACACTCATAAGACATTACTTCACTTCTCCCTTTATTCCCTAGGCTGAGTAGGATTATTTTAATAGATTTAATTTTATTATTTTACTAAGCTTCATTTCTCTACTATATCCCCTATTTAATTTACAAAATAGCTGTTACCTTTGTCTTCGCAATTACAAAAATACTCTAAAACTACCAACATTGTCCCCACTGTTAGGTAGTAAACCAGTTATTCACACTCTTCTCAATATTACACGCTCCTGCTCCACAGAAAAATAGTGAAGTATACCTACACCCAAATTGCAGAAAAGGGATTTAAACTTGCTGGACTTGCTGCTGATCACAAATAAAGCTAATGAAAACCTGATTGTTATACACCAATTATACAATAACCTTGATTGATACATATAATATTGCATAATTTCCCAAGGTTCTGGTATGGAGTTCAGAAGCATGAACTATGGGATGCTACATCCCTCTTCTTAATCATTTACACCCAACATTCATTTTCATGGGAGTAAACCGTTACGTTGGTAAACACTAACAGTTTGTGACATTTAAAGTTTCTACATTTCTCCTACAAATTTCTCCCAAATTTCATTGTCTTTTTTCCTCCTTGACACCATTCTTTCCTTAACTGCCCTGGTGCCACTTCTTACACAGAACAGGTTCCCCCAGTCAATGCTTTCTTTATCTATAGATGGGTTCAAAAGGTAATTAGATAAATACAAGTAAAAATTGCTACCAATGCCTAGTAAATAAAAGTGCAGCTTCAACTTCAGCTTAGAAAAATCCTAAACCACAGAGAAAGACTGAGGCATAATTTATCCCTGAACATCTATCTTGTTCATAAGTCCTTCCAAAATGATGTGCTGTCCTGAAATAAGAAAACTTTCTTGGAAAGCGGCAAGGGGGCAGGACTGAAAAAATGACTATAGTAGATTAAGACCTAAAAATGGGAACTAGAATGGGACACTGGGAAGAATGCCCTCAAAGTGTTCAATGACTTCTGAAGACACTATCAAACTTAACGAGATACAGGACACTAGTGTTTTACTCACAAAATATTTTGTCCTCTCACACCAAAACTCCAGACTGTAAATACAAAACCCTCTCTGAAATCCTGCAAATAAGAGGACATGTCTCTAAATTGCTCTGAAAGGATTTAAAGTATTTGTTGTTAACTTAGTAAATAAGCTTTATTAATTTATCAAAGAAAAGGACTACTGTAATGTAGAAGAATAGCGTGGCTTTCCACCAGTGCCATTATTTTCTGCATTTTTATCATACGAATTATTTCCATTTGTAAATACAAAGGCAAAAGCAGCAACAGACAAGAATTTTGCAGTGCATTGCAACATGCTGGAATCATTAAAAAAGAAAAAAAAAATAGACGGAAATGCCTTTAAAGGTATTAATAACACATTTAAAAGGACAACTACAACAATGTTCAAACATCAGTTTGCCAAAAAACTGTGGTGGTAGAATGAAATTTAGTCAGTCCTATCTTCTTAGTGCACATTTTAGCCACGCTTAACAATTTGCTGTGAACTGCGAGGAATTAAACAATCTACAAAGATCAGCAGCAGAATATTCTGTCTCCTAAGTCACAGCATCAACAAACAATACTTCAGTGGAATGATTTCCCAAAGTTCTTTCAAAAGCTTTATCAATTCCCACAAGTAGCCCATAGAAGTAGTCTTCTACTGCCCATACTGAAACCCATGACCTGAATTTCCAAGTCACCTTTATCAGAGAGCAAAAGTGAAACCAATTTTACTGACAGTGTTGTCAAAGATCTATAGACCAAGACAATTACTCAGAATAAAACTTTTATTGAAAGTCCTCATATAAAAACATTTTCAACATTTTCTTTTACTTTTAACAAGTTATGATTCATTTTCAATTCCTTTTTTTCTCTATGCAATTAAACTACTTCCAAGTAGAATGATTTGATCATATAAAAATTTATGATAAAATCAGGAGTTAAAATCATCTCTCAATGCACAGTGAATACACTCAAAAAAGATACATTGGTATTTACAATTACTAATTACTAAATTAGTAATTTTCAAATACAGTTCTAACTGTTCAGGATAGTTCAGAGCTCTTAAAAATCTATTTTTTTTCCGTCCAATTTACTTATACTCTTAAATCCATGCTACATTACTTTCTATACATTATATTGAGACTGTCAGAAATCATATCCCGGCATTAAATTATGTGGTATACATTCTTGTTCCAAATAAGTTAGAAAAAATAGGCAACTGTGCTATAAATTGAAGTACTTGACATCTGAAACAATCTGCATATCTTGATTCAATGCCTGTTAGATGAAGCATCCATACTATAAAAGCAACTACCTACACGGGTAAAATTAGAGCACTAACCTACGCTTAGTGCTGTAGGTTTCTGAGGAGAGCTCTACAGGTGCAATTCAGGTGTACAAAGGAGGTGAAATTAGCACTGGCTGAGACAAGAACTGCTGGAGCAAAGAAGTAAATCCCCACAGAAGTAGCAAAAGAACCTGAGAATCACAAGACAAAAGATTAGAGGGAAGGGATCCACAGAAAAAAGCATTACAGCGTCATCAAATCTGGCAGAAATTAGTAAGGAGAGAAAGAAAATGTGTGTAAGAGGAAGATGGAAAAGTCACCTAACAATGGAAAATATTGCATCGGGAAGGAGGAAAGAGATATTAGAAAATGTTCAAGAACTAGGGGGCACGGGGAGAAAGGAGAAAGTAAGCAAGCAAGCATCCATGCAAACCAAAAGAAAGCAAAAATAAGGGACAAGAAAAGTACAAAGAACTTAAGAAAGGTCGGAGGGCATACACTGGCACAAGAAGTAAAGAAAGAAACAGTCTATCTACTGACATCAAAGGTCATTAAGAGCTTCAGTTACACAGCTTTAAACATTTCTCTGCTTACTGTGAATACGGGTGGATGGCAATCCCAAAAGTTCTTGTCTGCTGCAACAGAAATGTTTCTGTCCTACAGCACAATCAATAAAAATCAATTGCCTGATAATTGCTTTGCATCAAATTAAATTATGGAGGGCAACATAGCTCAGAGGGTTGGAAATGAGATGTGGAGCCTTTCACCTCTGGGTCACTGCTACAAACACAATGCAAGTCAATAATGACTAAGAGTTGTTACTTTTGTGTTAGTAAAACACCTGATTTTAAGCTCTACTAAACCACACCTTTGCTGCTTTATAACCTTAGAACTTTGTTTTGCCAATCCCTGAACAAAGCTGGATGAAGCTCCCAACACCTCTCATGCGACCTTTGTGCTGTGATTATAATCAACATAATTCCTTATCCTTTCAATAGGTTACAACCCAAACCCTAAGAGTCTGGTTCCTTTCAAAACCAGTTTAAAAAACTGAAGATTACAAGTTAGATTTAAATTATCAATCAAAACCCCAAAATCACGTATAGCATTTCTTCTTTTAGTCAGGATCATAAATACTCAAAAAAGAAATTTTTGAGCATTTTCTTTGACTCTCACAAAAAAAACCCCAAACCCAAAAAAGAAACCACACCAAAAAAGCCCTCCAATTCAATAAGACCTCCCCCCCCACCATCAAAAAACAAACAAACAAGACAATCCACAGCATTACTAAGTTTTGCATCCCTCTTGAGGCATTAAATAAATACAACTTTCTGAAAACACTAGCTGATGTTATATAGAAGATAGCTAGTTTTATTGTGAAAGTAAAGTCTGGACAGTACTTGTGATACTGCTGACAGCTAAACCAGCAAACACAGGCATCCTTGAAGCCACTTATCTGATAGTGGCACTCTGACTTCTACCAAAATGCATCCTGTTTTCCAATATCTACATTTCGTTTTCATTTATATACAGGAAATTATTATTACTGCTATTATTATTATTATTTTCTTATGTGTTTTAGACTCCAGATTCAACTTCATTTCTAATCTAAGCTTCAGCAGCCAAATACTTTTGGTCTGTTCTTATCAGCTCTGTGATATTCATGACTATCTCTAGCATAATTAGCAGATTGATGTGGACAGCCACATGCAGATGGATTTGCTGCAGGAATTACAAGACTATGACTGAATTTGCATGTTCAGGAATTCCAAGGAGAATATGAATTCTTTACCCCTGCAATCTTATTTTTACAATTTATTGTTCTAAGAATTGGACAGCAATTAAATACCTTTACAAGGGCCATGGTAATTGGGGGGTAATGGGGGAGGAGGTTCCATTTGCCAAAAGTATCATAGAAAAAAAATTATTTGTTTCTATTTCCCTTTTTCTTTCTATATTCTGGCAGTAAAGAATGTACGCCACCTCCTCTAGACAGTCAGGCACTTCCTTAAACAATAAATCAAAGAAACACACCAGTGTTTGTAATACCCTTCAGTTAGTATTTAGTCAAGTATACCAAGTATCTGTTTTCTAGAAAGCAAAACAGCATGCTAAGTATTTTCAGTGGGGCAGACGTTATAAACAAAGGACCTCATTATAAAAACCAGTCTGTCTGTAGCTTCATGCTACAAACAATCTGGTTTATATACCATATATATTTACAGAATTGCTGCTCTCCCCACACTGCAGCAGGAGATTGTCTTTCAGTTAGGACATGAGGAACTGAGCTAATTAAAGAAAAAAAAAGAAAAAAATAGTCAACTTTTTCTCAAAAACATCATCAGTGTCTCAGTGAAGTTTATGCAGCACACTTGTAAACCCTTTAAAACAGAGTATAGGCCACCACGGGGGTAAGAAGCAGCAATACTGCAAGCAGGTACCTTCCACCACAAATCACACTATAAGGAGCAGCACTCTTTGTTCAAGAAGGTACAATCCTCACAGCTCAGTTTAAAAATGACTGTGCAAAACTGTGCTAGCAGCACACTGATAATTATTTTACTTCAGTCTCCTTTTATACAATGGTGTAGTCATCAGAGCACTCATCTGACTGCTGATTTGCAAGCCATGGTCACCCTGAAGCCACAACTTCTTTCTAGGAAAAAGCTCTAAGCTGTAGAGAGGACCAGGAAAAGGATTCTTCCACTCTCACCACAGTGACTGTGAGCACAGAGGGATCAGAGCCTACCATTTACACCAGCCTTAGCACTTAAAAGAAGCTGTATCTAACACCTCATGAATCTGATATCGCTACAAAACATCCCAGGTTTCAGCTGTAGGGATGGCCGGTTTCCCTGTCCTAGCTTAGAATATATTTATGCAAGCAGAGAAATGTACTTGCAAACAGTATCTGTGGCTCTCAGTTCGTGCTCTCTCACCACCCACACAGCCTGTGTGAAAAGTTCCTGTCACACAATGTGTTTTGAATTGAAACTGATGCTATCTAAGTGAATCAGCTGTGTTCAGGCCCTGACCAAGAAGCTTAACTATTCCAGGAACTTAAGAAGAGGTAAGATATCTTCAAAAGCGTATGTAATTTATGATCTACCTACTCCATGTAGAATTTCCTGTGGATAGTAAGGGGTTGTACATCTTGGAAAATACAATTACTGGTGACTATTTACCATTCTTAAGACTATGTCATTGACACAAAAAACAATGCTATTAGTCTATAATGCAGATTCATCATATATAATCTTCAAATTAATGCAGGAAATAAATACTGCTGTATGAATCTTGACCTGGAAACTTGAATAAAAGATGTTGCAACTTACATGACTTTAAAAAATATTGCTCTAATATCTCACTATACTTGAAACCTTAATCATTTACACTTGTTTACTACACAGTTTTTCTTCTAGCAGTGTAACTACTGAAATAATTTTTCAGCAAGCTCTGAAACAATTTGTCATGATTTTTTAAAAATACTTTTTATTGACATAAACCAGTTTGTTGTGCCTTGATTTATAATGCACGTTTCATTGTGTGTTATTTTTCTGGTGCAGTTCTTAAAAAGCTGTTTCCATTCACAGGCACATTGCAAAGAACAAAAACTTACACATAAAAAGTAACGTGCCACCATAATTTGAAAATATTCACCTCATTCACGTTCACCTGCCTCCACTAGAAGATTTATAACACGTCTAAACCAGGAATTGATGAATTCATCAGCGTCTGGGACATTTTGATCATAATCAATAATATAATTTTACCCTTTAAATGGGTTTTCAATTAAAGTACATTTTTTTCAAAGTAATTTTATTTTTGTCATAAAAATAGTTTCTCTGCAGCCTAACAGCATTAACTCATTTCATACCAGGTGCTGTGTTGTAAAGAACAATAACTTGCACAGCCAAACAATAATACTATACTTAATGAAAGACATATAAAATTCATTGTGCAGTTTCATAGGTTAAATGTTATAAAGTGAAGCATTTCTTAGATAAATAAGTACAAGTGTAAAGATCAAGCACCATTACACAAGTTTAGAAGTTCATTATCCAACAATGAAGAGTCTAGGGACAGCACGAGAGTATCAGTGTTAGGAATACATGCTGACCTGGCTCTCACAAATTCACTTTCGAACTTTTTCTTAGCTCTCCAAAAAACCCAGGACAAGACAGACCAGTAGCTTCCACAGAAAGTTAGCTCTAAAAGATTTCTTGGATGGAAGAGCCTGCCAGCAGCAGCAGAAATGGAGCAGACCATCACCAGTCTCTCAACAGATGATATTAAATGACACTATCAGGACTTCCTTTAAGTTTTATCTCTCTGGAAGCTGGTGCTTACTACACTAGGGACTTGCTGTAGGGAGCTAAGGTAGGGAATGTTTTAAAGGAAAACTAATTTTTAATGCTATACAGCAAGACCTTTTAGATATAAGAAATAGAAACAAAATTTAATAGTCTGGAATAAGATGAATGAGCAAATATATATGAAGTCATGCTAAACCAGAGGGGTTTGTGGTCCATTGAACAAATACTCCTGCTGCAGAAAGTGAATTAAATCAAGAGGTGTGATCTGATTATCTTCAAGGATTATTTGTCATGGGCAAACTACTGGTTCAGGTAGGAACAGACTGTTACCCTTCAACTAAGTGGCAGTTATTGATCTTTGCTGGCACAGCCTCATTGTTACATGGCTTCACTGTTATGGAGAGGCTGCTGGCTTAATGTCTATCAGTCTGGGAAATACAATAGCTCTTCCTTAGGCAAGATAAAGGAAGGTAATTTCAGGGTCTTTCATCTTTCACAGACCTCTACTGCTCAGAGGCCAGAAAGTGTACTTTCTTTGTCTACAGCAATTAACTAAATCTTGAACTTCACACAATTTTTATGGATTGATTATATGTATACTTAGAAATAGGGAGAAAATTTCTAGCACTACTGTTAGCAATGGCAATACAACTTCACCCAGACCCATCATCCTGTACCAGGACAGAGCCCTCAGCGCAAGAAAAAGAGAGGGTGCTGAGGGAAGATGGGAACTCTTTGAAACCCATTGAGTTTTGGTGTCACTCCTGAAAACTTTCTTAATTGAATGGATAAACAATTGCAGAGAATTTTAAAAGAAACGAAAAATGTTTCTGTAGCTTTAAGAACAGAAAAAAGCCTTGCGCTCTTGTTCAGGGAACTGCTTTACATAAATCTTCAGGAAGTCTCTGAGAGGCAGTATCCTGGACAGAAATCAGATAGCTATTTCTCAGGCTCAAGTATCTAGCTTGTTTTGAGGCAAATCTCTAGACAAATACACCAAGAGCTATAAATCAGAGAACTATACCAGATGCAAGCAAAAATGAGGCTACAGAAGCTGAGGAACAAGTACATGATTCCACTGCTCTTTCCACTGATTTTGTAAAAAAACGTTTGCAAGTTTCACAGTTCTCCACATAATCTGAAAACTGAAAGTTACAATTGATAGAAGTGTTGGAAATTTCATTTCGTTCAGCTTGGGGGTGGGAGGAAGCTGTAGCTTCCATCACACTATTTCAGCTTAGAATCAATCAGCTTCTGTTTGTTTATATTTGCAAGCTGGTCCTGAAAAGCTTCTTCATGCAGGAAATTCCTCTTCCCATGGTAAACAGTCAAATAGGTATGAATGCAGTCATACATTATCACTGCAGAACCGTAAACACACAAATGTTGATCGATTAAAGTAAAGGGAAATCTTGTTTTATGTCCCCCTTAGTGGAGCAGGTTAATTCCTAGGATGCACCATTCCGAATACCTTCCACCATTACTTTACACATCCACCCAGGCTCTTTGGTGCTGTGTATTTAAGTCCCAGCTGGGAGATCCAAACGCACAATGACATTCGAGTGAGTTTGTGAGGCTCAGTGAATGTGGCAGGGGAGTCAGGCTCCTCGGAGAGGAGTGACAGCAGATGCCCCTCCAGGGGAGCTACAAACCGCGCGTCATCCCGGACTGCCACCCCGGGAACACGCTCTGGACTCAGGAAAAAGAGCTGACAGGCAGCAGCCATAGTTTCAGCTGTTTCCTCCAGATCTCTCCCAGCAGGTGTCACTACGATGTAGCACAGCTATAAAATCTTACAGCAACAAATATAAAAGCAGCGGGTCCCTTTTTCCCCCAAATGGCAAAGTACCTCTGTAGACTAATTCTGTAAAACCTGAATAGTCCGCACAAATGAGCTTTGTGAGGAGAGGGTGGGGAAAACTGTTAGCTGTGTATCATTTCCACTTCCATACAGCTGATTTTCTTCTTATAATTGTTATACCTCTGAAAGAGATGTCTTTAATGAAGTGGTTAATTTAATGCAACACTCAGCATTCTCTTCTTAACAGTAATGTACACAGATGGCTGTATTCCAAACTCCATTCATCTATTTCAAATTGTTATAAAATGGCTGTTGAATTCTATTCTTTGGAGAGATAAAATATATTTGTAATAAACAACAAAATTTTCTAGCAGCTGGTTCTGAAAATTAAGAAAATACCAAACCAACACAACAGGGGAAAAAATCTTTTCCAAAGCAGTCTCCATGCAGACTCTGACTGTCCTACCAGCCAGCGATTCTGCAGGCATTCAGACACCTCACTGTAATGTCTCAAAAATCAATAGCAATTTATTCTCTCTTTGGACCCCAAGCAACAAAAGTAAATAATACTGTCACCTGCAGTCTGCCTTCAGAACATGGTCACAAAACAGTCTTGCTACTATACCACAACTCTCCAGAGCTCTTTATCTATGCTGGCTTTGCAGATTGTATTGGCTTTCACAAGGGAGAAACACACAAGACAGCAACAAAAAGGGGTCAAGTTCCTGTACTCCGACCAGCCAGGCTGCCGAGCTGGAATTAAGAACAAGGTTTGGCACTTGTCTTCAGTTTCATGTACATTAGTTTTATTAAAAGGGGAAAAAAGAAAAAAAAGAGAAAAAGAGAAAAAGAGAAATTAGAATTATGTTTTCTCATGCAATAAAAGGGAAATCCTATAGGAAAAAGTTGAAAGACAGGTTGGAACTTCAAACGTTTGCATCATTTAAAGGAAATTCCTAAATTAATTTCCTAAAAATTGGAGGCTTTGAAATTCACATTCCTTACAATGCTACTGAACAGATGTCAGAATATTCATAAGTAATCCAGACTATTTACAGATTGTTTTCAAAATCCTCATAATTTGCAACCAATATTAATGAACCAATTTCCATCTCATTATAAGACAACCAATTTCTTTTAATGCTCACAGCATGATGCATATCATTGTCACAGGGACTTTGTAAAGTTTCAAACACATTAAATTGTTAGATAGGAAGATATGCTCACTTAACATCTAGCAACCTTGTCTATGTATGCACAATGGACTCTTCTCCTTCCAAGGAATATTATTTAACTATGCTTGTATCTTTGCATATTAAATTGTCTTCATTGGTGGATGGTCTGTTAAGCCTACAGGGCACAGAAACTCTCACCACCACCAATACTTTCGTCTTAGAAATACTGATTGTTGTGGGTTCATATATAATAAGTTCAGGATGCGTCACTAGCTCATAGAGGCATCGTGTCCTGATTTAAAGCAGTCCACCCTTTCTTTCATAGCTGTTTATATCAATGAGCACAAAGACAGGGCACAGGCTGAAGGCAAAACAGGAAGTGGAAGTTAAGAGAAAAAAATTGACCTTCTATTCCAGTTTTCAACATGGACAGTAATTCCATAAAGTAATTTCCCACTCTAAAATGATAAAATGCCAAAACTTAAAAGCACAATACAAATATGTATATTTAATGGATCTCATAATAACTTCCATTACAAGCCAGGCCAGAATTGTCATTTTTTTCAATAGGGAAAAACTAGTAAAGAAAATAGGAAATTCAGAAATATTTCAGGTTAATATCTTAGGAGAAAGAAAAATCTGTGTGGATTTTACATGACCACATGAGAAGAAATGACGAGATACTGTTTATTTACATAAGACACAAACACTTGTCTAATCAAAGGGCAGTCTCAGCCAATGTTACAAGAAACTGGTAAAACATTAGAAGATTAATGTATTAATTATTTTAGAAATCATGTGCAAAATACAGAAAACCCAACAGCCACTAATGTCAAAGAAAAAGCAACAAAATAAACTGAATTTTTTATTGAGTCATAAATGGAATGAAAAGGGGAAAAGGCTACAGAGATTTAATTCCTTCTACTGTAAGCCATAGTCACAATGAATGGAAAGTCTACTATTGTAAGAACCAACAGTTAGGGTAGAGCAAAGACTGCCTGAACAGCAGATTATTATTCAATTATTTAATTAAAAACTGTAGAACTTTTTAATGACTATTTAATAAGCACATCAGTATATGAAGTCAGACTGCTAGCATGGCTGGATACTCATTCAATCCTATGCAGGCACTTACTGGTCCCTTATTAAGAAAAAAAAACCCAAACAAAAAAACAACACTTACAGGATAAAAAGATATTTTTATCTTTAATTTTACAAGAGCTAAACAGCATATGACTCAACAAAGCAACAGTAAAAATCAGGAGTGCTTCTCTACTGTTCCATTTGTATCCCTCAAGAAGAGCATTTAATTTAATTTACTATTTACTCATTTTACATTTGCAATTCTCTGCAGGTGTCTGTAAATCCAGTGCTAACTACACCTAGTACTGGGAACACAAAATAGAAATTTCTGAGACAGGCTTAAATCATTCCAGAAATTCTTCTGTGGCTTTGAAGCATCTCCCAGAAAAGCTCTGACAAGTGATATACGCTTCAATACTTTCAAGATTCTATTGTGTTTAAAGGAACAACTCCTAGCTTGCCTCAGAAGCAGTGTGGCCAGCAGGTCAAGGGAGGTGATTCTCCCCATCTACTCCACTCTGATAAGATCCCTCCTGGAGTACTGCATCCAGTTTCTGGGGTTTCCAACATTGGAAGGATGTGGCCTGCTGGAGCAAGTCCAGAAGAGAGCCATGAAGATGATTAAGGGGCTGGAGCACCTCTCCCAGGAAGACAGGCTGAAAGAGTTGAAAGTGTTTAGACTGGAAAGGAAAAGGCTCCAGGGAGACTTTAGAGCACCTTCCAGTACCTAAGGGGGGCTACGAGAGAGCTGGAGGGTCACTTTTTACAAGGGTGTGTAGTGACAGGACAAGGGGGAATGGCTTTAAACTGAAAGAGGGCAGAGTTAGATTAGGTCTTAGGGAGAAATCCTTCACTATGTGAGCAGCAAACGCACTGGGACACGTTGTTGCCCAGTTCAAGGAGCTAAACCTCACCACAACTAGAAAAAAAGGGAAAATATGAGCACCATCTGAATCGGCTCAGCAGTGAGGGAGACAAGTGAGAGTACTGGCATGTGAAAGGTGCTGGAAGAGATGATTTAGCTGTGTTTTTGTTTTTGCCTACCCATTTTAACAAGTTAGCTATATGGTGAAACTACAACCTGAGCTGCAGACCAAATCAACTAATATGAATGTTCAGTCATCCTAATACATCAACTACTGACACTGCTAAATGAAATTAGATATTTTGTTGACTTTATGAAAAAAAGTTAAAGTTAACATGTACAAAATAAGTTTGAGTTAAAAACTGGAGATGTATTTAAAAATTTTGCTAACCAGTATCATGGTGAAAGCAATACATTAGCCATCATGTTATAAACTGTTAACTACAGGTCTGTCAGTCTCACTTCAGCGCCTGGCAAAGTTATATGTATTGAAGGTATTGAAAAACATCTGGAGGACAATGCAGTCATTGGTCACAACCAGCACAGCTTCATGAGAGGAAAGTCCTGCTTATCAAACCTGACCTCCTTTTATGATCACACCTAGCTGATCAAGTGAAGCCAGTTGATGTAATCTTTTTGATCTCAGTAAAGCTTTTGATACTGTCTCTCACAGGATCCTTCTGGACAAAATGTCCAGCAGACAGGTGGATGAACACATCATGGGATGGGTGAGCAACTGGCTCACGGGTCAGGCACAAAGGGTTACAGTGAATGGGGTGACATCAGACTGGGGACCTGTCACTGGTGGGGTTCCACAGGGCTCCATCTTAGGCCCTGTGCTCTTCAACATCCTCATAAATGACTTGGATACAGGGCTGGAAGGGACACAGAGCAATTTCACAGAGCAAAGCTCCAAAACTGGGAGGAGCTGTTGAGTTCCTTGAGGGCAGGGAAGCCCTGCAGAGAAAGCTCAACAAATCAGAGGGCTGGGCAATCACCAACTTGTATGAAGTTCAACAAGGGAAAGTGCTGAATTCTGCACCTGGGATGGGACAACCCTGGATGTATGGACAGGCTGGGGAATGGGATGCTGGGGAGCAGTGCCACAGAAAGGGAGCTGGGAGTCCTGGTCAATGGCAAGTTGAACATGAGTCAGCAGTGCCCGGCAGCCAGGAGGGCCAACCCTGTCCTGGGGTGCATCAGGCACAGCATCGCCACTGGGCAAGGGAGGGGATTGTCCTGCTCTGCTCTGCACTGGGGTGGCCTCACCTCGAGTGCTGGGGGCAGTTTTGGGCACCTCAATGTGAAAAAGATAGAAAGCCCTAAGAGAGAGTCCAGAGCAGGACAACAAGGATGATGAAGGGCCTTGAGGGGAAGCTGTATGAGGAGCAGCTGAGGTCACTTGGTCAGTTCAGCCTGGAGGAGACTGAGGGGAGATCTCCTTGCAGCTACAACTTCCTTGTGAGGGGAAGAGGAGGAGCAGACACTGATCTCTCTTCTCTGTGGTGAGCAGTGACAGGACCCAAGGGAATGGTCTGAAGTTGTGTCAGGAGAGGTTTAGGTTGGATATTAGGAAAAGATTCTTCACCCAGAGGGTGGCTGGGCACTGGAACAGGCTCCCCAGGGCAGTGGTCTCAGCACCAGCCTGACAGAGTTCAAGAAGCATTTGGACAATTCTCTTGGGCAAATGGTGTGACTCTTTTGGGATGGTGCTATGCAGGGCCAGAAGTTGGACTTGATGACCCCATCCAACTCAGCATATTCTGTGATATAGATAGATACACTCACACACGTGTGTGTGTGTATTTCTAATAATTAACTATCATCCTCTCTCCAAAACACTTGGGAAAAGGGTAATTCAGGACCTTTGCTAACAGAAGTGTTCTCATTTCACTTGTATTCAGACAGGAATTTCTGTCATCATAAGGCAGGTGAGCCCTACCCTAAAATTTACAACCTTCTGTTTATAAGGAACTAGAGTGAACAGGAATATTTACTAAGTTTGCAATGGATTAAGCCCTTCCCTTCTAAAGAAATCTCTACAAATTGCTTCAACTACTAAGAGCTACCCAAACTAACTATGAATTAAGAAAGTGAATCATTTTAATCACTACTTTCCCAATACTGCCAATAAGGTTACTGCTAATGTGGCCATTTTTCTTTAGAATGTAAATAGAAATTGTTAAGTAGATTACATCTCTTAGATAACCAGTTTTGACTGCTTATCAGTTTAGACCAAATAAATATTTGCAATCTAAACACAAATTTTTAGAAGACATTACTTTGCACTTTCATTAAAAAGCGAAATTGACTGGATAGGACAGCATGCTTGCTTCCAGGCTTTCCCATCTCTTTTCTTAAAATCTTGGTATGTGAATTTGCCTCCAAACGTGAGCTTATTAGAACAGAGGTGCACGAGAGCAAATTCGTGCAAATCACATAATTAGGAAGCCTGAAAATACAGGACAAAATTATCAAGAGAAGGCAGCATTTTATCACAAATTTGAGCACTCAATATTTTAAAAAATGCAATACATTCTAAAAGCCCTAGATTTTTATAATCCTGGAGTATGTTAACTAGCATAACTTTTAAGTTTGAGAAAACATTAGTTTGAAGGCTAATACTCCAAACCCACGAATTTCCAACAGAGGTCCCCTCAGCAAGGTGCAATGCATACAGAGAAACCAAAATCCTCCATTTGTACTTTTGATACTGTTGGTGTATAGCCTTCTGAACAGCACTTCAGACTTCATTATACAATCCTAATAGTTTAGAACTACTTTTCTCCTGGAGTTTGACACACAGCTCTGTAATAATTCCAGTAACAAAACAGGAGTTCACAGCCAGAATTCTTACAGTAGGGGGATTTTTTTTTTTTTGGCAAGTTTGAAAAAAGAAAATGTACTATCAAATCCAACTACTTATGCCTCTCTTTGCATGACACTAAAATGATGCTTACAGGACAGATGTAATTTTGTGGCTTATGGCTGAGCATAAGCAGACTGCATATTATAAGCAAGCTGTGTAGGACAGTTCATTATTTAGATTGCCTTTTGTTTCCTATTGACTGACCTTGATTCAATTCCTTTTTTCTTTATTCTGTTTTGAATATTCAGAAAGAAATACTCCAATAAAGAAATATTAAAAGAAAACAAAGCCAGTTTCAATGAAAGATGGAATGTATGAGGGAAAAATTCCAATACCATGGTGTTCATCACCAAAGACAAGATCATATATCCTGATTTCAAATCAGATTTCAATACGACACAACAAGGTAGGCACGGTCTAAGATACTGAATAAGGAGAAATTAGAGTGGCACATTGAATGTAAACTGAATGGGACAGAAACTCTGCAGAAACAAACTAAAATTTATTCTGAAGTCTACATTAGAATTACAGTAGAATAAACAAATTTCAGTATATCCATGTTTTTTAAAATAGCTTTTTCTTCCCTTACTTGCCCATCATACATACTTACCTATTCAAAAGCAGGTAACTGTTAAAGTGATCCAGATTTCCATCAAAAAGGTTAGTAATTAACTCCTTTACACTTAGAGACAGTCTTACTATTCTTACAACTTAACATAAACAAGGAAATCTAACTACAGATATTTACCTACATGCACCATGCGACCTTAAGAAGTGTCACTGTTTGTACCATGTTCTGCAGCTTATATTCACTTATGTATTTCGCACTGAACATTCCATTTAATTTTCTAGATTTTCCCTCATCAGTGTGTGAAGATGTTCCAATCAATTCCAAATTAATAGATCCTGTTTCAAATAAGCAGACAAAATTTTACCAATACTTTATGAAGGCTAACCCAGACTGATTTTATTTGCTGAAGTACACAAATTTCTTTGACCTCATTGTCTTGATTTCTCAAGGACCTTACTCTGAGCCTGTAGCAGATTTGTTTCAGCAACGAGACAAAGGTACAATCTAATTCCCTTTTCAGATTGTGAACACGACTGCTCAAAGCACACATGTAATTACATTCTTTACTTGCAACAACACAAGTTTTAGAAACCCTTTTTTAGTAGAAACCTATGATTTGATATGAACAGTGCTTTTTTTATTAAAAAGAAAGTGAAATTAAAATTTGCCTTTAAACACTGCTATTTTATAAACTCATTCAATTAAAACATCAACCTATAAAAACAATGTCTAATTTTAATGTGCTCTTTTCTTTTAATATACTCTTATACCAAATGTTACTGCAACTTAGAAATTTCAGCGTCTTTCACTTTACTTGAAAATCTGACAGCAGTTTATATTTGAATAGTTCCAGCATTTCCCCTCACTGAAATCAATACAACTATTCAAGAAAAGCAAGCAGGTACATCAACCTGTTAGCTGGATTTGAAAGAGTACAATTGCATGGTCCTAAGTTATCCTTAGTGTGTTGGCATAAAGAAACAAACTTAATTTTGCAGTTCTTCTCAAATCTATTGACTATCTATGAAACACATGACACAAAAGAAATCTGCCATTCTGAACCCAAAGGAAACCATATAATGAAAAGAGCCATGACAAAATAAATACCTAGTCTTAAAATAATAGTTATTGAAGAAGGAAACAAAATTCACAATCCAAAGGATTCTCCAGCTGGACAATTCCATCTCTGTTGCCATCAACTCAGACAAATAGTTTTAAGATTAGTCCCTTAACAAAGGCAGGGGTGTTGAGCTATTACTGCCCATCTCTGCACTCATCTTTGGCCAGAAGCTCCCTGCCTACTTAAAATCTGGGCAAAAGAGATGAATATATGCCAGCTTTACAACTACTGTATTTCAGCATAACATATTATCTACAAACCAACTTTTAATGTTCTAACTGAAATCTTAAGACTCTGAACTTCAAAAGAATCTAAACACCTGACGCTTAAGTAACAGAGTTTTCTGCTATAACTGGGAAATATATACAACCTAAAAAACAACTCAAACTAAGCCAAACACCAACTTGTGAAAAAAGTAGATATACATGTTAAGAATACAAAAGTGGAGTTGTATAGAGATAGTTCATGTATCTGAAAGTTCATGCATCTTTACTGAAAGAAAATTTTAGTACAATGAAAAGAAAATCCTAAAAAGTGTCCAAAAGAAAAAANTCTGCTATAACTGGGAAATATATACAACCTAAAAAACAACTCAAACTAAGCCAAACACCAACTTGTGAAAAAAGTAGATATACATGTTAAGAATACAAAAGTGGAGTTGTATAGAGATAGTTCATGTATCTGAAAGTTCATGCATCTTTACTGAAAGAAAATTTTAGTACAATGAAAAGAAAATCCTAAAAAGTGTCCAAACACAGGGCAACTTTTTTTCTTAAATTAGTGCTTTTCCTGTTTAAACTATTGTTGATTTACGTGTTAGAAATTTCAGCGTGTTTGTAAACAGAGGAGTAATGTGAAAAATTTGAACGTACCTTTGAGACCCAGAAGCTGTAATATACTGTAAAAACAGAATAGAAATCCCAAAAAGGCTGATAAAATAACTGCTCACTGTGTAAGAAATGTACCTGTTTCTAACATATGTATAAACTACTACATATTCTCAAAATTTAAGTAGCTTAAGAAGAAGCCTAAGCTTTTGCGGCAGTAAAATCACAATTTCCAGTATTAATGTAAGAACGATAGTTTACAGTCAAGAGCCATTATAAGTAACATTAACTCATGCGCATAACATGAAACATTCAGCATCTTATGAGAAAACTAAACAGAATTTGTACAAACTTGCACTGCTAAGATGGTTTCTGCCCAGTACAGACTACTGCAGGTAAAGCAGCATAAACGAAAAGACATATAGTGCCGAACACACAAACTCTTTAGTTATACTTTTTGGTGACCAGTGGGAAACTAGCCAAATTCAGGTTGGATATTAAAGATCATTATGCTTTTAAGTTAAGCAGTTAAGTGACAAATCATAGAAAAACCCCATCATTAAAAAATATGGACATATTGCCAAATATTAATAAAGGCATGAAAAATCTCATTTTAAACAGTCATTTCAAAATTAATATTCTAGAGAAAAACATTCATTATTAGGTCTTTAAAACAGCAACAAATTTTGTGCATTTCACTAATTCTAGAATTCTTCATGCACTTACAGTTTTAGGTTGGTTGATCTCTTGTTAACACATTACTGGTTTTTAAAAGTAATTGAAGTCTAAACAATTATGCATTCCCAAGTCACCTTTTCCCCCCTTTTGTGTTAACAAGTAGGAATATGTTTTTGATGCTTCCAGTGTCAAGATCAGGTGAACTGAATGGTTTTACAGAGTACACTACTCCAACTCCTTAAGGGGCTATAAAATCACATTAAACTCAGCTTGTTATTAATAATTCATGGCAACTTCCTTAGTTCACTACAGGGGCATCACTCTTAGGGCATCATTCTTATTGAAATAACTTAACAGGGAAAGTCAGATAAACAGTGTTACCATTAAAATGAGAAGCCACCTACCATAAACCCAGGGACTCTAAAAGCCTGAAAGAATTTAAATCCTTACAATTTTCAGGCTAAATCCAGAATTCTACGTTCCTTTCTAAAAGCTGATATTAATTTAATAATAAGTAAAACCAACAAAATTTCATCTAATGAAATTTGGTTTATCCGCAGATTTGAAGTGTCACATTTCCACACATTTAGCTGTACTGCGTAAGAACTATTTATGCTCTCATTACTCTGAAATAGACCCTTTTAACAAGAATATTTTACTTCAATTAAGGATTAAACGGAGTATATCCCATTAAACATATCTATGATGCAAAAATATTATGATTTGGAATTGGAACACTTTTCACAATAGTAAAAAAAACCCTACTAATAAAGCAGTTACCGTCGACACCAATGACACATAAAGACCACAAGACTTCATTCTTCGCGGTCACAGAATAGATGGCTCTTACAGAATTATGTCATGTATTAGTAACATTTAGATTTCAATGCACATGACTAACTAGATGGACAGATTCAGGAAAAAATGGCATTCAGTATAAACACATTAAGATAGGGATAGATAGATACTCATTTTGTAATTTACTCAATAGAACAAAATTAGCTTTGATGCATCACTAAACCACCATGGAAAAATCAGCTTAATCCTTACAGACTTAATTCTGATGTAGAAAGAAAGCAAGTCCACTTCAAAAGCTTAGTCTGCTCTCTGAGTAAAATAATGCCCTATCCACAAAAAGTTGTAGTTCTATGAAAATTCAAAATTTGTCTTTTAGTCTTTAAAGTAGCAAGAGAAAGCACGGTTAGTGTTTTAACTGCTTTGTAGCCCCAAAAGTACAGTCTGGTATTAAGAAATAAGGTATCAGTGAGTGGCTTGTAATTTGCAGTCAGTGTCCAACACAGATAAAAGCCTGAAAGGGCAAAGCTTCAGAGTTACATGGGACTAAATGGTTCACTGCTGTACTTTCAACATACAAGAAAGGAGATTGTGTTTATTGCCTGTTTCATCATTCCATAGACACATTATCTACATACGTTTAAAGACAAACTTCAGATGAATTGGTTCTGATAATGTTGAGGAAAACAAAGAAGGTCAGGCTTTTGGGTACTGATTCTGTATCATGTACATGGCAACTATTCCCTGGTGTCTCTCATTTGCTCCCTGTTCAGTAATGTATTAGCCCAGGAAGGTTGTTTCCTGACATAAACACCAAGGACAAACAGAATTTCCTTACTGTCTTATGGAAGAAACAGTTGAGAAGCCTTCTCAAAAAGTCACTTGTTCCTTCTAAGATAGTTGATTTTTAAATCCAGCTGGAAACCAATAAAAGTGATCCAAACTTTCCTTCTGAAGAAATCATCATTGTCTCATTTGACTGTAACATCACCGTTGCGTTAACAGAGTCCAATTCTATAGTAACAACACACAGCAAACAGATACGCACAACAGTTTCTTGAAGATAAAATGAACAAGAAACCCAAACATATAACTTTTTATCCTAATGCCCCCTTTGCACAAATGGCAAAGTAAATCAAAAGTCTCCCTGTGCACACTCCTTTGTCCTCAAAGGGCTGCCTACTCTAACTCATGTCTAGTACTGAACTAAGATTTCAAAATCTGCATTCACATGAAATTAACTATGTGATTTTTTTATGTGTTGCAATTGTATCCTAAATTGGTTTAGAGCTCACTGTCTGCTTTCCTAGTTCAGGAAACTGATTACATGAACAGTTCTAAAATAACGCATTTGAAATGAAACAGAAATTGACACTGAATATTCATTGCACACAGTGATACACAAGGACATCTTAGGTTCCTACCAGAATTACAGCAATAGTTCTACTACTACCCACTGAGAGTGCTTATTTTTTTCAATTTTATTTACATTAAAAAGAACTACTGACTTCTTAATGTTGAAAAATCAGCAATGGAAAACATATGTCGGAACTGTTGTTACTGACAGATGAAAGGAGGGAAATGCCAGGCTTTCGGAAGTGGAGTGCATCATGAGAAACATTTTAAGTCTGTCATCAAATACAATTGATACCATAAACAATAATTATTAGTAGTATTTGAGTGTTAATTGGCATTTTTAATGTAAAACTCTACACAACTGAGAAGGAAAAAAAACCATCCCAGATATGTTCATGACACGATTTTAACAAGCTGGTGTCCCAAAACAGCCTGCTTTAATGCAAGTTACATGTTTTTCCATCAGGATATTACCCAAGAACCCAAAATCCCTGCAAAAGGGAAACCACGTTAATATACAGCAAGTGTTCACTTATTTGATGTAGTATTAAAATAACTGAATAATTTTAAATACAATTTTAAAGTATCTGATGCTTATTTTTAAATGTGAAATTATTTTTATCTACATATCTATATCAAAAAATAGCAAATTTAATCCAGAGACTAATTCAGAGGTGCAATTTCATAACTCCTAAGTGGAGTCGCACACATGCACAGTAAAATCAGCCAGTGTTAAGTACATGTGACTCAATAATTCTCAGGTACAAACAGAAGCACAAAGTTGTGGGCTGAATTCAGACAGCACAGGTGAACTGTAGGAGCAGTGCTAGGATCAACTGTGTGACTCTGATTGATTTTAGTATTTGTTACTTAAGTCTTGTATTTACTTGAGGAACAAGACAAAAGAAAAAGCTCCAGAAGTGCTTCTCCTAAGCATCAGGTGTTTTATGAGATTGATGTGGCCAAAGCACCATGCCATACTTGAAAATTTTGAGTTTTAATGTTATTTCGGAGCAGCATTCAGTACTTTTATAAGGCTGTAATGTGTTTTCATTTTACCTGTACTGAAAAGAAAAAGAAAGGATAACAGCAGGAATGCAGCTATTCTAAGAAAGGGAGGCATAAAATGTAAATATAATGCAACAAAAAAGCAAATGAAGAAACACTCATTTTCCTTTATTAGAAATAAGGGAAACAGATTGTGCTCATCTTGCTTAAGGCCAAGAGTCTCATTGTATGGAATTCAGCCAGGCTCCAGCACACAGCTTACTAAGGAGTTTTGCTGTGTTAAAAAGTAAACCAGATGGGATATTTGCTTCCAACAAGATAATTCTAATGGAAATTGTTAGAAGTACTGTAAAAGAAACTTTTCAGCTTCATCTGCTATTTTATTGCGTATAATAAGGGCAGGCAGAATGAAAAGTAGACTATGAAAACAAACCACAAAAATTTAAAAATTCAAAACATTAATCATTAACCAAGTTTCGAATTTATGTGCCTCAGAACACCAACTGCTTACATAAAGCACACACCAGGCTAAAGCCAAATCTCAAACGGTAGCAGAGTTAGTATGAATAAAATATCTTAAGATTATGTAAAGTAAGTAAATAATAATAAACTTGAAGGTTAGCCTGTAGCTTCATACAGCTTGAAGAAAAAATATGAAGCATGTCAACAGACCAATACACCAGGGCCTTGTGAGACCTAACAGACAGAGTTTTTGTTCAGGACCACTAAGATAACTTCTCCTGTTCTTAAAAGACCCCATATTTTCCAGATGAGCTACAAAAGACAAAGAAGGTAGATAAGGTATAGTTCTACAGTTACTGTTTTTGATGACTTCTTGTACATCTGACTAAATCAGTATCTTAGACTGTAGCCCTGAACTGTTCCTGGCAGTAAACAGATTTTTTCAACACAAGCTACACCCATTTCATCACAACAACAAATTCACTCAAAGAAAGCTAACAGGCAATAAAGGCAATATTTTGCAAACAAAGCAGCTTAGACACATACTGAACCCATTACTTTTGAGAAGTAAGGTCAGTTATCATAGAGAGACAAGCTCATGCTTCTATTATCCCAATCCAGCTTGCCAAGTAGAGGTATCTATCACTAAAAATTTACTGTTAAAATGGGCAATATATGTTGTTTTTTTTTTAAATCTTGCTCTCAGACTAAACACTGCTCTAAGCTCCCTCTTCTTCTTCAGGAACTGGTCTATACCAGACTTAAGACATTCTATTCAGGCTTTGACTTTGTCCTACCATGTTTCTTCAATCAGTCAGAAAGCAGACTGGAATGAAATTGATATGATTGGATAAAGGAAAATCAAATTTTTTCAACATTTAGTTTCAGTAATCTAATTATGAAGCTTTTAGTAATAGTGTAATTACTTTGAAGTTCTGAACATATGTTTCCACTGAGGGTATTCCACAGAGGACACTGTATCAGAAAAAGGAAAAAAATGTAAACATAAACATACCAAAAATATTTCAGCTCATCAAAAAAAATTAAAATTGAAAGGAGAACCATATGCCAGAGATGTAATATGATGTCCAATATGAACCACTTTTGTTTCCATTATGTACAGTCTTTTAATTTAATACCTATGAAGAAAATGGAAAATTTTTCCATGACATAAAAACACATTAACAAAACGTTACTGGATTGGCATATTTAAAAAAAAATAGAAAATACACATGTAAAATTATTATGACAAAAAGCAGCTGAACACTGTTCTGTGAACTTTGATGGTCTAAATGTTTCCACTGATGGAAAGGGTATCTTAGAGAAATAGCTCACACGATGGGCCTAAGAAAGCCCAAGCATCTCAGTTTCTTGTGATTCTTACTCTTCTGAATTTAGCTAAATATCCTTAGCTCTACACGCTGAAAGTTATTAAATCTGATGTATTAGATCTGACACAAGACAGTTCTATGGACTAAATTTACTAAAAACAAAACAAAAAAGAATCAATGAACTAAGAGAGGAAATTCACCACTGAGCAAGACATTTAGAAATGCTAAACAAAAGATATAGAAAAAAGCAGCACAGACAGGAAGACATTGGAAATTTAAAAAACCAACCAACCAAACATCAAACAAATAAAAGGAAGTAGAGGAAATACATCATAATATAGAAAAGCTTTACACTTTTAACAAAACAACACTCACATTGATCATCACAACAATGGTGAACAAAGCAAGCACATTTTTGTTACTGGAAGGCAGCTTTGCTTCTTCTGTTTGTTCAGACAGACAAATCACAAATAATTTACAAATGTAAATGAATTTGCTTCAGTGCCCTTCTATATTATCAGGAGCAAACTTAGTGCATAAGCCTACTCTTATATAGTACACAAAAATACCCCCCAACAGATAAGCTAAAGCAAAGGAGGCTGTCCAACTTTTGTGGCAACAAATGCATTGTTCATACCACCTTCACAAATAATACAGCACAACCAACAGGTTTTGATGGCAACTGCTCTCTAAAAAGCTGTGCTTTCATTTCCTACACATTAATACATTATAACCTTGCTGTCCTTTAAACTGCCATGGAATGACAAGCTCTTTCCTCAATTAGGTTCTTCATTCATCTTTATCAGCTTCTGAAATTCTTAAACAATAAATCAACTTGTTAATGCTTTTCTTTTTCCTTTTCTCAGCCAAGAGGTATAGGCTTAGAGCTTAGAGGTAAAAACAAACTGTGTCCCCAAATCATAAGGGAATGCCAAAAGAAGAATAAACCCCATGGAATAAAACAAAACACAAACAATATTTTTGTTGTTTTTCTTATTAATAGATCTATGCTGTAGGGACAAATAATGCATAAAAAAAGAACTTTTGACAGATAATAATCACACAATCCCATAGATCAGATTTCCAAAATCAGGGTTAAAAAGGGAAGACATTAATGGCAAGGCACTTGTGGAAAATGTTCACTTGGTAACCACCTTCCTTTCACCATTTCAACTTAGCTCAAACCAGCAAAGGATCGAAAATCAAGTCTTCCTCAACAATCCGAACAGGAATACAGCCAAGAGGTATGGGTTAAAAACTGCAGGATTCAGATAATTTATTTTGGACATGGTTCATGGGCAATGACCCATCAATCTTTTTAGATGTTTGTATGTCATTGTCATTGTTTTCCCAATTTCCCTTTCCCTTACAAAGGTAAATGGAGAAGAAAATAGTGACATATAATATTATAAATTCAAAGGTCATCAGAGGGGATGAAAGCTTTAGAATAGAGTCAGAGTTTTAAAAATTCCATCAATGAAATTACTAGCATGAATAGAAGTGTTATATTCTGCAGACAGCCTCAGATAGTCCTGAAGTCCAACAGTGAGCTTTTGCCATTAAAAACAAACAAACAAACAAACAAAAAACCTACTTAGAAATAAAAAACCATGAAAACAGTTAGCAGAGTTAATTTCTATGAAGCACATAATTTATGATGCCACTGTTTTGGAAGGCATTGTGATATATGGAGAAGAAACCACTGAAGATTTTGTGGCTTATCCATTATAGGCATGTAGCCACTGTAAAAAAGACACCACATAAAGCTACCATGTACTTAATGCATCATAATTGTGACAAGTTATTTATGCAATCTTTTGGCTGAATTGATGAGAAATCATTAATAAGACTGCCTTGTTCAAGAAAAGATTCATGTTTACCAGCACAAATACCAGCTACCACTGTAGAAATTGCTCAAGGGCATGAAATAAAAGGCAGTTTCATGATTAATTCTTTATTAATTTCTACCCGTAAGATCACTAACATCAAATTTAATATTTGATTGATGGCTGGAGAACTTAAATGAGTTTTTGTCTCTTGTTATTTTAACAGAGAATTTGTAATAACATGGCAAATATTTCAGTTATTTCCACACACCTCAAAGAACAACTTTGACATTACAATTTTTCCTGGGTCAAGCTTTAACAATACTAATGTAGGCACGAATATAGTGATTGAGAAATGTGATGTAACACAAGAGTTACTGCTTAAAAGCCTGTTTAGTACAATCAGGCAGGCTTCAGTCTGCTTCAAAAAGCGCACAATGATGAACTAATTCTTTCTCCATCTTGTCCAGCCTCAAGAATAAGCCAAGTAAAAGGGTACTGATGCATTTTTCTACATCAGATGAACCTGATGGATTTTTATCCTTATTTTGTAAGGTCATCCATCTTTCCACTCCTTTAGCACTGATCAAAATACAGAAGGACTGGGAGAGGCCTGAAGTACAACATTTGGAAACTGAAAAATTATAAAAATACTATAGATTTTAAAGGATGTAATTTACCATATTAAAATTTAGTCATTTAATGATTAAAAGTCCTCATAAAGCGCAAACATTTGAAAGATGCCCCACCCACACTGTAGAAAGAAAAAATCAGGTATTGTGAAATAACTGACAATTATATAACTAAAGCTTGCCAACTAATTATCTCCAAACCAACCTTTGTGGTTTGTGGCATTCTGTGAATTCTGGCTATCTAGCTGCACATTTCTTACATTACCTTTTTCTTCTTCTTTTAATGGATAACTTCATACATCACTGGCTGCATTCTGTGTTACAAGCTGATTTTGAGTCCAACAATACTGATACACAGTACATAGCAACAACAACAATTGACCAAAAATATTTAATTTATGTATTTTACATAAACCTATCTGGCAAAGTCACAAACTTCCCACTAATGGTTTTATTCTCCCTTGGGCTTCTCCTAAATGCAGTAATTTGGAAAACCTGCCCCATTTTCAGTATCATTGGCTTCTGTGGCCTGGCCATTTACACAACTGAGAGTTATATGACACAGGGTGTGGCAGCCCAACTAACTGATTTCAGTAAATGGGGATATATGTGTTTCCAATTAAGAAAACTACTCCACCTCTTGAGGCAATGTTACCACAACAGAATCAAATAATGTCTTCAGCTTTAAACATATCTGCAAAAGACACCCATTACTTTGGCAAGGACTCTTAAACAGCAGCATTTGCTGTTACGCTTTCCAAAATACTTTTTTTCAATTCCCATGTTTTGTTAGCAAAGGCCTTTTCCTAATCGTTTCTGGGAATAAGTGGAATTTGAAATTCTTAACTTTATTCGCATCTCACAGATATGCTGGACCAAAGATTTTGGCAATGGATACTGTATTTACACATTACATGTAAGTAAGCATGGGCAATAATTTAAAGAAACTGCCAGACCAGTTTTCTGTAAGGCCCTATTTGAAAAACCCAAAACACTGCATCAGAACATCCTTAGCCGCTGCTTAGTCTCCAGGGTCTTGATATTATAGTAGTTATTTTGCAGCCTTTAAAAAGAAAAATCAACCAAAAATACCAAAAAAGCAAAAAGACCCACCCCACTTTTCCTCCCCCTTGCTACTTGTCTTTCAAAAAGAAATACAAGCAAAAGGTCTTCTCATCTCCCTTAAAGGAAACAACAAAATCCAGAACGCTTATGTATATCTAGCAAAACTCAGTTGTCTTTTGAAGATATCCTACTTAAAATGATAGTAACTTTATAAAACCTTGCTGATGGAGTCATAACAAAGCATTTTGTAGGAAAAGATCATTAAAATATAATTCCAGTAAAACACAAAGTGTTTCATGATGCAAGTCTGTACATGCAGTACAATACAGCTACCCTAGCAGAAAGGAAAAAGGCTCAAAACAAACTTAACAAAACAGGTCACATACTTGAAATGCAAGTAACCCTTGACATCCTGAGGTTTAGTTTTTGTTCAATCAAACTAACTATTGGAAAGATTATTCCACAGGCTCGTGAACTACAACTTGAGCTATTATTCCAGTATTGCAGTGGAACTATCCATAGCACTAGAATACCAAAATGACAACAAAGGAAAAAAAAAAAAAAAAACCAAAATTGCAGCAAGAGATCAAAACACCTAAGTAGAAAATTCCTAAACTACTTTTCCTTTGGTTGCTGTACTAGTACCATTATCATATATAGTACCATATATACAAGTACGTTCTGGTAAATTCAGAAAGGGTTTATTCTTGTTTTGCTTCCTCAAGGTTATTTTCATACCAATGACAAATATTTATGCAGAAAGTAGATTACCAACACACTGAGAAAGGGTGCAACATGGAGCAGTGATCGGTCATCCAGATAGCTAAAACTTTCACCCAGGCTCCTATTCTCCCTTAACTTGATTACTCTTGGATGAATCATATTTCACTGTCAAAGCCCTTCGCAACCTGTCGCTACTACCACCTTCATCTCTCATTCACCATAAAAATGCTGAACTGCCACTGTTAACTATATAGAGCCCATCTTCTACATTTACAAAACAGTTTGGGGCCTTCTCCTGTGTTTTTTGCTCTTTGAGAGATATTTTCTGAAAAATTTCACAAAACTGTCCCAGTATCTTCCTTCAAAATCAGTTTGGTTGTTTTTTTTTTTCTCCCAGAACAGGGTTCAAGAATGTGACACTATTGCCAGGGCTGTTGACTAGGAAATAGTTCAGCCAATCCAAAGGCAGGTTGTCACTTCCATTGAGCCAACACCAGTTTTCAGCTGATCCAACGGTAAGCAAATAAATAAAATAAAATAAAGAATGAACTCAAAGAACCCATCACAAAAAAAAAAAACCAAAAAACCCAAACCTCCCATGCCCCTAAGTAAGTAGAGGTTTTGACAGCCCACATCACTTAACTAGCTCTGTCTAAATTCAAATTAGCAGTTAAGGAAACTGAATGTGCACAAGTCTGCAAGACCTGGTGAGAAATAAAGAACAGAAAAAAGAAAGAAGATAGAACATCAAAAACCAATTAAACCAAATAAAATCATGTGTTGCACAATTATATTGTAGCATTAACTTATGAGGGCATAAAGCATTTCCAGAGATATGAAACTGAAACATTTTGAAAAATATACCATGTGTTTCATAGGAAAATTCTTTTTAATACTCAGGTGAAAAAAAAAAAAAAGGGTAGATGACACAAATTATCTCACCCTTCCCCTTCTGCCCCCAATTTTGCTACGGCACTCCCAGCTTGCAAATGTTTAGAGGAGACTTTTCAGACAGTCCCAAACTAGGAAATTGGACTAGGGTCTCCACATCACATACTTTGAAGATAGTTCTTTTATTTTTGGGGGGTGGGGGAGGGTGTCATACTGATTTTGGCTGGGATAGAGTTAATACTTCTTAGAACCTCATAGGATGCTGCATCTTGAATTTAGTATGAGAATAAGGTTAGTAATACACTGATGCTATTTCTGAACATCATCACTGATGATGTTGCTAAACAGTGCTTGGCCCAGGTCAAGGGCTTTTCAGCTTCCCATGCTCTGTCAGTGAGGAGGTGCATAAGAAACTGGGAGAGAGTGTGGCCAGGAGACGGCTGACTGAAACTGGCCACAGGGATATTCCATACCACAGATCATGCCCAGCAGATAAACCGGTGGCAGTTCGCCTGGAGGATGGACTAGGCATTGGTCAGTGGCCAGTGAGCAATTTTATTGTGCATCCTTTGTTTCCCTTGGGTTTTATTCCTCTCTCTCCTTTTCATTACAATTATCACCATCATTAGCATTATCACTGTTATTATTACTCTGTTTCAATTATTAAACTGTTCTTATTCTGCCCCTAATTCTCCTTCCCATCCTGCTGCTAGGCAGAGGAGAGAGTGAGCCAGTGGCTGTGTGGTACTTAGTTGCCAGCTGGGGTTAAACCAGGGCAGGTTGCAACTCATATAAAGCTGTGTTTTTAAATTTGCAACTAATTGGTATGTACATTTCATAATCAATATTCACAAACATTTCCGTCTGCCACAGTGAAAATAAAATTATCATTCCTCAGTCATATAACATTTATATTCATGAGCAGAAAGTAAATATTTAGATTTCAGTGTGAGGGCTAGAGGCATCAGCTCCGTAACCACATGGGCAGTCCCTTAGGTACACTCAACTTACTTTTCTGAAGCATTCAAAAACAAACACACACTGCAGTTCTGCAAGCACATGTATTTTATACACTACAGCAATACATCAGATCAGCAGATGACATTGCAAAATAAAAACAGTGAAATACCTGACCCTCTGTGCTTTCCTTAAGCCAAGCCTTCAAATTAAAATATTCTCTACTACATACGGAAAAAGTAGCCCAAATGACAAGAAAGTCCTGTAAGAAGAATTCCACAACTAGGAAGAGATCATTTGCATTGAAATGTATACAGACTGAAAATACTGGGGAACTGTTTGTAATTTTCTTTTTAGCTTTAGCAAAGCTGAAAGAACATTAGCCATACACCTGCAATCATATACTGCTAAGGAAAAAAAGAGTATCTAGCTGAAAATTCCATAGCATTCTTGGAAACTTTTGAGATGTTCAATTTAAAAATAAATATTTTTACAACAAAACGCATGGTTTTCAACTTGATCACATCTTAGGTAGACAGCAACCGTGACACCAACACTGATGATGAAACAGCAAGCCTGAGGACAGCAAGGAGTTGTTAAAATGCACGTGCATCCCCTCAATTTTATAGGTTTTACTTTAAATAATTCTCAAAATTGAGAGAAGTCAAAGCAAGATGAAACGTGTAATGAGGAGGTTGTAAAACGAATCCTGTAACTTTGAACTCCCCAGGTATGGACTGATCTTACAAGAGAAGCCACTGCTGAAACAACCGAGTCACGCGTCACACCAGCACTGCCTGGGTACAGAAAGCAGCTCAAGGACCAAAGCGTCACATTCCCAACACCACGAGGTGTTGTAAGTTGCTTCTTTTCCAGGTCACCTCCAGCCACCACGCCATACCAATAACACGTATATATGCTGGCAAGGCCAAAAAGGTTCGCAGATCACACAAACCTTGCCCAGCAGCAATTACAATCGATATACTGAGAAGGAATAAAAAGCAATTTAAAAACTATCTCAATCACAAGGCCTGGCCATATTTTTACCCCTGTCCCACAGGGGTAAAGCAAAGGGCAGTCACCCCTCCCAGCACTTCGGCCCCCGCGTGCCCTGCACGGCCCCGACGGACTTTAATCAGTGGGCGCAGACCGAGGGCAGTCCCCGCCGCCGGGTCCGAGCCGCCCCCGCTCTGCCGAGGCACCGGGGAAGGCGGGTAGGGACCGAGGGGAAGCGAAGGGAGCCAGACCACCCTCCGCCGCCCCCAGGGCAGCAAACTAAACAGCAGCAGCGGCCAGGGTGGCAGCAGCAAAGAAGGGGCGGGGAGAAGAGGGGCGGGGAGGGAAGGGCGGAGCCGCATCCGGGCTCGCCGCGCTCCCTGACGCGCTCACTCACCGATCATGGCGGCGGCGGCCGCCGCAGGGGAGGAGAGGGGCGACGCGTGCACGCGCGCGCACGTGCCGGCCGCGCCTGCCGCTCGAGCGCTTCCCCTGCAGCCGCCCCGAGGCGTCGCGCGACTGCGGGCGGGGGNGGGCGAGGGGCAGGCGAAGGGGGCCTGTGAGGGGCAGGGAAGGCGCGGGACGGGTGTGTGGGGCTGTCACTGGTTGTGGAGGGAGCAGAGTTGGACCTGCTGCCTGCTCTGACTCGCTGGGCACGGGACGCTGATGTTCGCTTGTTTTTTCCAGTCCGTAATTTGCATCTGGTCCGTCGCGGGCGCCGGTGGGGAGATGGTATTGGAGGAGGGGGGCCCGGGCCCCTCAAAGCCCGCATGTGACAGGTGCTCCCGGCAGCGGGAGAAGAAGGACAAGCAGCAGGACAAGCAACAGGCCTGCGAGGGATTCACTATTAGAGCCATGATGAAAAACAGCGTGGTACGTTTGCTGCTAGCATAGTGGTGATACAAATTAACTCAACGTGTCCAAGAAGCATAGCAAGTTAGAGCTGTGGATAAAGCATGTCAGGAAGGTGTGCAAGTTGCTAATACCTTATCTGGAGTTTGCTGGTTGCTGAAATTACCTCCAGACTTTGCAGAAGTACTATCACAAGGTAACTCTCTGTGCCTGTGGAAGTCGTGATGCTTCGATTACCAGGTGCTTTGCTTTGGTGCCACAATTTTTCTGTATGGTTTTATATTGGCAATGCACATCCTATTAAACTGCCAGCCTATGGAATTGTGTGTGTGAGGCTTACTGCCTCCCACTTAGCAAAATGCTATCAAGTGGTAGTGCAGTATTTCTCAAAAATTTTCATGCACTGACACAGTGTATAAATTTGATGTGAATGTCAAATAGGATGGCAGAGATCTGGAAAATAGATTAGTTTTTAAAACAAGCTTGGAAAATAATGAAAAGCTTCCACACCATCTAGGAGAATACTAAACTGGAAACAAACAGTAGTTCTTCAACTTGTTAATTGCTTGTTAAAGACAGAGAAATTGATCCAGCAAGCTTCATTTAATGTTATAGTCACCATTTCTAATGAACTTGGAGGCTTGGGAGTTAAAATATTATATAATGGTCCTTCACATTTCTTTATACTGTTTTATTTTCTAGCTTTATCAGAATTTAGGAGTTAAAAAAGCTTTGACTAGTACAGAGTACAAATGTTCTATATGTAAGTGGATGAGGTAATATTGCCATACATATCTGCCTAAACTCCTGATTTTTTTTTTTTTTAATTTGGACACAGTTCAAGGTGTTAGCAAAGTCTTAAGTCCTCAAAGGCTTTTTAAATCTATAGACTATTCTGACAGCAGTTATGAAATACATTATTTCCCTTTGTTTTTCTGAAGTGGTCTTCCTGGACCAGTCTCTCTGATCTTGTAATCTGCAAGAACATCCTCTTAAAAACCCAAACAAGTCCACCTTTAAACAAATTTTAAATAGAGTGAAAGTTGTGTACTTGAAAAACTTTCTCCTAATTAGTAAAACTAAAACCTGTTTCACCTTACTTGGAAAAAACACAAGGTGAACATGACCAAAAATCTCTTTGTTTTAAAGATTGTTTGGTTTGTTTGTTTTTATTCTAGAGATACATGGAATAGACTATAATTCTTCAGCAACCCTAAGAATTTATTTTTAAAATACGTTTCCTATTCTCTGGAAAATATTCAAGTAATGGATATTTGCACATATTTGTTTACACCTAGATATGTAAAGGACGGTTTTGTNCTCTCCGTGATTCCCCTCCCTCTTCCCCAGCGGGTTGTTGACGCGTTGCCTAGCGACGGTCGCGTGGCCGGGGAGCGCGCGTGGCGGCAGGTGCCCAACGGACCCCGAGAGGGACCCGCAGGGCCGGACCCGGCGGGGGGACAGTGGCGGGCGGGGGGAGAAGCCCCCGGGGGACANAAATAGGATGGCAGAGATCTGGAAAATAGATTAGTTTTTAAAACAAGCTTGGAAAATAATGAAAAGCTTCCACACCATCTAGGAGAATACTAAACTGGAAACAAACAGTAGTTCTTCAACTTGTTAATTGCTTGTTAAAGACAGAGAAATTGATCCAGCAAGCTTCATTTAATGTTATAGTCACCATTTCTAATGAACTTGGAGGCTTGGGAGTTAAAATATTATATAATGGTCCTTCACATTTCTTTATACTGTTTTATTTTCTAGCTTTATCAGAATTTAGGAGTTAAAAAAGCTTTGACTAGTACAGAGTACAAATGTTCTATATGTAAGTGGATGAGGTAATATTGCCATACATATCTGCCTAAACTCCTGATTTTTTTTTTTTTTTTAATTTGGACACAGTTCAAGGTGTTAGCAAAGTCTTAAGTCCTCAAAGGCTTTTTAAATCTATAGACTATTCTGACAGCAGTTATGAAATACATTATTTCCCTTTGTTTTTCTGAAGTGGTCTTCCTGGACCAGTCTCTCTGATCTTGTAATCTGCAAGAACATCCTCTTAAAAACCCAAACAAGTCCACCTTTAAACAAATTTTAAATAGAGTGAAAGTTGTGTACTTGAAAAACTTTCTCCTAATTAGTAAAACTAAAACCTGTTTCACCTTACTTGGAAAAAACACAAGGTGAACATGACCAAAAATCTCTTTGTTTTAAAGATTGTTTGGTTTGTTTGTTTTTATTCTAGAGATACATGGAATAGACTATAATTCTTCAGCAACCCTAAGAATTTATTTTTAAAATACGTTTCCTATTCTCTGGAAAATATTCAAGTAATGGATATTTGCACATATTTGTTTACACCTAGATATGTAAAGGACGGTTTTGTCTAGAAGAATCAATAGTTTCAGTGGAGTTTGAGAAATACATATTTAATTTAAAAAAAGGAGCTGTGACTTGTAAACATAACTAACTATGAGTTCAATCAGAATTTAGGTTTCCTTTTAAATATTTATAGAATATTAACTTTTATGGCTGCATTTCTAACTTCCTAAACATGAACAGAACATTAAATCATGTGATATTGTCATTAAGCAACTGCATACAGGTAAATCTGCTCCCTTTGGAGCTACTCACAGAGTAACAGAAACTACTTTCTTTAGCATGGACATCTGGAAATCATCTAACTGAGCTTCCCACTTGAAGTGGGCCTGTCACTAGCACTGAGATCAGGTCAGTGATAGGTTTTCCTAGCTAAACTGTGAAACCCCCCAACATCAGAGATTGCCCAACCTCTCCAGACAACCTGTTTCGTTTCTGCCCTGCTCGCCTGCCCCCTTGCCTGCCCCCTCAGCCCTGTCAGAGGTCGGGGTTGTGGTGTTCTGTCTTGCTGCACACCTTCTACTCATAACTGGGTAGGAAGCAGTGAAACTCTTAGTGGTCCTGGGAGATTCATAGTGCCAGGGCAAAAGCTCCAGTTGAGGTCAGGCAGCCACCAGAATCATTTCCAGTACGTGTGCAAAAAAATCAGGATAGAGTAAGAAATATATCACTCTCTGTCTATGCAGAAGTGGGTGTTCCTTTTCTCTTTTCCACCTACTGGTTTAATGGAGCTTCAGTTTTATTAAGTACTCACTTGTCAGGGGTTGACATCATTGATGAAGTTCTCATGGAAGGCTTAGGAGTTGACTGGAGGGTTGAAAGCACAGCAGGAATATCTAGTTAAGACATCGTAATTCTTTTTGTTAACAGCATGATAAGGCATAGGGTTAAACGTGTTTGGCATCTCCAGGTCAAACAACGAGGTATTGATTAATAGTCTTTGGTGTGAGCATACAGTTAGTCTTAAGCCCTTAGTGTAGAGTCTTAACTGATTACCATTATACATATATGACTGTGAATATTGTAGTAAAGGTTCCAGAATTCTTATGTTGCTTGGGCAAAGAGTGTTTTACTAAGCTGGTTTTCATGAATCTTCCTGAATAAAGTCTGCTTTCATAGCCAGTAGTAAGTGCAGAAATTAAGTAGATACAATATTTAAGACTTTCCTCAGCTCTCACAAAATTTAAAACTTGCTTATTGAAATACAATGCTTAAATATTCACCTAAAAATGTTCCTGAACTGAATAAAGTGTTTAAGTTATTTTAAAACTGTAAATTTATATAGCAGTTTAGATTAAAAGCAAGATTCAATAAAGATCTTCTATACTAACAAGTTACATTTACATTTTAATTGTTTCGTCCTCAAGTGGGATCAAGAATGTTATGTACTCTTACTTCAGAGGTACTGTGTGTTGAATTAGGAATACAATTAATATATAGAGTAGCAAGTATAAAAGTGTCTGAACGTCAATGTGGACTGCAGGAAGATATCTCTGTTCACGTCTGATCCTCTCCAGATGATATTTTCCTATTTTCTGCAACTGTACATAAGAGAATAAAGTGTTAGTGTCCCTGTTTTCTGTAATACACTAGTGGTAAAAGCACTTTTTCAACAGGATTCATATTAGTACTTAGAGGAAATAGTAGAAAGGGAATTCCTATCTATCTCCCAACTTTTAAAAGATTACTATTACATACACGTATTCCATGACATCAGCCAGAAACTGCCTCCAGGAACAGACCACAGGGATAGAATGAGAATGTGTACTAGATGGCCTTAGAAAGGAAGGGATGCTAAGACTTGTTTCTGTATTTCTAAAACCAAAGCAGCTATTCAACCTTAGAGAGTCTTTGCTATGTGTAGGGCACAGCTTTCATCTCCTAAAAGAAATGTAATTGCTCATAAGCAGTAAAAGTGTTATTTGTATTGCAGGTCTGGATTTTCACTCTTCTGTTCCTCATTTAGGAGTCCACGGTCTGTATGTGTTGGGATGAGTTCTCAATCTTTGTACTTTAAACACTTCTTTCAAACCATTTTCAGTAATGTGTGTTGTGAAGGGCTTTCTTACCCTCTACCATTTGATAATAACTCATAGGAAGAGTTTCATTTAAACCATAATGTGATTTTTTTACATTCTGAAACTTTTGATTTCACATTATATTTATATTCATCCACACTGTGTAACTAGGACTACTTTTGTTATTTACATTGTAGCAGTCAAGGTTTCTGATTTGATTTTGAGGCATTAGGAAAGAATATGAGAAAGAACTTGTATCTTTTGATTATAACAGCTAATTTATTGGAAAAAGCAGTGTGTTTTTGGGCAAGTAGATGTCAAGTTAAAGGAGTGTTTTGATAAATGTATATTGAAAAGTAGCACATCTGTCTTGGAGGAACTGCTCCAGTTTAACAATAGCAATTGTGTACAATCTACGAGTGCACTTCAGTGAACACTGTGAGACAATTTAAACTGTCAGTGCTCTGGAAGGCAATCCTATCTCCTTACTTTCTCAGGCTGTTTAGTACTGCTGTCCCTTATTGTGTCCTCATTTGTACAATGTTGGCTGATCAGAGAACTGATCCTGCTGAAAAAACTCAAGCCTGTTAAAGTTCGCAGTGTTGAACTGCTGTCTGTGGGATTGAGGCAAGCAAAGCTTCTGCATCAACGAGGTTCATCTGTTTTGCCCTTCTCCCTGTCCTGACTGCATGCTTCCATCTCTCCTTTTGCACTGACATTTTTTTTTCTTGCTGATATAGCGTAAGTTGGATCAGCTGTAACAGCTCTTAAGTTAATGTATGCAATGAGAAGGGAAGCAGGAAGAATGTCAGCACAAGCTGTGTGGGTGGGAATGTACCCTCTTGGCAACATCGCGGTCTTAATTCATTTAAAACCAGTTATGATACCGAGTTCTAGCAGGGTAATTCCGCAAGCGTTTACAGCTGCATAAACACACACCACAATTGAAAGGTGTTGTTTTCATCCCTGGACATTTATTCTTTGTGCAATATGAACTTCTGTATGGCTTTGCAGTGAACTGGACAGGGGCCCTGGTTAAACCTAGATTAAAAGCAACTCGACTTTTTTTTTTTTTTTAATAGCAGCACAGACTTTACATACACTTTGGTAACACTATAAGCTCACAAAAGTTGTCATTGCTACAGCCCTGCCTGTGTCTGCTGCCTATTTGTACCTCCTCCTTTGTGCCAGTACACAGTCATCCCACCGGATTGATGAGGCACTTCAGTTGCATTAGATTCAAGCATGAAAAGCTTCAACACAAGGAGGTTTTTATTTCCCTCATAAAGTTACATTCCTTTCCAATTCCATGCTTGTATTTACTGTAATGACCTCTTTGATACTATAATGTAAAAGCAGAATATACAGAAAAAATACTAATGCTTAAGACTGTAATTTCATCAGAAAGCTTCTATTTCTTATTATATTTTCCAGCTATAACCTAGATGGCTTTGTCATACTGCTCTTATTTTAAAATACTTCAAAGTCAGCACTTTATTTTTGTGAATGTGGTGAGAAGTTGGTATTGTTCATAGTTGTAGCATGAGGATGAAAAGATCTGTTTCTTACCATAAGCATGAAGAAATCATGCTGCTTCATTTATGAAAATCTGTTACACATTTGAATCTCCAGCTAATCTTCTCTTAAGTCTCATATGACTTAAAATAGTTAATAAGTAAATTATTGGTTAGACTCTGTTTTGTGGTTTGATTGACAATTCTTGTCTTAAATCACTTCATGTGATTCATGATATTTTACACAGAAAAAGACCTTGGGAGATTTTGAGTTTCATGTCTAGAGAAGGTAAATGTAAATTGATTTTAAAACATTATGGCAGTGCTTTTTCAAAACTCCTCTACTAATTACTTTTTTATGAACTAATGAATAAAATATTCTAACTGGAGAGAATTACAGAGATAGTTGTCAAATTCTGTTGATTCTTCCATAGGAATTAAACTATTTTAAACTTTACAATCTGTTCACAGGTTTCATACAAGTTAAAATCCTGCAGTGGTCTGAGTATATGGGTATCTTCATCTGTTGTTTCTCTGAATGAGGGGGGCATTTTTCAGGTCTGAGATTTTCTTACTGCCAATGTAGGAATTTGGAACAAATTATTAGACAATAGTTAGTAAGAATAGTCTCCAAACGTGATTTTAAGCTGTCAACTTGCTGTGTAGGGAATTATCTAAAGTCAGCATTTCCTACATGCAGCTGAGCATGCCTCTGGAGCCAACCAATTGAAAATGTGAAAGAGATTAGTTAGAAAACATCTTACTATACACCCTTCTCAGCACTAAGTCTCCAGAACAGTCTCCAAAGAAATGAACACATATGTACATATTCTTTCTTTTAACTTGGTATCTTCAATTTCATTTAAGAAAAATCCTGTACTCTGTGTAGGCTTCAGCCTTTGTCTTAGTCTTCTCTGTTAGTTGACTGGGGATTCTCCCTGTTAGGTGCTCTAGGATGCTACCTGAAGTGAGTTCAGTGAAGAGCCATCAAGGCAGGGTTCTGGAGCTCATGTTCCAGGAGGAGAGGCTGAGGGGAACTGTATTTCACCCTGGAAAAGAGAAAGCTACCAGGATACCTCATCGTAATAAGTCCTAACTGACCTAGTGACCCAATAGCTGTAAGAAAGCTGTCAGGAAAAAAAAGCCAGTCTGTTCTCTCTAGTGATGGGAGGACAAGAGATGTGTGTTGAGATAAGGTGTTCATGGTGAAAAGGTTTTTCACTATGAGGATAGTCAAGCAGTGCATCAGGTTTCCCAGAGGTGTGCAGTCTTGTTGGAGATTTTTCAAGACCCAGATGGAAGAAAGCCCTGAGCAACCTGTTTTGGGATAACCATGCTTGGAGAAAGAGATTGAATTAGAGACTTCTTGGGGTAATTTTCAACCGGAATTTTCCCATGAATCTACTTCTTCCATATTATGGTTGTTTGTGGTCATTATGTGGCTTTGCTGCTGCTAAGGTCAGACAAATTAGTGATGACTAATTTACTTTCTATTTGGACAAGGAAAAAGGCATTTGAAGGTTTTTGCTTTAATAAATTTTCTGCTTTTCTGGAGATATGGTGGGGGTAATGGATATAACTCTCTTCTGACCCTCAGAAAAACTATATAACACCATATTGTTCCAGTTATAATAGTGAACTACATCATAAACCTAAGGTTGGCGTTCTGAATGCAGTTGAGTAAGCCTGCATCAGTGCTTGGGTAGCAGCATAATATGCTTATTAGATGAGATCAGCTGCAGCTAATTCTTCTAATGTGGTCTGCTGCAAGTATGCAGGGAGTGCTGCTGCCAAGTATGCAATGAATGCTTCAAGGAATTGGAGCAGCTGGCCATGTCTGTAACTATCAGCTTCTGGATACTGTCCCTTGTCTCACAGTCTCCTCCTGTCACTGCTAAAACCTAAATAACACTGGGAGCTTTAAGTAGGTGAAGGAGACAGGAGATGTAGCACAGTGGCACTAGGAAAGGGAGTGAGGAAACAGAAAAGGAACTGAATGTGACTCCCTAAAGCGGGGACCTAGATGATCACCAATACAGTATGATTTTTCCTAGGGTTGTGTTCCCAGACTTTACAGGTAGAGAGTGCTGGAGTCTGTACCATGGAAATGAAATTCTTCCTTCTTTTCATAACTGATACTTTTGGTAATGTATATATGCTTAGTCTATGTTTAACTGAAATTACCTAGTGAGACTTTGAAGGGGTCAGAGAGGTTTTGTTTTTTTATGAAGTTTTATTAACCATTTTGCAATGACAATTATTGCAAAGTCAAAAAAAATTGTAGCAAACAATACTATTGGTAAATTGATAAAATTTCTAGACAGTGTCATAGAAAAACTGCTGTGAAAGACTGGTTGGTTCCTCCTAGCAATAGTTGATTGTTTTATGTACTTGACATCCATATAAGCAGTTTGGCATAGCTTTTCATTTTCATAGCATAGTTAAATAATTTTTGCTGGAAAATTTACTGCGCTCTAATAACTTCCTTTCTTAGATAAAATACGTGTCAGATAAGATGAAATTATAAATTCCTTTATGGGGTCACAATGTGCTGAAGGCTGAATTATGGAATCTTATGTTTAATAGTTGCACTCTGATTCTGTAGATACAATGTTTCTTATAGCTGCAAATTTTGGTCTCTGATGAATATAAGTCAAGGGGATGCCTGCAAATAAAGGAATTGCTCCTGAGAGCAATTTAATTCTAGTCAGACTTTCTGTGGAATTTCTGTTGGGCCTCTTGCCTGAAAAAAAATAGGATTCTGATGTGATAATAAAACCTGCCTTAATTATAATAGGGTGGTAAACATATAATTTAGTTTTTCATACATTTGTGATGGTCTCTTTTCATGTAAGATTTTTCTTTTTAAAAAATTACTATTCTCCCATGTTTCTGTAAGGGGTGATGTCAAGATCTTGATAGCAAGACTAAATACTGATTTGTTTTCTGTTTCATCATAGAAGTATGTCATTAGCTTGACTAAGATCCAGACTAGCTTTGTTTGGTGGGGTTTGGTTGGTTGGTTGGATTTTTTGTGTAATGAAAGACTTCTTTTAAAAAGTGTATACTGCAGTAAGTACAAACATTTTGCAGAATGTGACAAAGTTAAAACATAAAATACATCATAGTAATATCTGTGCAATGAAAACTCTTGAAGCAAGCATGGCATACTGCTAACTTTCTGTATAGCAACCGGTTGGAGGAAGAATGCATGTTTGAAGTTATGTTTGATCCCTATTTTGTTGGTCAGAAGCATATTAATGCAGATGTTTTGTGTGGCTGGTAGGCAATACATAGTATTCTGCACAAAAACTGACAAATATCCTGATCAAAGGGTACAGTGTTTTCTTGCTCATCTTATGTGCTTAAGACATCCACTTATTTTGCTATTATCACATGAGCATTTTTAATATTTTTTGTCTTGCTCTGCATCTCATTATAATATGAAAAAGCTACTTCTGCTTAAGTTGTTTGGACTTGCTGGGTGTTCCTGAAAATATCTGTAGGTATTAGGTCTTCTAAGTTTAGCAGATCTTTCATTCTTTCAGTAATTGTTCAGATAGGATTTCTTTTCTGTTATTTCCGTGTAAGATTTTTCTTAATGACAGCCATATTATTAAGCCCATGATTTACAGAATGAAATATTCTTTCCTTATTTTTTTTTTTTATTTAAGGAAGTGAGTGAGGAAAGCCCCATGGAAGGAGAATTTCTGCAAGTGAGTGAGTGTGCCAGGGCTTGTGAGCAAGGAACATCCTGGCTAAAGAGTTAGGGTGCAAGGATCTGTGCAAGACTGGGATTGTGCAAGATCATGCATGTGAGGCTGGTGCATGCCCCTGTGCACACTCCCACTCCCAGATGCTCCACTGAGTGTGGCCACCCCAGAGCCCTTTTTATAACAATATTTAAGAGGTGAAGGTATAAGATTTTATAACAATATTTAAGAGGTATAAAAAATATGAAAGCTTTGGATTTCGTCTTCTTTCCTTATAAGTCTTGGTGCATAGAATTAGGGGACATTTTTTATGATCCAAGTCTTCTGTTTCAAAGCTAATAATTGTACACTTACTAGAAAAGACTGGTGGTCTACATTTAAATCTTTAGAAAAAAAAGTTATTCCCTCACTTATTTTACTGTCCTATTGATGATGTTTTAATGTGACATTAGTGTTTTGTATTGGATATCTCCTCAGTAAAACTATTTAGGCAAAGGTGCATGCATACTTTTACTGACATTGTAGTCAGAATTTGATAAACCTTTTTTAGTTTTTCACAGAAGTTGAAAACTTATATTCTTACTTCCCTAAGCAGGTCTATTGATCTCTCTCTTTTTGCACTCTTATCTGCTGTTTGTGCTCACTTTTTCTCTGACTTTGTTTACTTCTCCTCCAGATAGTGTCTTTTTTTGTATCAGTGGATTTCCCTTGCAGTGATGTTCATCAGATGGGTGTTTGGGGGGAGGGCAGTTCCACATGGCAAGAAATCTTTTAGAGAATGTAAAGCTTATACCCAGACCTTATTAGAATACCCTATATAATAATTTTTACTGTAAAAAAAAAATCCCAAAAGAATGAGCTTATTGTAATTTTAAATTGCAGTTTTGTAAGGTATGACTGGGATATATTTTGTAAATTGCAGTTTTGTAAGGCATGACTGGGAAGTATATGTGTATTAGCTGATTTTTTTATACTTTTTTTACAGTGTTTTACTAGCTATCTCATGCCCTTCTAATTTGTGTGACCTTCATTTAATTCATCAGGTTTTATATTAATAATTAAAGGTCAGAGGAACAATTACTACAACTTGATTTTATCTCCTGTGTAATGCAGTCTGTCAAATTCAGAAAGCGATTTCTGTGTGTGATGTGTAACTTCTGGTTGAGCTAGGAGATACGTTGGGTTTTTTTAGAAAGTAATGCAACCCAAAGGTAATGGTGGTGTTAGAGTCTGTTTTATCTCTAAATTATGCCAATGCTTAACTTAACCAGTGCAATGCTATTAGACATTTGCTGTCCATTCCTAGAGGAAAGTATCACAAATTAGTCAAATTTCACTGTGCAAATATTTTAGAATGAGACAACTACTTACAGAGAGATACTATCTTTAAAAATCCACAAAAGTAAAGTTTTAGCATGCTTATGCCTTCTACTTAAAATGTGTTCAAGTCATGATTATTTTATGAGCTTCTAGTATGCCTTTGGGCATATTCAAGATGTATTACAATATTATTATTCAGGACAACAATCAAGTTTTAATATTTTATTTGATAGTTTCCGAAGGCTTTCAGTCATCCAATTGTTCATCTAGTATGAAGCATTCAGACAGTGCACTAAAATTGTCTAGCATCCAGCACTTTAATTTTAAAAAGTAAAATAAGTTCCAATGTATCAATAGGAAATCAATGAGTTATGCATTTAAGATTGCAGGTGATTTCACAAACTCTTCTGTCTGCTGTTATCTGATGAAGGAATCTTTATAACAGAAATGTTAACTGAGTGCCAGCCATTGACAATACTGGGCATGTCAATAGTATACAATGTTCAGACCTTTAGGTGTAAATTCTATTGAAGAAATTACTGGGTTTTAACACATTTGTTTTTGTTTGGATTGTCATTTTTTCTTTTCCCTGACACCAGATAGGATTGAAATATTTTTCAGCTTAATTAAGAAAACAAATGACTCTTTACTAGCAATAGAAAAATTCTGCTTCTATTGTACCATGTGTTCCATTAGACAGTAATAACAAAGTGTATATTGGGTAAAAATACTAAAATATATTTGCAGAGGTAATTACAAATGGCCACTAACAAATCAGTTAACTCTAGATTTTTTCCCCCCATTTGATATTCATTTAATTGTTCTTTATTGGGTCATCGTTTGTAGTAATATGTATTTAAACCCTACTGGTGTGCACTAGCCAAACTCTCACTCACAACCAGGATTCTACACCTGAATCCAATTGGGACTACCTCAACCTAAAGTGCTCGTTAACCTCCTACAAACAGCTGTAGCTGCAGGGCGGGCACAAGCCCTGTAAATCTAGCCCTGGGAGGGGCTGAGGTTGGAGGTCGTTGTTCCTGGTTGCTGTGTGCTGCTGGAGCTCTGCTCTGAGAAATCATAATCCAAGAATCAGAAGACTGCAAGCTCCGGCACAAGTGGTGACCCCAATGTGATACCGCCACGCAGCATGACAACTNGATTAAAAAATATATTAAATATAGTTTGGCTAGTGCAAAAAGAAAAAGAGGGAATTGTAGTAATAGGTATTTAAACCCTGTTGGTGTGCACTAGCCAAACTCTCACTCAGGACCAGGATTCTACACCTGAATCCAATTGGGACTACCTCAACCTAAAGTGCTCGTTAACCTCCTACAAACAGCTGTAGCTGCAGGGTGGGCACAAGCCCTATAAATCTAGCCCTGGGAGGGGCCAAGGTTGGGGCTGGTTGTTTCTGGTGGCTGTGTGGTGCCATGTTGCTGGAGCTCTGGTCTGAGAAATCGTCATCCAAGACTCAGAAGACTGCGAGCTCTGGCACAATCGTTTGGTAGGATTTAGGTGATTCTTCTCCTTATTTTATCCTATTTATTCTTTTGCTTCTGGCAGGTGGAACACTTTGAGCTCTTGTTCTTTTATAACATTAAATATTCTTCAGTTTTATTAGTTTTAAGTTAATCTCTTCTAAGATTGATTAAAAAAAACTTGCCTAAGGGTGTTTGGCACAAATATTTAGCCTACGACAAGGCTGTGAATTTCCGAGCAAAATGTTTGTTCTGATTGCCGAAACAGGTCCTCTGAGAGCACCTTTAGCTGAGATATGCATGTGACCTTTTCTGCTTGAAGTACGGTTTAGAGTTCATACTTAGGCTGAATGCAGATCAGCTGACTCCTAACTGAATGCTCTTCCTGGTGGGCTGGGGGTATACTCCCTTGTGTTAGAAGTTCTTTTGAACTGTGTTCTTTGTTCTTAACACAGAAATTAACAAAATCATCACCTCTTGAGCTTGTATTCTAGCTCCTAAATAAATATGCAAAAGAACACAATATTATTTAAGGAAAATGTCATGGTTAGCATAGTTTAGGTTTTTAGTTAAAGAGGGCCTCCATCAGCCACGAAAGTGATTCTTTTGCAAAGGGTTGCTTACAGCTTCCTCTACACCTAACAGAACCAATCAACTGGCTAGTTTGAATATTGGCAACTGGTTTAAGCCACTTAAAGAGCTTGACATGCCTCTGTGAGCCACATTTTAAGAACGAACAAACCCTGGGGAACTCTGTTTTTGGCTTCCGGCTTTTGAACAGGTAACAGGGGGGCCCTGCTCGGCCAGGCCTAGCCAGGAGCCAGCGACGCTGGAGCTGTGCCCTGTTCCACCCGTGGCCCATGCAGGCCAGCCCCCCTGCTCCGTGCAGGCAGCCTGCAGTGCAGCTTGGCCAGGCCAGCTCCCACCTAGTGCGGCCGAAAATTCATCTGAAGCTGCTGTCCGGCACAAATAATGTTAGGAACAGAGATAAGCAAATTCCAGCTGCAAGGCCTGGGTGAGATTAACTCTTTTTATGCTGTAAGATTCTTCCAGAACAAATAAGGCTTGCAGACATCAATCCTCTCCCAGGTCAGAAGGAAGAGAAAAGTGAAGGCATGTAGAAAAAACACCGTAAAGATACCAAAGTCAATAAGAANAAGGCTTGCAGACATCAATCCTCTCCCAGGTCAGAAGGAAGAGAAAAGTGAAGGCATGTAGAAAAAACACCGTAAAGATACCAAAGTCAATAAGAAAAAAGAGCTGAAGCCCACGAGAGAGGAGAATGAGAAGATGCTTCAATCCTAGAAGCTGAAATTCTATTGTAAAGCTGTAGTGATGGACTATGGTACATCAGAATACCCGCTGTAATTTCATGAAAGCATGGTGGGGTGGACTGTTCAAACTGCAGCCATAAGCAAAAGTATCTGTGCTAAAATAAGCAAATGTTGAAGTAACTGTGATTTGATGAGAAACTTGGACAGAGATCCCAGAGAAGAAGACCTCTGTTCCTGGAAAGAAAGATGCTTTCTGAGATAGTGTTTTTACCTTTCTCAAACACTTCATCTCACAGAAAGTAAATAAGTAAATAATAGATATTTTGAACCAAACCGCTACACGAACCTTCCTGAAAGCAGGTTTTAGTCTTCAGAAAATAATTTCATGGTCTGCATTTTCAGTAGTCTGATATATCACTTTTATAGTCTTGATTCACATGCCTGAACTCCAAAGAGGAATGGAATTTCACATATGTCCCTGTATTCAGTGTTTTGTGAGTATTCAGCATATCTTCCTGCACTTAAACTTACTGAAGTGTCTCATTTTCTTCACCAACGTTGAAGGAGCCTGGGTTCAAAGCCTAATTTAGGCTCTTTGAATTTACCCTGATGTTGGGGGCTGGTGTTCAAAACAATCTTGGGTTTGTACCATGGATAACTCAATGGGCCAAAAGCTTTTCATTAGGCATTATAGAAAATGCTATAATATAAATTTTGGTTATTACCCACTGGGAGTTTAAAAAAATTCCACTTACTGTAATACGCTCATTATATGAGGGGATTCTGTAATTCTCTGTAGTATCTAATACTGTTTCCTTTAGCGTATATTTTTAGGTTTCTTTATATTTTCTTTTTCAAGTCTATTTCCCTGTTTTCTTGATCCCTGTCTAATTGACAGCTTTAGATGTATATTAACTTTACTTCAGGGTCCCATACACCCACTCTAAGAGACACAGTCGTTCACAAGATATCCATTAAGGAGCCATTATGGTGTCTTGTTTTCTTGCAAGTAACAAACTGTCTCATCAAAATTATCATTTTGGATCATGTTTTTCCAAAGAAAGGAAATAAGGTGTGTGTTTAAGGGAGATCTTCATAAATATTGTCATGGTTCTTGTGTTTTGAAAAGGACTCTCTAGAGCCATGTAAAATTTGCAGCCTAACCACAGAAGATTATGTTACTATATGAAAAAAAACCACAAAGTGAAAATAAGCTGCTGCACTAGGTGCCAATTATTCAAACTAACAAAGCCTGATATCCTGCAGGGTTTGGTTTTTTTTTTTCCTGGTTGATCAGTATAAAAATTAAACTTCTCCTTTTGCTTTTTAATAAAATATTTGATGTCTAGTAACATGACAAACAAGCCTCTTGTTTGGAGCACCCTCTCTGTTCTCCATTATTTCCAGAAAATGCAAGGGTAGCTGTTTATGCTTGAAACTGCCTTTCCCTCAAATTCAGTTGAAAATGATCAACAGATGCACATCTTTAGGAATGAAGGCAGGCAAGTGTACACACAGCATGGATGTATAAGCCTTGTTTCCTTATGAAGGTGTTTTAGAAAGGGTACCCATATGCATATACCACCAAAAAAAAAAGTGGGATTACAAAGGAGCTAAATAAAATGAAGCTATGGCAATATTACAAAGGAATCAAGCATTCAAGAAAAAGATTGAGTTCCTTTCAATCAGAAGCCATTACTTGAAGATGAGCACTTAATAACTGAGTTACATAAGAATTTCATTGTGGTAATGAACAGTCTCTCTCAGAGCCTCGACTTCAGTGTTGGAACTACAAGAACATTAGCAACTTCGGTGGTTTTCCAGTGAAGTGGCTGGTATAAACAAAGTTGATGACAGAGGGCATCAGCAGCACAGTAGAGAACTTCTTGTAGAATCAGAATATCTGAAGCAGATCTTTTTGAATGTCATTAAAAAGTAGAAGTTATTGTCATATAGTGACAGAGGAGAAACCTCTGACTTCCTCACTGGCTCCGATGTTTAGCCTGTAGGTGTTATTTCATATGACTAAAGGTTCAAGAATCTGTCACTAAGCATTGCAGTTAACCAGGAAGTATGTTGCGTTTATTAGGGCCTATTGCTGAACCTCCTGATTTTAATGTTCTAGAAGCATGAATTTGCTGAAAAGGGTATGACATTTAAGAAACATTTCTCAAACTTTACTAAATGTTTTCTGATACACAGTTAAAACACCTGAAGGTAGTAATCATGGTAACCCTTCTAATTTGCAGAGATTCCAGCTGCAAAGTTACCAGCAAGTCTAAGCATTACAATGCTTATAAATCGAAGATTTTATTATATAAAAGATTTGTGTAGTATTACTGAAAAAAGGCCTTGAGACAATAAGTTCTTATAAATAAAATAGAATTAAGTGGTAGATAAAAGGCAGATGGGGGAATTATTGCTTTGTATTAGCCAAATATCTGTGTTCACATGGAAGAAAAAGACCAAAATAATTTTATCAATGCTCATTACTATAAAATATGGTTTTGTAATTCATGTTTGTTATGAATAAACATGTGAGATTAACATGAGTTTGCTACCTATGTAAGTGAAGGACAATTAATAACATGGAAATACCACTTAATTTCCAAGATCTTATTCACCATTTGTATTTTGGGAAGGGTAATAAAAGGAATTCTTCCAAGGATAGACATTTTATGGAAAATTACCATTAGCTGATTTTGTTTTAGAAATAAAATGGCATGAATTGCCAAGGAAAGATGCTATCATGGGATAATAAATTCTTAACATATTGATAAAGATACATTTTTTTAAAAAACCCATTTGTTTAGTAATCTGTGAGTTCAGTTAATTATCTGGTACTTAAGTATAGGATATTTAATTTATTTTCTCAGAGTATATAATTATTTTTGTTTAGTGTTCTAAATAGATTGACAACCTACATAAAAATGTTGTATTTTAATTGCTGGATATGCTTTCTGTAACTACCAAAAATTGAAAAGAAACTGGTAGTTGAGAACATTCACTGTAAAGAGTATAGAGGGTGGAACAAGTATCTATATATATATAAAATTTTTTTTGCTATAAACCCTGTATGTATACTGGGTTTTTTTCTCAAAGCAGTATGATTTACTGTACACGTGCGGTGAACAAAATTCAGCTATCAAAGTATAACTTTTTAACCTGAAAAATCATGCTTTTGCTAAAGACTTGAGTAGGCGAAGTTTTGATATTTTCAGAATTTGTATACAAAAACCATAATGAAATGGAAAAAAGACAAAAATCTTCCCATTTTCACTTCACAAGCGATGGGGTTTTTTAATATTTAAATAATCCTGCTAAGCAGAACTTTCATTTAGTTGTCTAAACCTATAATATATATGCTTCTCCTTTTTGAGGTATAACAAAAATCTTGAGAAGGAATTTTTTGAGTCTGTCGTGTCATCCTTAGCTACAGATTTTTGCATTATAAATTGAAGGTGAACATGTAGATCATAACATTCCAGTACAACTGGAAAACAGGAAAACAAAGATGGTAGTAGTGTGTGTGTGTGTGTGTATGGATGGCTGATGGCACTGTTTGTGGAGTGATGCTCAGTGAAGAAGTGGGAGGGCCTGAGTGACTTAAGCTTGGCCATCTCTTGAGTCTTGCATTGAGAGCATACTGGTCTTCCTCATAAAGTGTTCCTTTCTAGCACAGCCACAAGTAAGACATACATGTACCTCATCAAACCTCTTAGCAGTTTTTGGCCCTCAGTGTCTTTTGTCTTTTTTACACCATACCACACATTTCTGTCATTCATTCCAGGCATTTTTTGACAATGCATTGCATTTTTTTCACAAGTCCATCTGTGTTTGCAGGAATAAAATAAAATAAGGAATCTGATAGCTTCTGTTGCCACTGAAGAAGTGTGTTGTCTCAAGACTTCTCAAAAAGTTTTGTGTTAAACAAAACAAGAGGTAGAACCAGTCCTTGTAGCATTACACAAACAAAAGCTTTCAGGGCTGGAAAGAAACTACCCATCAGAATTGTCTTGAAATCTGACTGATAGGAGTTGACCTATCCAGCTCAGGGTGACTGACTCATTTCTGCCAGTCTCCCAGGCAAGTCAGCAGCACATGGTGATCTTCAGTGTCAAACACTGCTGATAGGTTTAATGAAGTAAGCATGGATATCTTCCTCTGAGCTGTGCCAGAGAGGAAATTGTTCGCAAGCAAGACTAATGCACTCTGAAAGCTGTTACCAAGTTTGAAAGCCTGACTGCCCTGATTTAGGTTCTTGGCAGAGAAGTCAAATACTGTAGGAGAGTATATTGTTTGGTTGGGGTTTTTAATTATTTATTTGATCATTTTTCCCAAAAATAAAAAGCTGGGCTAAACATTTGGACTAAGAACATTTTTTCAGCCTGGGAATTTACACTTCATTTTTCATTTTAGTTTAAAAACTGTGATTTACGTTCAGATTACATTGGGATGCTCAGAACTTTCTCCAGCTGGGTTTTGGTGGTCTTCAAGGATGGACATTCTACATCATCTTTGGATAAGCAGTTCCAATGTTCTTCATTGTGGAAAAGATTTTTCTACAGTCAAATCAGGATTTCCTTTATTGCAATTTGTGACCACTCCCTTTTTTTTTTCTGTTGTGCATCACTGCAAAGAGTGTGACTCATATCTACTGTGCTGTCATGCTTGTATCTGAAGCCAGCCATTCCTCTTCAGAGTCCTCTTCTTAAGGCTGAAAAGTTTCTCTCACCCTCTCCTCATGTGTCATGTACTCCAGCCTTCTCTTCATACTGGTGGCCTTCACCAGCCTTGTTTCAATATATCAATGTCTTTCTTGTACTGGGTAGTCTGAATTATGACCTTATTCTCAAATACAGTTTCACAAACATCAAATAAAGGAGAATGTTGAATTCCCTCAACACTCTTGATGTACCCCAGAATGTAGTTACCTCATCTTTGCCACAAGGGTACACAAATGTTCCACTTGTTCACAGAGATCCCCCAAGATCTTTCCTTCAAAGCTGCGTTGTAGCCAGTCAGTGCCTGGCTTGAGCTGTTCCAGTGCAGAACTTTGCATTTGCTATTGCTGAACTCTATGAAATTCCTGTCAACTCATTTTGCCAGCCTGTCAAGACATTTCTGTATGCCTTTCTCAAAATTTGATGTAGACTGCTGAGTGGCATTAGATGCCACACATCACATTTATGAATGTCTCCATCTCATTAAGATCGTGGGTCATGGATGAACTCATTTCTACCTCAACTCACTACTCCTTGAGAGTGACAATTGAGTGACATAAATCTTTTACACTCCACAATTTTAAAATTTAATTCTCCACCATTTCTTGAAGAGGTTAATTGCATATCTTATCTCAGTATAAATCTGACTTTTTAATCACCAGTATTGCTCTGTAATCAGCGTATCTTATATCTATCATTCTCTCTGATAGCCTGCAGACCTTTCTATATTTACTATATAAAATTTGAGTTAAAAAAATATATAATTGCATTTTTTTGATGCAAGAAGAAACAGCAATGTAGTTCATGTTAACAGGGCCAGATGATTTTACTATTCATTTCTAGATTGTGTAGATTTCTGGTTATGTAATGCAAGTAAAATTTTAGCATCCTAATGCCACTAATAGATATTACAATGCAGTATTTTAAGTGCTTTCTGAGTTTTGTACCATTTTAATGCTAGCTATTTTTCACTTACAGCTCCGGGACTAAGTTGGAAGAAGTTTGTTAATTGACTGGGTTTTCTGTGTGGAGAAATACATATAGCCAGCTTCTACATAACTATATCTTTGTAATTATTTTTTGATGGTGATTATAACAAATGTGGGCTGAATATATAATTGTATTGGTAGGTTAGAGCTAAGCTAGATGTGTAAATTAACCAACATCATTGGGAGATGCAGTTTTTAAACATTAAGTTAACCAGACCTACTTTATTAAACTCCATGGAAGGAAAATAATGCTAGAAAGTTAATTCTTCTTAATGAAAGCAAGTTTTATATATGTAACCCTTGAAGCTTCATGTAGTATTGTGTATCTTGGCTTCTCTTTATTTTCTTTTGGAAGTCAGCCTTTTGGGTTTGGTCATATTTTTGAAAATTATTTCGTTAGTATTTTATAAAATTTTTCAGAAACATAAGTAAAGAAAATATGTTGAGAAGGTTCGTAACCAGTATTTATTCTGTAACTAGCCTAAGTGAAGATTTATTTACTCTTTCTTTACTTTCTTGTGTCGTAACAGTCTGACTTTTTGTTAAAGTCTTGTTGTAATCATCTCTTTTGATGAGGTCGGAAGGGTAATCTAAAGTATCCAGTTTTCTGCATAGCACTTAGGCTCAGTGTAATCATATTAGCACTCTTTCATTGCCATTTCAGTGGTATAGTAGGATGATGATGGTGTACAGTTGCAAAAATGAACCTCTCGGTATTCTGTAGTGTAGTCGGCATACAGTCCTGCAGTGTGAGTAGAAATTTGGCTTGCTTTTGACCAAAAGGACCGCAGTTACAAGTGATCAGAGGTATAATTGAGCAACAAATTACAGTGAATGTGAAATAAACAAAGCATCCTTAAGGCTACATGGCAGAAGTCGTGTTACTAATTTTTCGAGTTATTACCTCATAGTGACTGGCATCCTGAAGATGGTTTTTTCTGCTACAAAATTATTGCAGACTGAGTTAGTTCTATGAAATACTGAACATTTTTCACAATGTGTGATTCATACTGAGAACTTTCTCTGGTAATCAGATCACATTGCACAACATAAATGTGTATATAGTTGAATCAGGCAGAATTTAGAGGAAAACATTTTAATATTTTAATTTAATTTCAACTAATATTTGTGAAAAGAAAGAAATCATCAAGCAACTTCCCTACATGTGCTTAGTGTATCACATCTTACAGACTTCTGGAGTTGTCTGGTTGTTATAAATTATTCAGTAAAGGGAAAGGCCAATGGTGAAAAATTTTCAGTTTTATTGTTTCTCCAAAACACTAGTTTTTATTTAAAAAATGAATTGTTATGTTCAAATTTGTAGTGGAATTTGAAACTTATCTGCCAGGCAGTAAAACATTAATGATTAAAAACTATATTTTGCAGTTTCTATGATAAAATACCATTGCATTTAACCAGACATATAGCTAGGGATTCATCGCACTGTTCTATAGGTTAATTTATCAGAATTATCTCTAAAAACCTGAAAATATTTAAGGAAAATCAAAGATTTTCAAGCATTTTTAGATTGACAGAAGTTAAGTATTTTACTTGTTCATGAAATTCATTGTACTTGACCAACATATTTATCTAGGCAACTGGAAGGAATTCCATTTGATATAAAAATGAAAATAAGTTTTTCTGGTTTGTTCAGTTTTTAACTTGTCTGTTAATAATAATTCCATACAGTCAATTGTAATGATGGCTTGTGTGGTAGCTCAAAACTAAATAGAGCCACCAACCTAACTCAGCAAACAGTAATCATATATAAACAATTTTCCTTCACTGTTGTGGTTAAAGTAAAATGTAGATAAGGGTGAAAAAGCTTAATGTTCTATGACAAAATGTTAGGATGTCAGCTTCTCTCTGTGCTTTCTCCAAATGTTGTCAAGGAATGAGATTTTTTCTGCAAATCATAAAAATGGTTTGGTTTTGTTGGTTTTTTTTAAATCAGCATGTCAAATAAAAATGTCTCCTTTTCATCAGAATGTATAATTTAATTATACTCAATGTAGCCTATGAAAAAGTAATGCATTTATTAGAATGCTCTTATAGTAACGTTTGCTTGATTACTGACTGCTTTTACAGAATTAAAGTGGTGAGTGTAGAGTGCCATCAAAGTTTACTTTTGTTAGGCTTTTCCTAGCAAGCATTTTATGAAAAAAGAAAGTAAGAAAGTGCATAGAACCTCATATTTTCCTGTACTTTGTTAATTAATTAAGTTCATTATTTCATTAAATTCATTAATTTAGTTATTATTATTTTACGCAAAGCTATTTATATTTCTCAGAATGCTTTTATAGTTAATTTCTAAGATCACTTTATTTGTATTGAGCTACAGATATCACAGAATCATAAAGGCTGGAAAAAAACTCCAAGATTATTGAGTTCAGCCTTTGACCAATCTCCGCCATGTCACCTCAACCATGGCACTAAGTGCCTCATCCAGTTGTTTCTTCAACACTTCCAAAGATGGTGACTCTACCACTTTCCTGTGCAGCCATTCCAATGTCTGATCATCTCTTCAGTGAAGAAATTTGTCTTGATGCTATTTGTCTTGATGCTAGCACAGCTTGATGCTATGTCCTCTCATCCTGTCACTGGCTGGCTGGGAGAAGAGGCCAACCCCCACCTGGCTACACCCTCCTTTCAGGTGGTTGTAGAGAGTGATGAGGTCCTTCTGAGTCTCCTTTTCTCCAGACTAAACAACCCCAGCTCGCTCAGCCTCTCCTCATTGGACTTCACTTACCCTCTATACTTTTCACCAGCTTTGTTGCCCTTCTCTGGACTTGCTCCAGCACCTCAATGTCTTTCTTGAAGTGGGAGCCCAGAACTGGACAAAAGACTTTAGGTGCAGCCTCACCAGTGCCAAGTGCAGAGTACAGTGCCATGTACAATCACTTCCCTCGTCCTGCTGGCCACACTTTTGTTGATACAGGCCAGGATGCCATTGGCCTTTTTTGGCCCCCTTGGCACACGCTGGCTCATGGTCAGCCAGCTGTCGACCAACACCTCCAGGTCCTTTTCTGCCACGCAGTTTTCCAGCCACTCTGCCCCCAGCCTGTAGCACTGCATGGGGTTGTTGTGACACAAGGGCAGGGCCCAGCACTTCTTATTGAATCTCATACAATTGGCCTCAGCCCATTGATCCAGCCAGTCCAGATCCCTCTGTAGTGCCTACCTAAATTCAGCAGATCAACACTCACATCCAACTTTGTGTCATCTGCGAACTTACTGAGGGCGTACTTAATCCCCTTTTCCAGATCATCAGTAAAGATGTTAAACAGAACTGGCCTCCTTACTGAGCCCTGGGGAACACCACTAGTGACCAGCTGCCAGCTGGCTTTCACTCCACTGACCACCACTCTCAGGACCTGGCCATCCAGTGAGTTTTTAACAAAGCGAAAAGACCGCCTGTCCAAGCCATGGGCTCCCAGTTTTTCCAGGAGAATGCCATGGGAGACTACCAAAGGCTTGACTAAAATCCAGGTGGACAACATCCACCTCATCTGCTAGACAGGACATCTGATCATAAAAGGAGATCAGGTAGGTCAGGCAGGACCTGCCTTTCCTGAACCTGTGCTGGCTGGGCCTGATCGCTTGTTTGTCGTGTATGTGCCATGTGAATGCACTCAAGATGTTCCATAACCATCCCTGGTATTGAGGGCAGGCTGACAGGCTTGTACTTTCCTGATCCTCCTTCCAATCCTTCTTGTAGGTGGGCATCACACTGGCCAACCTCCAGTCATCTGGAGCTCCCTGAGTTAACCAGGGCTGATGATAAATGATGGAGGAGTGGTTTGGTGAACTCTTCTGACAGACTCCTCAGTAGTCTGGGGTGAATCCACCCAACCCCATAGACTTGTAGATATGTAGACTTCTAAGCCCATGACCATCTTCATTTTCCTTGTAGAAGCCAGATGAGCTGTGTACAAGCATAGGTGTCCCATTGAACCCAGATCATCAAAGATCTTGATATAAATTAAAAATTGTTTGGGATATGGTATATGTCTGGTTTGAGTATGAGCAGGAATATCAAACTTTGTGCTGCTGTGGCATTAAGTTCAGTACAGGGAAGCTACTGTGGTTGGTACTGGGGAATCTGGATGTACACTTCTGTGCCCGAAATTGCAGAGCTACTGATAGTTCTATCTCAGTGTCAGCTCAGGGAGAGCTGGTACAGAGTGTGCTAATGCATGCTGTGATAACCCTTCTGTTCACAGTGGAGGATGTTCACACCATAGGTCTACCAGTTTTTTAACATGTCTAGTTATGTTTAATATTATGTATGTTTATATGTAACAGAATTGTATATACATGTAGTTACGCAGTTACTTGATACAGACGTCTGTATATATATATAAATAACTTTGTGTTCTTGTATTTTCACAAAGAGGTAGGTATATTCACAGTTAAGTTACTTTGATACATTTCTCAAATTCTGTTTTCATACCATTTGGATATGGCATAATTAAAAAAAACAATCTAAGGCATTTTTGTAAACATGAATGAGAAAATATGTATGCAATATTAAAGCAAAATTATCATTATTTTTTACCATGCAGATGTAACTAATTAGTTTACATGGATCTGCAGAGATAATTTATAAGTATTTTTAAAGAGCTTAACCTTTTAGCATAGAATTAGTATAAAAAAAATTTAGCCCAAAGATTGCTTTTCCCGGTTAGCAATTTTTGAAAGTGAGAGTTCATAATTTCTTGTGTTCCCTCTCCTTACAGCCTTCATAGCATAGCTTGGTAGCTAGTAGGGGTGTTGCTGGGAACCCTAATACTTAGATGGCACAACTTTTACCATTTTAATAGATTCTTACATTCTTTTTTGATAAGTTGTCACATTTACAGTGTTTGCAGCAGTTCTTTAATTTGGTGTAAGTAAACCCTATAGTGTAGGGCTTACTTGCACCAAAGTCTGGATGACTATGCTATAGTGTGTGTAACATGAAATTCTCTTCAGCTTTGGCTAATATATAAACTTGAATTTTAGGATTTCCTTTCTTACTTGCAGAATAACTGTGGCCAACTACCAGAATAATACTGCATCAAAATTTGGAGTCAGACCAGACCCTTCAGCCAAAGTGAAAGCTTGAGAGCCCTCTGAACTGCTGTATATTGGGAGGGGTGGGACTGGATCTGAAAAAAACCCAAGCTGTCCCGTTTTCAGAACTTGACTTTATCTTACCCCTGACAAAACAGCAGAATGTCTGCAGAAGACATATAGCTTGGTTCTTATTCCTGGTAAATGTTGATCCATGTCCAGGCATTTATTTCTGGCATGCAGTTTCCCTTCTTTTCTTCCTTCTTCTCTGTCTCTGACACAAGCACCACATGGACATTAAGGTATCTTAATATTCCAGCAAAGATAATGAGAGGTAGAGGAGAAAAAGAGACTGGAGGGAGGAGGGAGTTGCTCCATTTACCAAAGATGGAACTATTTGTTTGCTCGTTCCTTTAAAAGAGCACATAGGAACAAATACTATGTTAGTTGTAAAGCATACCAAAATTAGGAAATTCCAGGTTCTGCATTGCCTGTGGTATCTTAATTACTGTTTCATTGTGTGTTCATAGTGTACTATAATTTTTAATAATGTTACAGTAACTTTTATTATTTAGTCCTCAGGATAAACTTGGAAGACTCAGAAATGAGATTGCATGCACAATATTAAATCTGCTGGGTTTAGATAACTGCTTCCTTTTGCAACATTAAAATATTTTGCTCAATCATTGTATGTCAACAAATGTGATGAAGTCTAATCAGCAAATATCTGGGAAAATAATATTTTAGAAATATATATTATGTTGGTTGCATTTTATATTGTTAAATTATTTGATCAGAAAGTACTGTTCATAACCAATAATGTTTAATATAGTGTATATCTATCTTTACCATTGTTGTGTCCATGCATGCAATGAAGACAAGAATATCTAGTTGTAAAACTCTAATATGCTAAGTGCTATGAACAAAAGAAAATTTAGATAATATAATACAATTCCTTTTATATAAAACCAATGTAACTCAAACTCATTACAGTGATGGCTATCCTTATATTTGCATTTTACTGTGTGCAAATAAGACTTATAATTATCATATGATAATAGTTATCAAATTTGCACATTCATTCCATCAAAGATTGCAGACTTCTTCATAGCATAGAGATTTTTTTCATTTTGTCTAATTCTCTTTGTGATTCATGGTATTTTTGCTATAAATTCACCCAGCTAATCCTGTTCACAGCTCATGTTCTGTTTCTGTTTAGTAGGTCTAAAGAAGCAAACTGAGAAGTCAGAGAAAAGCTTCTGTGAGTTACTTATCCTTTCTTATGACTCAAGCCCTTCTGACAGTTTTTAATATTGTAGCATTTTCCTTCTGCCTCTTCAGTTTGCTGGATGTTTCACTTCCATCTTACTGTCTGCAAAAGAGACTCAGCACATATTTAAGGAATATGACATGCTTCCTTGTTGATGCTCTCTTAAATGCTTCCAAATTACTTTTTTTTTGTTCCATCCTTCTTTCCACAAAAATGTTTTGTGTTTTTAAACCTAGTTTCTAAAGGGGGAGAGATAAAGCTGAAGAAACTACGAGCAAGGCAAGGTCAAAAGAAATGCTAAAGGAACTGAGATTATTGTGGTGTTGGGTGCTATGGAGGAGAATACAAAACAGTAGGAAACTCCAGTTAGGAATTCTCCCTATTATTGAACGATTTGTTTTGCTACATTGCCACTGTAGAAGTATTTAAACTTGCCCTTAAAGGACTCTGTGACATACCAAAGGGCTAACTAATCAGGAAAACTAAGGTGCTGATGCTTCTTCTGTGGTTAAAATACAGAGCTGTAAGATTTCTTACCAGATTTCTTAAGGCTAAAGTGTATTTAATTGTTTCAAGTGCATTCATTTTTTGAAGCTGTACCAATAAAAAATGCACATAGGATGCATTTATGCTTTACTCTTTACTGTACTCTTTTTATAGCTATCAAGAAGCAAAAAGTAATTACTGATACAATCAACAGGGTTTTTTTCTTCTGTTGCTTCTCTGTAAATGGAAGACTATTTGATGTATATTTACATTACAGCTTGAGTGAGAAAAAGCAGTTGTTGAAATCTTCACTTACAAAATTCAATTATGTGGGTTTTACAAATGTTGATTTTTGAAAATCTCATATGCAGTCTACATGCTGAGAATTCATGAGGTCTTAGAAATAGTTATGACAAATTTTTAGGTAAACTTTTGATTGACTGAATTGCTAACTAAATGATTAAAAAATTTTTTTCTAAAAATATTACTTCTAAAAGAAATGGAAAAGAAACTGAAATGGAACATAAGTGATAACATTTCTTTTTTAAAAAGCTATGTTACTTTTTGAAAAACTGAACCTTGACTAAACTTTCATTAGTTGTATTTTTATCCTCCAAATGTGGATAATTTCAATTTTGGATCAACTTATTTTGAGAATTCTAACTTCAACTTTTATTTTTCACCTCATCGCACACTGTAATGTTATAATAAAAAAAAAATTGTTGTCTTGAGGTAGTGTTCTAAGATTATTTAATAGCCCTGACCAGCTTATAATATATATATGTGTGTGCATGCGTGAGAGAATTTAGGGCGGATTATTCATATGATAACAAGGAATTCCTCCCAAGAACCCCAATGCTGGATTGTTTTCCACTGTTTAGAGCTGAAGAGAATTGGAAGGTTTCAGAACTAGCTATCATGTCAAAGAGCAATAAACTTGTTCAAGTGTATCTGAAATAAGATGGATGCTGGATTTTTTTTTTTAATTTGAGCAATGTCCTTTCAATTTTCACCCACATTTCTTTAAATTAAGGTGTTAACTACATAAATTACTGTCATAAAGGGACATAACTCAGCTGAATATGTATTTATATTTATGAAGTTTTTAATTCTATTTGATATTTTTATTGAAAGACTAAAAATTAAGTGTATATACCTGATTTTCCAAGAAGAAGGCAAACATGCATATCTATGTGTTTGAATACATGGTATTGCCTTAATTTATAAAGGTTAAAAATGTTAACAACATGCACAATAACAACTACGCAACTCAAGGCTTGAGATACATGACTGTCTCTGGTTTTGAATCACTGGTTTGGTTGTATTATTGCTTTGATAAGAATAATTATTATTTTGAAAAATGGAATGTTTTTCTAATATTTCACTGTTTCTAAAAGATTCAAAATAAAATTTGCAAACATCCTTAAATTAATGTTTTTCACTTTTATGAATACTTGGTATCTTGAGGGTGCTAAACAATTGACTGTCAAATGGTTTTTCTTTTGATATAACATTCTCAGGTGTTGAGTCAGAAAAAATAAAGATTATTTCATTAATTCTGAATTTGGCTACTTCTAATATCTCAGTGTAGCTATTCACTTATCTCTTCATGAGAATGAACTTCAGTTACTCTGTAGATGTAATTTCAACTTGCTGTTTTACAGCAGTTCTTCAAATAGTCATCCAGACAAATCTGTTCTTGAAAGCTTCTTGAAGGCTAATTACATATCCTATATTGAGATGCATGTTATGTCAGTGAAAAAATTGTAAATCAGGACATAATTATGAAGTTTAGTAGATCTAGAAAAGCACAAAGAAGAAAACGGAGGGTTTTTTTTTCTAGTGCAGTTACTGTTCTTCCTAAAATTCTGTGATTAGCTTAACTGGGATAACCTTGTAGAGATTTGTGCAAACCTATGAAAGATTAATGCTGATTTCTATAGATTTTTGTATTTGGTAAGCTGCCATAAAATACACAATTCACTAGAACATTTCCTGTTAATTTGGTGAGGCATGACATGACTTATTCTCACATATAAAATGTCATTGTAATCATATGTTTCTGGGATTTATTCTTCCCAATCCAGTCACAAGAGAAATATAACTGATTGGCACTTTTCCAACAATAAAGCCTTGGTCTTGAGTCAGGTTTACCCTGTGATGATGATTACATAACATTTCTCTTTCAAAACCCCTGTGGTTTTGCATTGCCTCTTGAGCCTGGTACCAGCTGTTTGATTAGGCATTCAATCGTCAAGTGGCTTTGCAAATCTCAATAATGGGTATGGAATGTTATCCTGAATTTTAGGCTCTTGTTCCCCAAGGAGGAACATAGGATTCACAGCTTAGTCACTAAGCTCCCTGTATAGCATCTTGAGGGTAACTGCCATAAAAAGATGAAACTTATGTTCTGAATAGGTGCCTTTTGCAATAGGAAATGTGAAACATATGGTATCGTAAGGTATCACATCAACTTATATTTGTCATCTTTGGCTTACAAGTGCAGGAAGGTACCCTCATTCACTTGAAATTAAAAGACTGAAAGATCTTTTTCAAAGGATAATCAGTTATCAGTATTCTTTGAACAAATGAAGTTGGGACTTGCTCCTCTGCCAGTGATATAGCTGCCATCCTCTATCTAATTTTTGCTTGTTAGCCAAAATCCTCTAGACACTAGTTTCAATGTTTAGAGGCTTTTGGCTAACAAGCGAAAAGTCTAAGTTGGATTCTCTAGAAGAGATTCAGGTTCACTTCTCACAAGAGCCTCCATATGTACGTATATATTCTTAACCTTTTCTACTTATTTCATGTCAATTGGGAAAGTGACAACAATGAAAGGAGTTCAGCTTTTACGTTTGAGAGGAGCTGTTTTAGCATGACAAATTGGCAGAAGTGTAATCCCTCCTTTCCCTGAACATGAATATAATTTTTTGATTACTTAGTGCATGAAAACAGTTTAGCATAGCCAGATAGAAGGCAAGAGAGGAAAAGAAAATGTTGCAGCAAGAATAAGGCTATTGTGGCCCTACAGCTTTGAACATGCTAAAATACATTTTAGTTAGAAGAGTGGTGACGTCCTGAAATGGATGCAAACAAATTTACTTACTATATTACTTGAGTGTATTTCAAAGTAAGTTTCTTTTGTCTCATCTGAAAGCAGAGTTAACATTCATTTCCCCCTCAGTGAAATGCAAACCTATAATTGCTAATTGAAAAAGAAGGCCAAATTGTTACAACAGGTTTACTATAGTATTTTCAGCCCCGAAGAACAGTGTTCTATCATTCTCAATTAAATACTTAACACTGCAAGACAAAATGTCAAAATATAATTTAAGTACAGTGTACGTTTTTATTGGTTCTTAGTTTGAAAATATACCGATAAATAATTTTCACAGCACAGTTATTCGTGAACACATACATTATCAGTTTTTAAAATAAATTATGATAGAGTTTTCTATTGAATGCAAACAGAAATGTTTTTTGAGACTATATACTGTTTTAGAGCTTGGTTGGAAGAGTCATGTCAGAAGAGTCAGCAGTCACTGCTGCCTTTGCCATGTGATTTATTTTTATGAATTTCAAGTACATATTTGAAAGTAGTTTAATAAAGTTTTTGCAGTAGAAAGACACGATGTGATGCTAAAAGAATCAAAATTTTTTTTAAAGTAACAACCCAAACGGCATACTCGATGTAAGTAGATTTTAAATGTTACTGCAGCTAGGTAAGCCTATGTAAGCCTATGTAAGCAAGGAAGTCTGCAAAACAGAGCAGAAAGCGGTTCTGTAATAATTAGCTCTCAGTTTTCTGAGGACTTTTTTTCCTTTCATCGATGTTATATTATATAGTGGTATTATCAGCAGAGTGATACCAGTAGCCTTCAAGTGATTATGATCAATCCAATTTAATAATGCCTACAAAACAGTCTTTATGCAGTGTGAGTAGATTTATGAAACATTATCATTGTGTTTAGAAAACATTATCATTAGGCTTGGAGTAATCAGCATAGCAAAGAAATTAATGAGTATGTAAGGCGAGGTACTGTGGCAGAGCAGCACTTGTTGAACAAAGACGGGAATTCAGGGTGTTCCAGTACTTTGCTGGAACTGCCATTATCTTCTGACCTTTGGTTTTCATTATTTTATTGAAACTACACATCCTAACTAAAAGGAAAGTCTTAATGTTTATGCTAAGTTGCTTTCTAAATCCACTCATCATTTTAAAATGGGTGACACCAAAGGTGTCATTCACTAAAAATATTTGGTTTTGTTTTGCAGCTATCAGTAACAGTGAGACATTAACCATTTCTCCTGAATTTTGATGTTAGCCCTAGAGGTAGCAGAAAAATCAAATTAATTTTAATTTATATTATTTTCCCAAAACTTAAATGCCCTTGATTAATAACAATATATGTGACAGCAAAGGATAGCTCTGCTTTCAATCTGTTACAAAGATCATAGAAGCAGTAAATGTTAGGACTCTAAGATGTTTCCTGAGGGATCAAGAGATCTGTACATTTCTAAAGACTGACCTATCACCTTGAAAAGCAGCCATGAAGGAGAGCTGCAAATGCAAGACCACTGTAAGGTCAACCTGTCGTGGTGCTGACAGGTCTCTGATATAAAACCCAATTTACAGTTTAAGAAGCACATCCATTATCCTTCTGATTTTAAAATATAACTTACATCAGCAAAATGATAAAAGAAAGTGCTTAAGAATTATGAAAGTCAAGGACTATTTCATATCAGAAAGTCACAACCTTTTTTGCATATTACTGATTAAAATTACAGTGAATTTTAATATTCATCTGTGTCTTTATTTCTTCCAGAAAGTTAAGAGTTAGCATCAGTTGAACTTCAATCATTGTAATTCTACTTGTATTGCGCTGTTTGGATTAGCCAGATGTTCTATTACATTACTCTTTATAGGAGTTGAAGATGTTTTTGGAAGTGTGGATAATTTTAGACAAAATGATGTGTCAGTTTTTGGGAAAAAGTACTGGCTTTTTGATCCTAATTTTAAAAAAAAATGAACAAGCCATATTTTTTCCTAGCATTAGGTTTAAGCTTCATCTCCATTTGTAATTTGGAATAGAATAGAATTTTTACATTTTCTGTGTAAAGAGGATCTGTAGTGTCTTCTACTTAAGAAAGTTTCAGTTCTTGAAAATTGAAAGTTTAAGGCGTTACTGAATGGTCAATAAAAAGGAAATGCATATTAACTTTTTTTACTTGATTACCTTAATGGATTTCAATGTTAAGTTGGATAACCTAAACAAAACACTAATTATTTTACTGTAATGTCTGCCAAGGCTGATGGAAAAATAAGATTATGGATTTCTAGTATCAAAGCAGCTTTTTCTCTTTAGAACAGTTTCCAATGTTGTCGTACTTATGAAATTTTAAAATAGCTGTTTTAACTTTGCCTATATTTTATCATACCTTTTCCTTTTATTGCTAGGTAGAGTTGCTTAGTATATAACTCAATTCTGCAGAAGTACTGGGCATAAGATTGCCTAAATACATTTTTAAAACCTAGAAGTTCCTTAGGAATAAATATACTATTAGTTTCATATTTTGCATGTGCTTTTGATTTTTCCAGTGTTTGTCCAGTCTGTTAGTAAACTATTTGCATTTCTTTAAACTAGTAGGCCTGTAAATTCCAGAAGAGCTCTACAATCTTGTCTTCATTTTGGTTTAATTTAACTTTTAGTGGTAAGCATTTTAAAATCATTTATCTGTGCTCTGGTCAGTGAGACTCCATATAAGATAAGAGACAACAATCCAATTTTTAAAGTTGAAATACATTTCATTGGTATTTCTAAAGTCTCCGAAGGTCTTCATATGGAGTAATTTATGAAGACACAAAATAATTGTAATTTCAGCCAACTGGCTCAAAATCTGTTATGTTCACTTACTGTATGTTTGCTGTTATAATCTGTATTTTCACTAAGTATTTCCTTGTTCCTTGAAGGCAGTGAGATATTATCTATTTTATGTATCAACAAAACTAAGGATGCTTATAATTTAAAAGAACTAAGAAAAACACTTTTTAGTCATGTAATCTAAATCACGTTTTAGCCATGTAGTCTCTGGCAAGATTCTTCTTTAAATTATAATACATAAAACTGCATGAGTTTTAATAAAGACACTGCAATAACTGTTGTGTAGGTTTATTTACAATGTGCATATCTTCAGGTTAATTGCTTTCTAGGAACAGCTGCTCTGAAAAAGTGACAGGAGCCTTGCACCTGCACCCGAATTTAGCTAGCAGGAGGCAGCCCTACGGAATTAGCCATTTTTGGGAGTAATTGTGATAGTGAAAGAAGGTCATCTACCACAGATAGGCTTTAACTTCAATTTTACTAAGAATTACAAGGAAACAGTCATTCTTTTGAAATAGGTTTTTTGTTGCTTATTTTTGGTGTTTAGTACTTTTTGTATGTTGCTTTGTTGATTTTTTTTTTTTGTGGTGAAGGTTAAATATAATACAGCTTTTTTGGAATTAAGGTAAAAAATTCTATTCAAATAAGTTGAATTTAATACTTTTTTAATTTCATGCAAGTTTTGAAAAATCTATGTTATTCTTCTAATGATTGATTGAGGAGAAAAACACTTTGAGTAAATACTAAAATTCTTATAGATTCTAAATTCAAAGTATTTAAATACTAAAATATAACATTTACTTTGAAATTTCCAAAAGTAAATCTTCCTATTAAGCAAATTTTGTAATTTTTAGTAAGGTATAGGCTATTTCTTGGTGATAAAGTTGCTCAGTTTTGTGATTTCCCAAGGCTTCCTTATATGGCTTGTTTGAACTATTACATGTGTTCCAAAAAATGTATTTTTTTACAGCTCAATGTAAGGTTATACAGCCTGTGACCAGGAAATGCAGGCCAAATGTGCAGTGTAGGGTCTATGTGTTGTGAAGCACATAGAATGAAAAGGGAATGAAAAAAATATCTACTACTATCACAAGAGTGGTAACAGCAGTGGTAAGCAGCAATGGGCTGTGGCTTTATATATAATGGACTAAACAAGGCTTGTAGAGACTGTATATAAGTTATTTTATTCATATATAATATCAGCAGTTGGGAAAAGGTCATGAAGATAACTTCTTGCATTATGTGTAAATCCATTGTACTGCAAGACATATTTATGCAAGACATATTTAAAGGGAATATTTACCTGATTTTGTTTGCATTTTAGATTTTTCCAAAGTATAATTATTCTAGAAAAATTATCTTTATGTGAATGCTCCCCTCCAAGGTGTGTTTCTATATGGACTTAAGGTGAAATAACTTTAAAAGGAAAAATTGTTCTAGACTAGTTAGTGCATAATGAAATATTTTGGAACATTTCCAGCTCTAGATGGGTGTTAATGATGTACCCTCCAGACTTGGTCCAGAGCCCATTGCATTTAATTCCCCTTGCTTCAACGAAATTTCTTTCAGAACTACTGAGCCAGCTTTTAATATTTACTGGAGTAGATAGAGTTCAGGCAATTAGCAATTTTGAATAGGATTTAATGGGGCATTCAGATGATTTATTGAGCTCTCCAAAGTGTTACATAGATTGAGTTTCTTTGTAGTTGTCTTGTTCCAGAGTGGAGGAGACAACTTGCTCATTAATGTGTGTGCACCTTGCAGGAAACATTTCCACCAGCTTCCAAAAGCAGCAGTAAATTCTCTTTTCTGCAGGTATTGTTCCATGAGCAGGTGAGCTCATATAACACTTTGCTGCTGTCTAGAAATCTTGACTGCTTATAATTTTTTTTCTCCCGTGGTCTTCATTTTGCAGCCTCTCTTCTTGTGTCATCTCTCCTGTTCCTCTGACACTAGAGTAAGGTGATTTGGCTTGCTAAGCCAGCAAAAAACTATCAATTTTTTTCTCTTAGGTTATTTTTTTACCAAATTATTCAGATGAATCCGCTCAGGGAACACTCACAAACATGTCACCCGGTAAAAGTCAGATGTTGGGAGTGTATATTGGGTAGCAGGGAGTGGAGAAAAAGGAAACTCTAAGCAGTGGTGAGATTTTAGATCAGCTCATTGTATAGGAATGCTGTGATAGCAAAGCCACTATTGAAGTTTGCACTTGACAGTGATCCCTCGAAGATACACTGGCAGGCATGATTTCTTACTTCAGGTAATGGAGGTAAGGGTCCAACATGTAAGCTTTTCTATAATCACATGTAAAATGTAAGAAAAGTCTATTAGGATTAGTTCTTTATTAAACACATTATATTTAGAATGAATTCTTTATCCTCTAGAGGATTCTTGATTCTCTTTCCTTCTCTGTGATACATTCAGTTTGTACTTGGTGTTCTATTCAGGTGTATTGGGCAAAAATGTTCAGGCTGTGTGCGTACGCATTCTCTCCCATTTTCTTTCTCATGAAGTTTTACATTCATCATAGTTCTTTTGTAATGTAGTTTGCAATATAATATATACTGTATGGAATATGTCTGTAGTCTATTATTTATTCTATGCTGTTGTCATTATCCAGTTAAATACTTTTTTTTTTTATTTTTCCATTCCTAGTGCACTGGGGTACATATACCAGAGTGTTGGACATCATGCAGTATTTTCAATGTCATCAACTAAAAGCAGGAAAATTATTACGCTGATAAGCATTTAATTTATTTTGCATCTCTTCCCCATATTTACTATTTCATGCATAATTAAAAATTTTTTTAGCTTTTTTTTCTGTTAGGAAATAATCTATTTCTCAATAGGTTAACATTCTCAGTATTTTCTCTAATATTGCTGTCATATTGCTGTAATATTGTTTAAGGCTCTCATATTTTCTTTAAAAATAGCCTTTTTAGAAGAATTTTAATCTGTTTATTTTGTTAGATTTTACTTATCTCCCAGTCGTGATTTGGTGTTTAGGAATAATCCCAGGTCAGGTATTCTTCCTTTTTAGCATTGAAGTACTGGGTTTTTTTCTGAGCCGTTTTCAAAAAGTCACTGTGAGCATTTCTAGTTCTTGTATTTTTCCTGTAAGAATGTATTTATTATTCATTAATTAAAATGTCTTTAAGCTGTTTTAATAAACTTCCAGGTTTATATCACAATACTATTGCAATATTCCATGCTCCCTTCCTGCTTTGGCAAGCAAGCCCCACGAAACTAATGAATCAATGAAGATGTAGGAGGAGAAGAAAAGGCACAAATCAATCATACCACAATTCTTCAGTCTTGAGTATTTATCAGAACACTGCATTTCAAGCAGTTTCAGTCACATGAATAATATAAATATCACTATAATAATTACTGCAACATTGCTGATTCCAAAACAATCATTGTTTTTGCAATGTTAGGGGAAGATTTTCTTCAAATTTGGGCACTGGGATGTTCGTCAATTAGGAAGTAGTCACAGCACCAAGCCTGACAGAGTTCAAGAAACATTTACGTGTTACCATGTGCTCTTAGGCACATGCTGTGACTCTTGGGAATCGTCCTGGGCAGGGCTGAGAGTTGGACTCGATGATCCTTGTGGGTCCCTTCCAACACAGCATATTCTGACATTCTCTAAAATCAGTTGGAACTTTATGCTGCATTTGCCTTGAAGCACAGATTTGTGATCACGTATTTGATTTTCCCAATAATTTGTTTCTCAACACCAAATATTAGTAACAGTCATGTTCCTGTGCTTATTCCTTAGCATGCAGAAATGATAAGGTGTTAAACAGCATAGCATTTTACCAATACTTCCCTTGTGGATCAGTTTCTTCCAATAAGTGAAAATAAAGCAATCCAGAGAAAGCGTAACTTCTTTGTTTTCTGAGATTGCCTTACCTATATGGCTTTTGAATCTTTGAAAAATGTGCATTACTGTACTATTCTTAATGGTGTAATTGCAAATTCATAGCACATTATCACTAGAAGCCGTAGTAAAAGTACAGGATCTGCTGATGGCATTGTACAACGCCATTTCAAAATGAGAAGCTCAAGGTTATTGTATCTGTACCTTTAAAAATCTTAAGTGCATCTTATGCACATGATAGAAATATTTGAAGATAATTATTTCACTGAAACAGAAAACTATCAGAGCTTGGAGGAATATTCTGGCAGACTATTCTCAGAAAGGTACAGAAATGGTATGGAAATACATCTATCATGTAGCGATCATTACTAACGTTTTATTTTAATTTAGTCTTTGTCCCTATGTGAGAATATTTTACCCTGATTCCATTTGTCTGCAGTTTCATTATGTCAAATCCAGTTTATAAGTAGGTGTGATAGATGATGACCCTTTTCTTCCAGGGTTAAAAGAGAAAACATGTGGGAAAGAAATACAAAAATATATTATTGGAGTTATTGAGGGATAATTTCTCTTTGCATCACTTTTAAGCAAACTTAATCTTCATTTGAGCAAAAGTTATTTTGTCACTGAGCTGTAGTTACTGTTAAGATTTTAGATGTCAACACTTCCAGTAGTTCTGAAAATGTTTTACCTGTCATCAAACTCTGTCATTGCTCTAATTTTGTTTTTTCTGAATTCTCTATGCAGTTACTCAATATGGTTTTGATCTTCACAGAACCTATATCTTTATGAGTGCATTCTCTCTGCTTCTTCTTATCTGTTGAAACTGGCAAATTCACCAAAAACCTTTGCATGGAACCACATTTTTTGGCACTGGCTTTTTACAATTCTTTTGGCTAATCGCACCTTTTTTGACTTTTTCATTTTTTTAAATTTTTAAAAATATATGTAAACTTCTTTTTATTGGAAATTTATTCCATATTCTTTCAGCAGTAGATTCTGTTCATTGACAATCTTAATAAAACTGACAACTGAACGTTCAGAGTTTTTTATATTGGTGCTCTTGCGTTTGATAATCAGGTTGCCTGCTATTGATCCTTGGGATGACAGTTGTTCTGCAATCCATCTCGGGGACGCGGGAAGAGGGTGTATGGGTTTTTTCTGGATCACAGTAAGAAAGACCTGATAACAAAGTTCATGATAAAATAGCTATTTTAATAGGACAGAATAAAAAGATGAGTATAGATAGCAAATAAATCTTATGTCCTTTCAGATGCTGGGAACCCTCCTTTTATTGAGAATTGAGCTGGCCTCAAAGTGGATTTTCCACTGGCACTTCACTAGGTTTTCAAAATGCTGGTTTTTATTATGAATATACATTTTTCTCTTTATTTTTTGTGGTATTAGGACTTCATGTTTCTGAAAAAGACATATCTAAAGATTTTAATGTATGGCCTCTGATAACTGATTTGTGCTAATATCAGCTGTGATTAGTTTGATAATCTCTTATAACCTGTTTAATCCTTTCTAAGACCCTTTATTATTGCAAACTCCAGTGTCTGACATCAATGTTTTTATTGTGCCAGTTACAATCTGTCTTAATTTTGGAAATTAGTTTTTTCTGATTGCATGCTCTGCCTGTGCATCTTTGCAGTTTTATTTTGTGGCAACACTGTATAATCCTAAGCATCTTTTGATGATATTTTTTTGAAGTTCTGATTTTACCAGTAACCATATGATTAATTTCTTCCTTCTTTTATTACTAGCTGAAAGTTTTTTGATTGATAAATATAAAGCAAAAACTGACTGATCACATAATCCTGAAATTTTAGAGCCTCATTTTTTTTCAGGAATAAAGGAAATAATTCATAGCAAGTAATTTGCTCAATGAGTTTAAATGAGTTTACCTACTCTTGTTTCAAAATTGTTTATGAGACTATCTGAATTCCCTCACTCTTATATATTGTACTGATTTGTTGTGCAAATATTTTCAGCAATTTGGCAATGTGTTTTTAATGGGGATATTTGGTTTATCATAAAACACTGTTTGAATTAGGTAGACTTTCTAAGTAGTCTCTTCAATCCATCTAAGTCAACCATCTTTTGGAAGATCATCTTTTCTTTTGAAAAAGAAAGCATAATTCAGAGTAGAATCACTATATTCAAGACTTTGAAGAGTGACTTACAACTATGGCTATTTTGTACTGCAAAATAAATTGTGAGATTGCAAGTACTTGGGCACATAAAATGCAAAATTTAATATATGATCAGCTGGAGATTTTCATTGTTTTCAGTAATCTCATAAAATCACCAAGAGAGCTCTTGTTAGACAGATGGGTAACAAGTAATTTTTCATTGCACTAGAGTTCTTTTTCACAGAAAAAGAGTGTCCCAGAAATGTAAATGTTGCCCATACACCTTATTAGAAACCATTTTCATGTAGATTTCTAGAGAATTCAATATGAAAAAAAGGATTGAAAAATTGAGCTAAATGTTTGTAACCAGTAAAATTAAAAACTATCAGCAGGTAGCTTAGTCTGGAGCAAAGGAGATTTAGGGGACACTGTATCACTCTCTACAGAGAAAGGAAAGTGAAAGGAAGGTGAAGTGAGGTGGGGGTCAGTCTCTTCTCCCAAGTAAGAAGCGATAGAGCAAGGGAAAACAGCCTCAGATTGGACCAGGGGTAGTTTGTATTGGATATGAGCAAAACTTCACCAAAAAGGTTGTAAAGTCCTGGAACAGGCTGTCCAGGGAAGTGGTTGAGTCAGCATACCTGGAAAGTAATATTGAGAAGACATGAAGATGTGGCACTTAGGGGCATTGTTTAGTGGTGGACTTGGAAGTGCTGGGTTATGGGTTGGGGTCAATGATCTCAGGGATTTTTTCCTACCTTAATGATTTTTTGATTCTATTCTATGATTAGCTGCAGTACTTTATTGTGACTTCATCAGTGTTATTATTAGTTGCTCTGAGTTGACAGCTGAACTGTCATATACTGTATGATTCAAAATTAAATTCTTCTTAAAAGGTTAATAAATCTGATAAGTAAATAATAGTTACTGCTCACCACTCTTTCACATTTTTACTTCACAGTTAGCCAGCCGTCTTTTCTTTCTGAGATGGTGTAATTGATACATATCAAATAAAATTGTTGGATTTTTTTAATCAATTTCTGTTTAACTTGAAGTTGCAGTTTCTGTTATAGAGCTGAAGGAGACCTTCTGTTTTGATTTTGTTGGTTATGTAAATTAGTCTAATGTTATTCACCCTATCTGCAAATCTTGTTGCTAGATTCTATGTATGTTGATTGCATTTGTCAAGGAAAATAGAGCTAATAAAAAAATAAATAATTGTAATAGGTTAGAAACAAATCTTAAGTTATCTTTACAATAATTATTAATGCATAATGTTCTATTACTATGGTCTCTTTTTGTTTATCCTCAGTTCTGCAAAGAACTCATGCTTGTGCTTATCTTATGGTAAGCTGAGTGAGTTCAAGAAGAAAAGATGGATGAGGCCTAATTTTTTACTGCTAGTTTCCAGTTGTCACTCTGCTGGGGTTTCAACTGTACTTTTTACTCTTTACTGGAACGAGCATTTCTTCTACCCAAAAAAGTGGAGAAAACTATGAAAATTAAAATAAATTTTGCCATGTAGAGAATCATGCTCAAATTGCCCTTATCTTTCAGTATCCATGTTAGCTTACTGAAAACTGGCTCCTCTGACAGAAAGAAATTACCTATGTAGCCTTATGACAGCAAACTATATGATGTTGTTCAGAATACCAGATACCTTGCAGTCTTCATCCTAGTGTCTGTATTTATATCTAGCAGCAAGATGGACACTGAAAGATGATTTGTTCAAATGACCCCCAGCAAAATTGCTGTGTATGTTGAAAAAAGTAATGAAGATTCTAAACTTAGGGGGAACATCACATCTATTGGAACTCTGTTTTCAATGCTTCTTACACCAGTCCTTCATTTCTCCATATTGGATAAGCTTCTTTCATAACAATGAAGGCCCTTTCCTTTCCTTTCCTTTCCTTTCCTTTCCTTTCCTTTCCTTTCCTTTCCTTTCCTTTCCTTGGTACAGTGAGATCAAAGGAAAAAAATTTTTAAAACTTCCATATCTCAGAGCCATAATCCTTGTTCATTTGTGTTCATGGAAGAACTGCTGTCTGACAAGCTCGTATGGTTTTTCTAATTGATTCTCTTGCAATTTATGTGGAGTAAAATTATTCGTATTTCTGTTCTGCCACTTAAAAATATATTTTTTCTTACCTCAAGAGTCTGCCTGGTCCCAACAGAATTATACTTTGTGATACTGAAAATTGAAACTTTTACTGGAATTTTGTTTTACTATCGTACTGGTTGATTTATTTAAAATATTTTTCTTTGCGATTAAAACAATAGAAATGTTTTTACTTAGATTGGCATGGTCTTTAAAGTATGATTTCTATGTCTTGAAGTTCAAACTGGAAGTTTGAAAATTAATTCTCTTCACTAAGAGATGCTGGTTTGAGAGGCAAGGATATACAGAATTAGAGTAAACATAAATACCTGTGTTAGGAAATGAAGCCTCAAACAAATAATTGAAGCAATTGATAGTCCAGATGTGTCTCAGGAAAAGAGAGTCTGAACTTTCTGGCAAAATGTAAATTTGAATAATAAAGCAGTTAAAGCTCTTTAAAAAAAAAAAAAAGCTTAATATACAAGGATTGCATCTAGCAGCACGATAAATAAATGCTGTTGCATCTGAATTACAGCCTAGGTCACCTGCATTCTCCATCAGTTGCTGCCCTGAGATCTAATAGCAAAGCCTGCAGGGCAAGGTTACCAGACAAAGCTGCCTATGCAATTTCTTTGAGCTTCAGAAAAATACCATGTGTGAAACAAAGAATTTGTGATTCATTTAGTTAAAGTCCTAGCAGTTGGATCAAAAAAAAACCAGTCTAGGTAAGAAGATGCTTACACATATAGTCAAATTATCCAATTATTGCTGCTTATGCCCAGTAGTGAAACTATTGAAATGAATACACGCAAGCTTTCTAGTATCTGTGCCTTAAGCTGATGTTGTGCCCACCCTTCTTACTGCACGTCTGCGTTCTGAAGTCAATGATCCTCCTTGAAAGAAAGAGTTATGCAGATCAGCATCCCAGCTTTTTTGATAGGAGGAATGTGATGTTGTGTTGATGATTTTTTCCCCATAACCAAGGAGTACACCTTGGGTATGTTTGGCATGAGATTTATGTATTAGCTAACACAGCTGACTTTTTCGTCATTGCCACATTATGTCCAAATTTACTATAAATTATGTATGATTTGCATATGTTGTATACTTGTTCTTGTCTGCTTGGGGGGTGTTTAAATCTATCAATATACAGTCTTTTTTATTCTTTATTGTCCTTGCAAAATGGTGATAATTATTCCGTAATTATGATGAAATTATAATGGAAACTATATTAAGCATACAAAGAATATGATTCCCGGAGACTCTGCCTACTTTCCCAGTTTAGGGAAACTCAAAAACCATATTTTTTTAGTATTACATTTTTCTGTGTAGTTGTAGCAGTTTGTTCCTCATGGCACTAGATTTTCTGATGCACTCTGGTCCTCCTTAAGGAGCTAGGAGTCAATGAATAAAAAATGCCCAGTGAAAGTTTCTTATTGCTAATTACCAACATTAGTAAGCAACCTATTTATCACTCTAGTCTATAATGTATACTTTTCAACTCTTAATGTGCATAGTTGTGACTTGTGGGGTTTTTAGAACAACTACTTTTGACTAATGTATGGAGACAGTAATATTTCACTTTGATGTACCTGTACAATATTGATACAATTTTGCATTTGGGAGTTTTATTAATAGTTTTATTATTAATGCCCTTTCCTAGATGCTATGTCAAGCAGTTTCATCATAGTTCCACCTTAATTTATTTTGGTTTTTTTATTTCTTTGATAAATTTCAGGAATAATTAGTGTCCTATTTTGGTACCCTGGAGGTCAGGACACTCATCTGCGCTATGAAAATCTTAGATTTTTTCAGTTATAGCACTGCAATTGATGCATTTAGGATATGTTTTCAACTAAAACAATGTTTTCAAGGGTTCTGAAACCACATACAAGGAATAAGATATAGATAACTTGATTAGAGCACTCCCCTTGAAACTAAATACCTTCATTCCAGTCCCTGCTCAGAATACCATATGTACCATATAAAACCATCAGAAGATGCTAGGAAAAAAGCACCCCAGTACATTGAAGTCCCATAGATAAGGCATTCTCTTTTTTTCTGCCACACCACTTGTTGTGTAAGGAGTCTGTACACAGCAAATTGGTGGTGTCAGTTTAAACTGAACTGAGTATAAATGTGTATGTTACAACACAAGAAAATGGGATGAATTAGACATGATTTGACTGAGAAATGGCATAATGTCTAAAAGAACCACTTTTATTCTGCACATTATGCATAATTTTCAGTTTCTTCTAAGTAAAAATGATCCTTGTTAATTTTTTAGAATCCTAAATCACCAAGAAATGAAAATTTTCATTAGGTTTTATGTGTTCGCTGTCTAGGTAGTTAAGGCTACTTTGTTAATAATATATACTGAAGATGCCCTGTTTCTGTCCTTTGTCTTTCACCTATGAGTATCTTCATGCTTCCTGGTAAGCTCAAAACTGGGGAAGGTTGGGATTCTGCTCCCCTAGCACCACAGCAATCAGCTCTGGAGATGATGAGGAGTATAAGAAGAGGAAATAATCATGACGAAGAAAAGAAAATAGGTAGTTGGTCATATTTGCTGGAAGATAAAGAAAAAGCTCTACATCTGCTATGGGGATGCTTTGAATGTAAAGAATGAAATGAGCTCTCAAACTTTTTAAAAATCATGTTTTGACTAGCTAGATAGGATATGCCTTCCTATGCAGAAAAATATCCCTGAGAATATTCCTGTGAACCATAGAAAAACTTAGGTCAATCTTCTGTTTTATTTCAAGTGTAAGTGGAATAAAAGATGTATGCAATAATGAAAAAAATTATGCCAAGCTGAATCTATAATCACATAAATATATAGGACAGAAAGGCTAGCAAGCTGCTGAAGTGACATTTTAAGGTCTAATTATCTTATGTGGAAAGAAACTGAGGAAATTACAGCTGAAGCTATGGACAGCCTATGGCAGTGAATGATCACAATGCTAAAAAGAATCTGTGTCTCAGACTCCTTTCCAAAATGGCAAGAAAAGCCCCAAAACCCCTGTCAGTACTCTCCAGTCTAATCAGCTTACTGAAAAGAGAGAGATTTGTAATATTTTAAGGCATTTTGGTAGCATGACAGAAATAATGGATCACAAAAAACAATAGTAAGATTTTAAAAAATGGGGCAGGCTTTGACATTCAACAACAGTTAATCTAGCTGTACTTCACTACACACCTGAGACATCATGATGTCCAAACGGTTATCAACTCCTTCCCAAACAGTCTATTAAAGAATCATGGTAAAATTCATGGTACATTACTTTCAGATGCTTCTGAAGAAAGTTCAGCAATTTCAGGAAAGAAAAAGGGGGGGCAGGGCTTCAGTAAAGGTCTTAAGGAAAAAAGCAATTAAATAGCATTTAAGCCATTGCTTAAGTCATAGCACACATATATGAAACAATTCTAAAATAAAAGCATAGGACTTGACACTGAATAGATGTAAAACTTGTCACTGATGATTAGCAAATATCAACATATGACTGCCAGACTAAAAAGTGCTAAAAGGTATGAAGATGATAACTTTATGTAAAGAATTTTTTTTTAAGTTAACAAAAGAGTCCCCCATATCTTCTAGACCTCAAAGAGACCACAGAATTCTCACTGCCCTGAATATGGGGCAGATTGATTTAGACTACAGTAACAATGGTGTATGGATTAAAGATGCTGCTTAAGAGCTTCAGTATGAGGAACAGCTATATTCAATAAATAGAAATGGTAATAGGATCCTACAGACTAAAAAGTTCAAAGTTTTTATTTAAATATTTCATATGTTCTGGTCAAGATTAATATATTTCCATGCAGATTTAGTAGCCTTCAATAACAGTATAGGTTCCAGTTGTTCTGAAATTATTAACATTCATATAATAGAACTTTATCATTACTTCTAGGCATGAAAAGTTATATTTCAAGTAAAGGGGTTGGAAACAAACAGTCTAGGTAGTTATGGAGATTGAAATAAAATATCCAGGGAATATCAGTTACTACAGAAAGTGATTAAGCCTGCATTTTCCAATATGAAAAGCATTTCAAATAACAAAATTATGAAAGCAAGAGCATTATGACTTGTGAAAGATATATTTTCCCCTTCACAGTAACAACCCAGCTACTGTCAGCATCTGTGAAGGAATATTCTGTGAGTGCTCCTTTTCACTTGCATCCTGCAAATTTGACTTCTGGTTTGGGACAAAATTGACTCTTTCACCAAGGAAAATTTTACCTCTTCTTGGGAGATTTTTTTACCTATATGCCAAGCAGACAAGCAGAGATTGTTAAAACCTTTTCAACTGCATACAATAGGAATTAAAAACTATTTGTCTCCTACTAGTGTTCCTCTTGTGAGGGAATGATTTGAATTTAACGTCTAAGAAATCAATTCATCAGTTGTTCCTGCAAAAAGGTCAGATATCTTAGCAGGTTAATAAATACCTTTATCAGCAAGAGTAGCACTGAAAATAAAAAAAACTGCCATAGAGTAAAACAGCTATCAGGAAAAATTTAGAAGACTTCCAGATTTAGCACAATTGATGCACCGGAAAGCTTTGTGAAACTAACAGAGCAAGCCTATATCTGGACTGGAAGGAAAGAAATATGTTAGTGGAGAAATATATTAGCAGTTGTCGCTCTTCTCCTTTTGCATCAAAGGAAATTGCTCGGCAAGCATCAGGAGAGAAATCTAAATTATGTGAAATAGTTGCACTATATTCCAGTAGAGAATAAGAGATGAAGGATCTTCCAAGAACAAAGTGCTGTAGAGCAGTTTATAACATAAGCGCATATGTCTTATAGAAACAGCTTATCTCTTCTCCAATCAAAAATAACATTTCTGAGGTGGTGAAATAGAGTAATTCTGCATGCAGCTTATGACTTACTTTCTGTAGTGTCTCAAGGCAATAACGAGATACAGTATCTTTGTACAACATCACATGTCTAATTTTTCTTTCAAGTTCTAGTGCTTTGGAAGCATTTGTAATGTTTGCTGACCTATCAGTAGTTTCATTTGGGGGTCGTAAAATTGATTTTTCTCAATTTGACTTTTGAAGCTATGAGATGGGCTTTGATCTGTTGTCCAGATCTGTGGAATAGCCCCAGAAGCAGCTTTTAAGCATTAGATGTTGGGCATCATTTAAAGCATATCGAGAGTGGTACATTTGAAGAAATATCTCCCTGTTTCTTTTTGGATATAAAAAGCTTTTATCTGATACGTGTTGGTGGATCACGTTCTTTTGATATTGAATGCCTGTGATATTGATATTAAATAAAAGGCATTAATGTGGAACTCAGGAGTACCTACTGGGACATCTTACATCTTACTCTCCTGTCATTTGAAGTTTCTCATTCAATTTTTGGTATGACTGCATAACAAAATCAAAACATCATTGCAGAATGCATTAACCACCTAAGTCAGTTTAATCAAATTAGGATCAGTAAATTAAGACAGGGCAGGAAAGGCTTTGTTGCTTAGTGCCAGTCAGAGTAGACACTCTTGGGGTTGCCTAGTTGAGCTTCTGATTGTTAACACTTGCTAAGATTTGTGTTTCCAAATCTTTACTACTGCTACAGTGTTTATTCAAAACTCTGTCGTTATGTCACCGAATACTATTATCATCCTATTGTTGTGTTGGTAGGTAACTGCCAAAATCTTGATGTTTTCTCGTAGGTTATTGATGAGATCACCTTGATGATGGGATTGTCTGTGTTACAAGTGTGGAAACATGTGAGGTACTTGTGTGTGTGCTAACACCAAAAGCACAAACTGTGGTTCATGGCTCTTGCACCTCAGCCTGTTCATTGGGCATGAGTTGTACCTAGGCAGTGTTGTGTCAATGCCTGTCCAGCCAAGATAAGAGCTTTATCACACTGTGAGGATGAGGACCTTGTGGTTGACAGTTCTAGTTAAGTTCTGTATGTCAACATGGCCCTGCAATATTGCTAGGTATATTGCTCCTGCTAGCTTGCGTATTTTTTCATTGCATAGTTTGACTTATTTCATATATATTGCATTTTGCTTGAGGTTGACATTAGGATTTGGCCACAGCTTCTGGCTCCAGTACACAAAGAATGAATACTGATCTTTCCCATGCTGAAATAAGTGGATTGCCTGTTGAATTATGCTGCATTAGCCAAGTTTAACACCAGTACAAGAGGAGGATGAGATAAAGTCTGTCAGTGGTAACACAAACATTTCCTTAATGCCATCACCTTTACATCTTCCTGAGACAGCATGCATTAGTAAACTTTATTCTGTGGATACAGTGCAATTTTGTACACATACATTTATTAGTTTGAATCCAAAGAATGGAAATTTATGGGTTTATTTCTGAAAATTTCATTCTTCAAGGTGATAACATGGCATTATATTTTCAAGACAGCCTTTTTAGGTAAGACAGCTGAGTCGTCATATAACTTATCCCTGTGGCTTCAAAAATAAATTTAATGAAATATTTTTGTGAGGAGAAAACATAAAAGGCTAAGGTTAAATTCCAATTTTCTTGTAAGAAGCTTGGCAGACAAAAAATGGAAATAATTTCTTTTCTTCTAAATGCATTAATCTGGGTTAATAAAAAAATAGAATTTTAACCATTAAGTTTGATTACATCACTTGTCTTTTTTTATATAATACATGAATTGTTATGTAAGAACAGTAGGATCTCAGTCCCGTTTTCATTTGGCTTAAACTGCTCATGAAACTAGTGTCAGTTTTCACAAATCCGCCAGTTGTCCTACACAGGCATGTGTTTAAGTCCCCGAGTGTGCACAGAGTTTGACACTCAGAAAATGTATTGAATCTAGTCTTCAAATATTAATCACTGTTTAAACCTGGCTTCAAATAATTTTTCTTAGTCATTTTCCTAATGTGCCATCACTGAAAAGTTTAGGAATGCAACCTGGTAAAATGGCTTTCAATGCCCATGGATCAAAGAAATAATGGTCTTTCTCTCTTTTTTGCTTAATGGCTTGTATCTTTTATCTTGTCACATAGTTCAACGGCATAGAATTACAATAAATTAGTTTTGCAATTATCAAACTCTTCAACTTCTCTTTGGCATTTAACGAACCTCAGAATCTGTTTATTGCTTCATATACTTTGCCATCATGAATATTAGCCTTTAATTAACTGGAACTCTAATCTTAATCTTTCTCACTATATGGCAATGAAACATTTTTATTAGCTTGAAGAAGATAGTATTTGTTACTATTTTTCCAATGAATGGAATACTTTCAGAATGACCTTTTCATCAGTAATTATAACAATATAAAATGTAAGAAGGCAAAACTCATTATACCAAAGAAAAGCATTGTGATTACTTTTTGTGTATTTCACTTAGCAACGTAAAATCACTGAGAAGCCTCAGCTGAGAGAGACCTGTAGAGATCATGTGGTCCAGGCTTAGATCAGGAATTGCAAAAAAGTAAAAGAGGAAATCATACACATAAACTTTTCCTCAGGCTGACTGTGTAATGGTGTATGGCTAGAATGACCCAAAGCGGTGTCTGCATTAGAGTATAGTGCTCTATGGCAGTCTCCCTAGTAATGAAGACTGGAAGGAAAAGAAACTGTTTGTAAAAGGTAAGCAGTACTGTCTCAATGCAGCCACTCTAGCAAAGGTCTCATAACCTAGTTTTGTCAGATGCAAATGAAACAAGTTGTCTTCATGAAATAAAGGAGAGCAAAAGTACTTTTCAGTCATGCAGTCATTACTGTATCTTCAGTGCAGGGACAGTTCCACTGTCTTCCTGATTGCTGATATTTCTTTGTTCTAGAGAAATGTTAGGCTCATTCCTGTCTTGATCATTTCATTGCTTTGAAGCCAGTTGCTCTTCCAAGTATTTAAATGTCTCTGTACCTATTGCAAAAGGTTGCAGACCAACCTGACAGGAAAAGCATCTTTAAGATAAAGGGAAAAACAACAGCTCTCTCTGTTGAGACTATTTTCAAGTATTCGGTACGCTGCTACTTCTCCAGCTATACACAGTACTTTGGTAGTTATACAGTACGAGATGTGTTAGGAAGGTAAAAATGTCCATGTTGAAGTGGAGACAATAATGGCATGTAATATTGAAATGAGAGATACAATAATAGATTAAATTTATTAATGAAACTTCTTAATATTTGGTTTCAGGAATAACCTTATTTAATATTTTCATTGAAAAACGTCAGGATTGTGTAATGAAATTTATAGTTGACATAATGCTTGGAGTTGTTATTAAAATAGGTGAAGATCATGGTGTGACACAGAAGTGGAAGCCTTTGAGAACTGGTGTAATAGAAATGGAATTAAATATTATAGTAGTAAAAAGTACAACATAATGTACTTAAAACTATTACAAGAAATTTTATTTTTAACATTGAGCTCATCATCTGGAAAAGATAGTTGCTGTGGCAGTTAATCAATGGATAACTATGACATGCCAGTGTGATGTCGCCATGAGAGACTAAATGTAAGGCTGAGAGATCTACCAAACAGACTGTATCACATGAAAAATAATACTAATTGTATTTATGGTTACTCATAATAAGGATTTAGTCAACCTGAATGGATTTCTTTTTCATCAGTTTTTCCAGTCACAGCTTGAATGTACGGAAACTCTTGAGTATTTCCAATACTGACTTTTGGCCAGGAGTTCCATAAATCCACTATTTGCTGCATGAATGCATAACTACTTTTGTTTGTTCCAAACTTTTTACTAACTAGATTTTTTTACTGTCCCATACTTTTACTGAAGGTGATAGTGGAAAATCTGTCCTTATCACCTTTTCCATAATGTCATTATTTTATAGTTCTTTATTTTAGTCCTCCATAGTAATAATTTTCCCACTTTATTCTGTTCTTATGAAAGCCATTCCATACCCTCAGTCATTATCCTCTTCTGAACCTTTTCTAATTCTACCGTACCTTTTTTTGAGATGTCAGGCCAGAGTAGGTATACTACTTAAGATGGAGGTTCTAAGCCTTCACGTAAGGACAATGCACAACAGAATGGGTTTGATACCAAGATACTTTTAGTCCTTCCAGCATCTTTGTTCCTGGATAAAGAATAGGAAGAAATTTAATTAACATAAACATATTTTCTAGAAAATTTGTAAAGTGCAGTAGGAAAAGGCTCGTAGCAAATTTACTAACATGCGTTAGGAAGAAAAGAATGTTTGGTATCAGAGAAGATGTAATCTAGGATTGCATTAGCTACCTCTAATTATGATAGTCTGCTAGAAATAATTCAGATTGTATCTTATATAATCAAGACAACATATTCTTTATCAATAATTTAAGTTAAAATCTAGCAGTGACCTCTAATGTTGTACAGAAGATACTGTTTTAAAGGATGTGTGAAAGACCTGTTTGTGAAAAATACACAAAAGAACAGAGATGCTTTTCCAGGGGCCTCAAAGCACAGTGACTCTGAGACTTGCCTCAAATGAAAAAAAAAAAACCAAAATCAACCCATAAAAAACCAAGTGAAAGAACTTATACTGGTGGCATAGAACAAATTGTTCCTCTGCAGAGCAGCAAGTGGAGGTTTATTTACATTGGTTAGAAATGCTTTTCTTGGAGTATTACTCTCAACTACTGCAGATGTGTTTACTAAGCAAAGTTATAGCTGTGCGTATCAAATCTATTTTCACTGGACATAGTCTATCAGGGACAGGAATATGCAACAATAGGTCAGAGTTTAGTAGCCCTATTTGAAGCAATTTGTAGGAAAGTACAGTGTAGGCATATCACTAGTGGACCTCTCTACCTTGGCCAGTGGAAAATTATGTGAAAACACTTTGGGGGAAAAATGTGCCCAGTCAAATTTAGATCTGTAGTTACCAGAGTTAAATTACAGAATAGCCCAAATGAAACAGAGGATGTTACAAGCTTACAATCTGTTCACTGGAAGGCTGAATGTTGTTACTACTAGAAAATAATGTAAGGGTCACTGAAGACAAATAGAACAATACAAAATACTGGGTATGGTTTATGATCATTGAAGCTCTCACCTTTTTTTGAAAATGACACTTTCTCGCAAATCATGAAAGCATTTTTGACAGAAGAAACATGCAGAGAATTGTAGGAAGTTCTTATCCCACATGCACAGCTAGAGAGTTTGTTAGTGTCAAGGACATTTGAGATTAGTTTAGCTCCCTTAGACTCTTTTAGCATTTGAGATTAGCTTTGTTAATTAGCTTAAACAATGGATTTCTCATAAGTACTTGAAATTCTATTATTGTAGTGCCAATTGTTAGTTGCTGTTACTACCGTGTTTTTCTGAGAAAAAGGTTCCAGCATGAGCATTTTGGAATTGGACTGTCATTCAGACTATGCCATATGCTAAAACAGCAATAGCTCAGATAAGGAACTAAGTGGAGCTAAATCAAATTTCCTCACAGGCAGACAAGAGAGGTCTGAGCAAAAGACCTTCATTCTTTCCAGTGCTTCAGCCATCAGTACTGATGGACTAGAAGTCATATGAAAGCCAAATCCATAGCATTTAGGGAAGGGATATGCTAAAAGAGATTACCCAATCTCATTATCTAATGACTAGGGAAAAACAGTGGAATGTGCAAACAGTAATTTTAGTTGGAAATCAAGTGTTGCGGGTTGAAGTTGGTTAAGCGCCAAGCACCCACGAGAAAAAAACATTTACTTATTTTCCTCTGCTATAGTTAAGCAGAGGAGGGGAAATTAAAAAAACTCCATGAGTTGAGATAAGGATTATTGAAAAGAAAACACTTTAAGGCAAAACAGATTCAAAACTTAAACTGTATAATGAAGATTTATTATTGACAGAATTAAAAGTAAAAAGGGTAATGAGAACCACAGCAAACTTTCAGAACACTTTCTTCCCCAAGTCCTCCCTCTTTCTACCCATGGCGCAAGGAAACAAAACATGGGGGTTGGGTCAGTATTTCACTTCTTAAAACTCTTTCTTCAGTATATTTAAGGAAAAGAGTTTCTTCTGCTGTGCCGTGGGATCCTTCCCACAGGAGATAGTTCTCTGCGAACTTTTCTAGCATAGTTTTAACTTTCATGAGCAACAGCCCGCCTGAACCTGCTGCAATGTGAAATCCCTCCCATGGGTCAAGCAGTCTTCCCACAAATGCCTAGCATGGGTCATTTTAGTTCACGGGGTTTAGTCTTTTAACAATGATCTTTGGAAGCGAGTTCTAGTTTGGAAGCTCGATTCCTAAAAGCAAGGGTCATCTCTCTCTGTTTGAGTTCCTCGCTAGATTACAGCTTTTCAGTATCCACGCGCTCCAGCGTGAGTACTCTTCTTCAAGGGCTGCGCATGGATCTCTGCACCCCTCCGTGCACCTCAAGAATTATAGGGAAGCAGTTTGTTGTGTTATAGTCCTCACCACAGCTTGCAGGAGAATCTCAGCTCTGGTGTTTGGAGCACCTCCTCCTTCCCTTTTTTTTTCACTGGCCTCAGTGCCTCCATGTTGGTTTTCCTCACGTGTCCTCGCTTTTCCTCTGACTTGGAAGAAAGTTGGTGTCTGTAAGTTGCAGTTGAGAGGTTGATCTCGTCCGAGCTCCAGATCGGGGAATTGCTCGCCATGTCTCTCACTGCTGGCTACATGGTCCCTGCCAGTACCACACGGGCGGTTCCGGCCTCAGGAGGGGACCGGCCGCACCATCCCGGCCTCAGGAGGGTCCAGCCAGGCGGCCGCCAGTGGCCCCCTGGCGGGATGGGCTAGAGTGACCCTCCAAACCTCAGCGGCACGGCCCCGGCCGTCGTGCCAGGAAGGGACTAGCGGCCCTCTCCAGGAAGGGGCCCGGGGGGAGCAAGAAAGAGAGAACTTCTTGAGGTTTCTCCTTTCTTAAATATGTCATCACAGAGGCATTACCAGCTTGTCTAATTGGGCTAGTAACCTGCCCATTGTCAGAACTTTCAGCGATTGGCTCTGCGCTGGACATAGAAGTTTTGAGCAGCTTCTCTTTTTTTTTTCCTGCCTCCACAAACCAGGTTTTGTTAAACCAACAGATCAAGTCAAATTACTTCTAGAAAGAAATAGAAAATTGAGAAATACTTAATTTTCCAACAACTTCTACTATGCAATGTCAATACCTTCCTGATGTTTTATATTTGCTTAAAAATCCTATAAGAGAGATCTACTTTAAAATATAACCAGTTTTTATGAGACAATCTGAAAGTGGCAAAAAAAAAAAGCCAATTAACAAAACCTGTAGATCATTACCAAAGTGTACTTTCAAAGAAGTGAAGTGTAGCATGTAAAGAAGAAAGGAAACTATAATTTGGAACATCAGTATTATTCTTCTCTTATATATTTTTTAAGCCAGACTTTAGGCTTTTTCTAAAACTATATTACCACTAAACTGTGGGATTTTTTGTTTTGTTTGGCTTTTTTTCTTTTTAAGGTAAGAGGGCCCCCACCTGCAGGATCAGTAAAACAAAGACCAGCAAAACGCACAGCTTTTCGCAAGTTTTATGACAGAGGAGACTTTCCAATTGCTGTTGAGCATGGGCATGTAGGAAACAAAATCGCCTGGAAGGTAAGTCCTGGCACAGCTGTGACAACCACCTGAGCTACTGAAGTGACATCTCTCACTGTCAAACAAAGTTAGCTTGCAAGTAAATACACTGAAATAATTTCTTAGCAAATGGAAGATGGTGGGAAAGTCATTAGAGAAAGGCCCCTGACTCAGCTGTCTGCCTTGGCTAACAATTAAATTATATGCTGCAAAAAGGAAGATGACAGAGTTGCTTTGCCTTAGAGAATTGTCTCCTGCCCAATTCATCTCTATTTTTATGAGGACTTGGCAATGCAGCCTGTTTCAGGCAGTCCATCAAATGATGGAAGTGGCTGGATACAGTTAGCAGCAGCCATTTATCTCCCCCAAATTTCACCTTCCTGCAGGACACTTCCAAATAGAAGCTTTAATTACCTAAATGGATAGGTCAAGATTGCCTGCTCCCTGAAAATGCAGAGCAGAATACAAACGAAGGCAGATTCTCATTCCACGGCTGTACTCTCAGACTCCAGCATATGTCAGACAGCGTAATCGCTGTCATACGTGCCTCTGTTACAGGCTGACCTCCATTGCTGAAACCATTACAGCTCCGACATTTCTCTGACAAAAGGTTAATTGGCTTCAAAATAAATGTATTGCCTAATGACTCCATTCTAATGCGGCTGTGTTTCTCTCTAAAATGCTTGGTGATGTTATTTGTAAAACTTGCCAATCTTCTAAGTAACTACTGCAGACTTTTAAATTTAATTTAAAAAATGAATGCTAATCTTTAACCTGCTCCTACTATTTAATTATTTTGGTTATCATGAATTACTTTATTTTTTGTCTTATTTATTGGACTAAAATAAGATTTTGCTGGAAGCAATAATAGTTACAGAAAATGAACACAATATGCATGAACAAAATGTGTCAGATTTGTAGAATATTTTAAATCGTTCATGTCAAAAACATGTAAAATTTAAATGTAAAGCTATGTTAAGTCAACATTAAAAGAGGGATTTTGCAATCTTATAACTGATTCTGCTTGTAATGAAGCCAACAGGATTAGCTCTGTAGTGTGGTAAGCAGTACAATATTTGATAATAACTAAATTTTTAAGGTAGCTCTTTTGCTTATTGAAATACAGAAGAAAGATTTGTGCTAATATTTTGTTGCCTATAGCAGTTTCGAATCAGCACAAGGAACAATTAAGAGTTCTTGCAGCAAAGGGAATCCCTATCGCAAAAGACTTTACCCACAATCGAGATGAGGTTCCAGTGCAATTGGGCTTTAGGCACTAGAAATTCCCTTGCTGGACTAAAACTCACAGGCTTACAACTTAAGCCTGCACTCTGATCTTTCATCACCAGGTAAGACCCAAAGGTGATTTTCAAGCAACTGCAAAAAAAATCTGCGCAATTTCATTTTTATCTTGAGGCTTTATAATTTCTAATTTCTCAAAATTAAACTGAGAGGTACAGAAATACTACTGGACTGGCATTCCACTAGATGATGCTAGTGACTGCTTAGTTGACTTAGGACACGAGGAAAGGAAATGAAGCTGCATAAGAAGTTCAGATGGGATATTAGCAAAAGGTTTTTCATTGAGAGCGTGGTTGGTCACTGGAACAGATTCCCCAGCAAAGTGGTCACAGCACCAAGCTTGTTAGTTTCAGGATGATGCTCTTGGTCATATGATTTAGATTTAGGTAGTCCTGTGAGGAGAAAGGAGTTGTATTTGGTGATCCTTATGGGTCACTTCCAACTGGCTAACTTATCTACGAGCCTTCCAACCACAGGTGCATGCTAAAGTGTTTGATTCCTGTATCTGACAGTTTTAATTATTTGAAAACATACTACCGTGAACAATCACAACAGCAGAGTCTCTAGCCAAAGATCCAGCATGTATTTTTTCTTGACACAATTTGCAGTCTTACAGACCTAATGTCCACCTACTACAGTAAAACATTGGCTTTTAGCTAGTGGAATGTAGGACTAAGATGTCATGCAAGAGTTTTTTTTGCTATTCTGCTAATCCTTTCTTTTGAAAAAAACATCAGAACTTCAGCATGAATGCAAGTAAGCAGCACAGTAATGGACTAGTCCATTTCTATATTAGCGCATGTTCAGATCCAACCTTATATCCCTTATTCCATGGCACTCGATTTAGTCAGAAATCAATCCCAGCTGAGTTCTACGGCAGACACTCAAGAAAACAATACTGAGGTAGTAGAATTACTTGAGGCTATTGTTTAGTTTGACACACAACTGTCATTGATTATTGTGCAGTTTAAGTAGATGAAGCAGGCAAATTGGCATTTTCCAGTTCAAACTTTGCATTAGATACCTTCTGAAGTTTTAGAGGCAGCCCAGAGCTGCAAAAGGGTGAGAATGTTGTTCATTATTAGCTGGTATTTAAAGGTACAGATAAACTAAGGTCTGTACTTTTTGCTTGTTTTGAGGACATAGTTGCACTACCCAAAAGACATCTAGTGGCTAATTTTCATGCGTTCATCATATTTATTTGTGTATCCAAATAAAGAAGTTAATTTTTTAGCAATATATTTTACTCAATACTGCTTAAATTCATGACAATTAAAAATATATTTTACTAATGAAATGTGTCTAGGCAAATAAAAGCTTGGCTGAACTATACTTATTTGCACGAATCATGATCGAGTGGAAGGATAAAAAGAAGAAATAAATGGTAACAGTGATATTTTAATCCTGCTATAAGTGCTCAATACCAATGTTTTATTTTGAGAGAGGTTTTTCCTCTGTTTAGTTATAATGTATGTTATGGTTCATTTCACTCTTGTTAGTTTTTCTATGAAGTGGTGCATGAGAGAAAATGCAGTAGGGTCTCAGAAACCTGATTTTTTACTGACAAAGGAAAATACTAAAGGATTTTGTTCTTTCCTGTAAAATACACAGCTGTATTTTATTTGCTTCTTTGTTTTTTTCTATAATTACTGAAAAAAACCCATGTTTGTCAGATATTATTTTTTTTTTAAAAAAAACACTGAACACTTGTTCACTATATTGTAATTCTGTGGACAGAATACAGTCATTTTCAGCCAGAACAGGAGAATCTGAAATGCTTTATTATACGTGAATTGTATTTGGTTAATATGTACCAAAAAATACACACAATGACCCTTGATATTGTGTGATATTGTGACAGTTAGATAAATGTATAATTTTAAGCCCATGATTAATTACCTGTAAGTGCTGGCTATGCATAAGTGTAGATAAAATATAAACTTAAACTTCAGGAGCTGTGTAGAACTATTTATGAGTAACTGCATGTGTTGAATATTTAATTATGCAATAATAGTGCTTTGCTGTTGTTACACAGCTTAATGGTTTCCAAAATGCACTAGATTTAGAAAGAGGTGTTCTTGCTCCAAATTAATCCTAAGCATAAACAAGTTTAAAGTGTGCAGATAAACCATGGTGTTTACCTTGGTGTCTTTTCTTAAAAAAAGGGACCAAAGCAAATTAGATCTCACTAGGGGACCATTCTAGCAAGATGATGGTGAATTCTCAGACTAAGCCTTTAAGTGTAGATAGGCATCTGTTCGAATATTTCTGTAATGCTGTCATTCTGATTGGTAAGTTTTACTATTGTTGCATGTTCAAATAAACCTGTTTCAACCTAATGGAAGAAAAAAATGTGAAAAGATAATATACATTTACAATGTATTATATACAAGAACAGGAAATCATACCTGGTTTTAAAGAATACCATCCAGAGGAAAAAAAATGGACCAAAAAAACTCTGATAATGCCAAAGCAAAATTATGTGGTTCTAGAGGATATAATTGCATTTATTTCTGAAAGAAGAAAACATGGTTGTCTTCGGGTTCCTAATGTTTGTTTTCAAATCTGGAGAAAAGTTATCCTTTTGCCATTTTCAAAAACTGAATATAGAGAATGACTTATTGATATATCTGTGAAAACAAAGCATAACTCACTACACAGATTTCTGGCTTTGATTGCAATTAAACTAAAAAATAAAATTCAAAATGCTTTCCAGACTTTTCATCCTCATTCAGTAGATGTACTAGCAGTCAGCGAATCTTTGCTAAATGGCATACACTCAATATAACATTTTAATATCTAATTTGAAGCCTTTGTTTTTATCCTTCCTCAGTAATCATAAATAGAACTGCATATATATCAATGCCTTAAAATTACTGCAAATATTTAATGCTTATGTTTCTTTTATAAAGTAGTTTTTAAGTTCTGGAAATACAAAACTTCTTTGGTTGAGTTATTGAACAAATATTCGAGGGTCTTTCCAAATATTAAACATTTGATTTTTTCCACTAAGAGAGAATGAATAATAATGGCATGGTTTGAAAAAGTATTTCTAAAGTGTATTAAACATAAAAATTGGGAACATAAATTGTTGTTTATTTAGAATTAGATAATATTAGAAAGTGATATTTATAAAAAAAGAATGTACTAAAATATTTATAAGTCTTTTGACTACTTTTGTGAGATCCCACAGTTCTTTTTCAGCTTATGTATATTGCAATTTTATTTCAAAATGTATTAATATATTCTTTTGCACAATCTCATACCAAGCTATGAATAATAAAAGCTCATAGTTCAGGTCTGAAAAGGACTTCCATTTTTAAATATATGATACTGAATTAAAAAAGGTCAGAATGCAATTAAACTTTTGACTAAAAAAGTTGATAAAAACCAAGAAAGTATCTCTGAATTATAAAGTATGTGTTTGAAATGCAGTCTCTCTGTATCAAACAGAAAGTCATCAGAATGTTTGAAAAATTATTTTTTAGGGAGTGGAGTTAATTATGCAAGTCATTATGCAGGAGTAAAAAAAGCTTCTATTCTTCAAAAGAATGGTAGCAATTTCAGAGAAATGAAAACCGAATTCAGAAACTCAAACTTTTTAAGCAAAATGTCAACATGAACATGATATTCATTTTTTGGGGTTTATGAGGTTTTTTCCCAGAGTATCTATGTTCACTAAGGATATGACTTACCATTTTAGTTTCTCTTCATCTCCTCTTTCCTACAAAGTTAATTTTTTTTTCAGGAGCTAGTATAACTTATGGTAGCAAAATTATTTCTTTGTGATAGAAACTAAATGCAGTGGTGAAAAAAAGTGATCTGCCTTCAACATCATGAATTTGGAATGCACATACACTTTCTCCTTACACTTACTATTGAAGGTTGTTTTTAGTAGTAGGGATTACAAATAATTTGAACTTTCCATAGAACTACAATTTTTATTAGTATGTTGTATACTAGTTTACATAGAATTCTGAACTGCTATGATTAAGCTGGTACCTAAAGTTCAACTCCCCAGATAAATTAAAAGTAATTGGATGGAGCTCATTTACCCTACAGAATGACCCCATTATTATACTCTCCTCTAGCAATTTGTGTAGTTCAAGACGTAATTCAAGAAGTTGAGGGGTTTTAAGCTTATTGCCATCTAAGGGGGAGCTTCAACTTCGCTTCACCTCTTCTACTCTCGATTTCTAAAGCATACTTGACACTGGCACTGACGTTTATCAGAGTCCTCTGTGAGTAATTTTATCTCACTAACTCAGGCAAAGAAGGTGGGTGTGTTTTTTCTTGATAAGCAACATGTTCATAGTCCTGGAAACTTTGATTACATGACAATCCATGAGTGCTAATGCTGTGTGTTGGTGAAGAAGAGAGAAACAGTAGTGAAATACAGTGAAAAATGTGAGAGAGTTAAGGGATTTCAAAACTTTTTCTTTCAGCAGTGATGAACTGCTAGATTAGTTTAGCTGTTCATGGAATTGCAGCCTCAGATATCTGAAAGCAATGAGAACAAACTGCTGTGAAAAATAATATTTCTAAAAAATTTATTCTCAGATAGAGATGTATTTTTTCTGCTTCTATTTTTTGTTAAACTGTATTTAATATCTTCTTAGTAAAAGATGTTGAGAGGACACAGTAAAAAAACTGGTAAGTCCCCCACAAGTGTTGTCATGCAGAATGAAAGCTTTTTAGAAGATTATGTAGAAAGAGGAATGGTCATGTATCATGCGTAGACACAGTCAGTACCGCATGGAGTGGTGTTAGTTTATATTTAATTTAATGTCTTTGTTAGTGTTTTAAGCAATAGTTCAGTTTTCTGCTGCGCTTGACCTCTGTTTATCTTTCCCAGAGGGCTCCTTTTTAAAAATCATCCCAGTGATCCATTATATGCCTGTCTCCAATACAAGTGTGCGGGTAGAACAGAAAATTGCAGTGTGGATTCAAAAAAAGACAACTGAAAGCAAGAATTTATTAAGCCAGAAATAATACATAATAATGCATAATAATACATAGAAGTATGAATTGAGGTGAAGAAGTAAAGTCTTGAAGAGGCAAATTTTAGATGCTCTCTGGGGGAAAAAGCCCCCACAATTGTATTAACAGATATAGTGTAAAGGAATAGTTTGGAAAATAATTTTTTTTTTTATTTTGAAGGAAAATAAAACTCTCAGTTTTCTATGAAGGCTAATACAGCAAACTGTGTGGCATGGTAGCAAGAAAGAAGTATTCAGCTTTAAACTAAAAATAGCAATAGTTCAGTTGCATCATCTTAAGTCAGAAGTTATTAATAATCTGTATACTATGGCTTACTGAAGCAAGCACAAGCAAATACTGTGCATGAACAGTTGTGTTTAGACAAATGTCATTCATCATTCTTTATGACTATGATATTAGTACCCAACTAATCACTATCAAAAGTGTTGTCTTGGCTGATGTGCATGTGACTTTTTCTTAGAGATTGTTAAAAATTGCCATCACAAGACTGTTCTAGTTTTGGTATTTTAAGTGCAGAATTCAAAGAAATAGGCGCATCTTAATGACTATGACCTGGTTTTCATTTAATGAAAACTCCTTTAAATTTCTTGGGCAATGTTATGTAGTACTAAACATATGCCCACTCTACAACCCTAGGTCGTGCAAAGAGAGAATAAATGCAAGATATTTTCTAGCAAATAAAGCAACAAAATTTCCATTGACTGCAATAGAATGGGATCCTCATTGCCAGATGTAAATATTATTCATTATCCAGTCCCTTTTTCTACCTATGATATTACAAATTTTCCTTTGATCTATTAAGGTTTTAGTTGATAGTGCTCACAGGAATCCATTTTTGATCAACTGTCAAAGAATCAGGGAATCATACAATTCTCAATGACCATCTGGTCCAACCTTTCTTGGGAAAAGCATTGTCTAACCAAGATGGCCTAGCAGCCTGTCCATCTATAAATTATAAAGACTAAGACAATTGGGATTTTTCAGCCTGGAAAAGAGGAGGTTTCAGGATGACCTAATTGTAGCCTTGCAGTATCTGACGGGAGCTTACAAGAGAGATGGAGAGAGATTTTACAAGGGCATGTAGTGACAGGACAAGAAGGAATGACTTTAAACTGGCAGAGAGTAAGTGTCAATTGGATACCGGGAAGAAATTCTTTACTGTGGGGCTGGTGAGGCACTGCAACAGGTTGTCCAGAGAATTTGTGGTTGGCCTGTCCCTGGAAGTGTTCAAGGCCAGACTGAGCAACCTATGGTGTGATCTGGTGGAAGGTATCCCTGCCCACAGTGAAGGGATTGGAACCAGGTGATTTTAACCAGGTGATTCAACATAGACCATTCTATGATTCTATGATAATGTCCCAAGTTATGAAAGTTCTAGAGCTTATCATCATCCTTTTTAACAACTGCCAATTCAAATCTCTGTCTTAAGTCTAAGAAAGTTTTAGATTTGATGTAATTACATTTATATTTAACAATGTGTTAATTTGATATTTATGTGCAATAGGTTTGTGGTTGGATTTTTTTAAAAGTCATTATTTATATTGACTTTAGCATTTTATGTGACATGGCTAAGTTTAATCATCTTTCAGTTTAATCATTTACTGACTAAAGTAGGGTACCAAGCTGATGTCCTTCAATTGAGACAACATTTTATAAGTTGTTGAGTAACTCTGGGTACTTCCAGTTTCCATTGCATGGGACATATAGTCACAGAAAGTATTGGAACAATAAATTTTTCAAGTTTGAAATTTCTGTCTTGATTTGATCCCACCACTAATAACACTGATTCCAAATAAATTTATCATATTCAAATCTTACTTTTCAAAAGAACAATGCTAGATTTAATTTTCTGTTGGAAAAAAATTTTAATAATAGCTAGGTCTTAGAAGAAATGTGAGATGTTAGAGATTTAAAAAGAATCTTATCAAAATGCTACTGCAAAACCCTGTAGCAAAACACTATGTTTTAATGAAATCCTATAAAAATCATTGTGACTATTTCAGTACTTACCAGCATTCTCATTGGTTGATTTTACTTTGCACATTTAAACTAGTGTTTGTGGTGAAACACCAAGTTATGTCACATTATGAATTAGAGGTTACTCAGTGCAATGTCTCCTTTTTACCACTTGTGGCTCACAAGTAATGTGATTGTAAAATGTAATTCTTTCTAGAATTAGATTTTTTACAATCCTCTAGTCCTTTCCATTTCTTTCATATTTGTAATTTATTAATTTAACAAAATGTCTCTTTTCTCTGTGCTCGGAAAATGTACCATGTTTTTTAAAAGTATGACATGTTCATTTACTTTAACAGCTGAATAATGTTTTTCTTAAGAAGTAAAGGTTTTCCTGCAAATGTGTGAGATCTTTCTTTTAACAACATCAATGCTGAATCTGGGGACTAGTGTTGAGATGGAGTCTAAAAAAAGCCTTGCAAAGAATAGTGACAGTTTACCTGATTCCTATAGCACACAGCAGACATATTTCATTCATTGATTCCTCTGTGGCTAATTAATAATTGCAACTTATCCCAGGATTCTAGAAAACAGTAATGTTGTGGCAGTTAATTTACTGTTCCTTTTTCCCTGAATACACAATTAAAGCCATTTCTTTATTTGATGTAATTTGCCATCTCTTGAAAGTGTATGGAATGAAAACTCAGCCATGTATCAGAAATAACTTTAATTTAAATTTGCTAAATGACCTCTGAAAGCTAGATGAAAGATTTTCTGCTGAATGGGCTGGTGCTCCCTGCCTGTATAATTTATGTGAGAAATTAGTGTGAATGGTTCACTTTTATGGAGCAGTGCTGCTTGTAGTAAGCCTGCAGAAACAATTTTTCCCCCAAGCCTCCATCTGTTCTTCAAACCAGGGCATATGCCATCTCATCGAGCTTGAAAGTCAACTGATTTATAGCTCCTGAAAAGTGCATAGATTGAACAGAAAGGTCGACTGCTGCTATGTGACAATGATTTGCTAGGTACTTGGATAAAGACAATTCACGTTACTATGGACTCCAGAGGACACAAGTAGTGGTGTAAGCTTTAGAAATTGGTAAATTGACATGTAGGACAAAAACAAATTGCTCCTCCTCCTTCGGGTAAGCAGATACCTTTCTTCTTGAAGATGGAAGCATTTTAGAAAGTAAGTAGGTAATATAGCCAAGACTTCTTGTTATACTTGTTATATTCAGGCAGAGTAAGCTTTTCCTAGCTAGAAAGGTTATCATCTAGAAGTGCCAGGACTTGTTCCACTGTAATCTTTAAGCTGCAAGCAGAAACATCTTTCTCTAAAAGTGCATCTTGTTGTTCTGTCAGGAAGTTTTGTTCAGTGCCACAAACATAGCGCTGATGAATTTTCTCTATCTACCCTGAAGGTGATTTCTGAGCCCTACACAATTAATGGATGACTTGTTCTCTGGCCATTAGTTATCAGCCTTCTTCCTTTTACCCAAATATTGCAGGGTTCTCTGGCAAGTGACAAAACAAATGGAATTGACAACATAAAAATCAATGTGTGTTTGATGTTTTCATTTCTAGTAGTCATGTACTGTGACCGTTCTGCTTTGAGGCTCAGATACTGAATAATTTCTTCAACTACTTTTTCTTATCAATTCTGATTTTTTTTAATATCATTTCAGGTAAAAAAATAGCATAGGGTTAAGTGTAATTTTTATCTAAGAAAGAAATGTAGGAATTATACAGTCTTTCAATATGAAAATTTGGGGTAGATTTTGCCTTGAAAAACACAAAGGTGTAGCATAAAAAATTCATGTGAATAGCAGGAACAGTCATCCTCTACAATTATGAGCTTCATGCTTGTTGAGGTGTCTGTAGCATCTGTTAGAAAAAAAATGGCTCTGTATCTTTCCACAATCACCTGATTTTACATAGCCATGGATATCCTGACCTAGCTCATACAGACAAGTATACTTTCTGAACAACACAAAATTCAGTGAAGAAAAGCAGAGCAGTGCAGATTAACTGGATCATCATTATCAATTATTTCTTTTGTATAAATATAAGTCAGTACCCCTCATAGGTATGGGTATTCATGTATTGTGTGTGCTGTTGACTGACTAAAGATGATGAAAATGTTGAGCTAAGAAACTACGATAATTAAATACAAATTGTAAATACCTTATCTTGCTGTAAGAGTGTTGAAGAGATATGTTAAACAGTTATAATACAGCTTATAAAATAATAAGATGTGTAAAGGAGAATGTGAGGCATTTAAGAAAATGTCATACTGTATGTCTATAAAATTAATAGAGAAAAGTTCAATATCACTGGAAACATATATTCTAAAACCATATTCAATGAATGTCTCTACACTGGAAGTGTATTTTTTGTGGATGTCTGCTCTCATCAATTTTGTGCAAACAATATATATTTTGTTAATTTTTCATTGTTTCATTTTTGTTGTCCACTATATATTATGCATGTGCATGAGGGAAATTTATCTCCCTCAGTTCCATTTCATTTCCTATACTACTTTCAAAGCATAAATTAATTCATCATCATTTCAGCATCATTTTCTCATCACTAGCCTCAATGAATATTTCACATCAAATTCATGTTCGTATCTACTATGCTACTGAGTTCTGATCTGGCCTAAGCACTGCTCTCATTCCTCATATTATTATTCTACAAAATAATAGCAGTTCTTTGCTAATACTACTTATTTTATTGTCATTTTGCTTTCTTCCATCTTGCTTTTTTCATCTGTCTCCTCCTGCTTAACTGTGAAGTGTTTGTCTTCATGGGCTTATTAGTGAGGATAACTCAGCAGGATCTTGTTTAAGTAAAGAATGCCTTTTACATATTTTCTTATGAAATAAGTGTAACCTTGGATGGAAATCATTTGGATTAAGATTCATGAAAACTTCCTAAAACAGCAAGACCTAAATTTTACACTTTTTTTTTCCTTCCCCTAAATTCCCTCATCCTTTGAAAGTTGTTGACAACTTGGTTTGATGAAATATAAATTTGGCATGAAAGAGATCTGTTCCTGGAAATATTTAAGCATGCACTTAATGCCTTGTGATTAAACTCACTGAAGCAAAACTTTTGCTTGCACTATGTAGCAGTTGTGCGAGATGTACCTACCTCTACAATGAGAAAAGATATTTCCATTTGTTTGTTTTCAATCATAATGATGTAACTTCCTTAAGAAGTGCTAGTTTCAAGATATTATTG
>VZRS01000047.1:4492-16067 GCA_013398055.1 Ifrita kowaldi
GTTGGTGCTCAGGAAAAAATTCCTCACTGGAAAGGTCAAGCCCTGAACAGGCTGCCCAGGGAGATGGTGGAGTCACCGTCCCTGGAAGTGTCCAAAAAACGTGTGGATGTGGCACTTGGGGACATGGATTGGTGGTGGATTTGGCAGTGCTGCCAATGATTGGAGCTCATGATCCAAGAGGTCTTTTCCAGCCTTCATAATTCCATGGCTCTCAAGAGAGGCAAAATCCCTGCAAAATCAACCCTTGCACCCCCCAGCCCCAAATTCACCCAACTAAAACCATTAGTTATGGAGAAGGCTGTGAGGGAGAATAAAAAATTTAAGGATAACACGGATTGGGGCTGCTTCCCCTATTTCTACCTCATTTTTTTTTCCAGAAGCCATTGAACACCTCTTCATTTCAGCATCACCTTCTCCTGTGTCTAACCCTGTGTCACCTGCAGCTGCTGGCAGCAACAAAAGCCTTTCAAACACTGTGAAGAAGACAAAAGAAACGTGTGTCTAAGGCAGAGAAGAGTCAGGGCTTCCCCAAACAGAGGAGTTTATTCAGTGTTTGTTCAGGCTCTGCTCACCCCAGGACAATAAAGACATTCTGAGGAGCCTTTGCACAATGGGTGGCAGAGAGGAAAAGCTGCTTCAGGCAGAGCTGGGCAGCACAGCCTCGCTTTTGTGGCCTCTGGAGGATCCAGTTTCATTTATATTCCCAGCAGAAAGACTTTGTTAACAATCCCACACCTGACCAATGGTCTAAGGCATGGTTCCTGTCAGCAAGCAACCTGAAAACACATTTATTCCGTTGTGCATCTTCACACCAGGCAAATAAAAGGCATCATCTCTTTCAGATAAATCACATTGAAATCAGAGACAATAATTAATGAGGCATTCCACAGAATCATTTTACAGCAAACATAGAGTTTTAATCAATATAAGCATTTTTTACAGACAAATTCCTTTCACAGTAACACTGAAACAGAGGCAGAATGTGATTTTGGACGGGTTTTGTTACAAATATTCATGCAAGAGCTTTTTTTTTTCTTTTTGGTCAAAATGGGATTTCACCTGGGCACCTCTCACATCGTGCCTTTGTGTAATGGATTTATTACAATACAAAAATAAATCACTGCAGGTTGACAGGGTCAGGAGGCACGGAGCTGGTTGGCTTTGGAAGCAGAGAGGAATATGTTGCAGAAGGAAAAAAACAAATTGGGGAAGCAGAGGACTATTGGCAGCCAGAAAAAAATGAAGCAAAGAAATGCCAAGGCATTGATTGGGCTGCTCTGAAAACCCTCAGGGGTGGTGGATGGAGAAAAGCCCAGCTGCAGGTGGCAGCAGGGACAGGGTGCCAGGGGTACAGAGAGCGGGGAGGTGAAGAGCCAGAACGTGGTGAAAATCCCCCCTCAGGAAGCCCAGGCTAAGCCAGCACATGTGGCACTGACCCCCTCTCCAGGGAAGTGGGGACACCCTGTCCCTTCCCTGGCTTTGGGGAAGGAGTGAGGGAGCCCCTGCCAAAGGAAAGTGAGGATTTCTATTTCCCTACAAGATGCCAGAGTAAAGATGGGGATGCCCTCAAAATCCACCCCTCAACTGCTGTTGGCAACTGGAGGGCACACAGATCTAGGAAAAGATTATTCTGCCATGAACACACCCCAGGGCACACACCAGCACAAGTTACTGCTGGAAAATATCCCTTTCCTCTCCCAAAAAATGGTTTGAGTGATGGGAGTCAGAGGAACCGGCTGTGCTCCCTCCACTGGCACCGAAGCAGGAGACAGGACCAGGAGGTTTGAGACCTTTCCCAGCTGGGATGAGTTAAAATTGAGGTCTGGCACATGAAGCACGAGGTGTTCCTCTTCCTGAACACAATTCTAGGGGTGGGAAGAAATGCCAGCCCCACCAGCAAGTTTAAGCTCAATGCAAGGAGCAATTTGCAGCAAAAATCTTCAGCCTGAGAATACATCTTAATAAAAGCAGCATGATATCCACTCAAAATTAAAAAAAAAAATTATAATACCACAGAATGGTTATTCTGAACTGAAAAATTCAGTGCATGGAACAGGGAAGCTCCTGCTCCTATTGCTTCAGCTGGAGCACACATGGAGCACAGTCTGAGGGAGTGAGTGTCAGCCTGGAAATCCATCCAGAGTCCAACCCAGCAACACAGGGTTGGACTCTGGGACATAGGGACCAACCCAAGCACTCACAGCACCCCTAAAAAAGTGGGGATTGCCCTCAGGAAAAGGTGCAATTCCCTGGATTTGTCTCTCCACAGCACTCAGTGGATGATCCAACCCAGTGACTGCCACAGCTTTGGGTTCCTGCTGTTTAGCCCCGGTTTGAGGAATCCTGGGAGACCCCACCCGCCATCGAACACCCCAAAGAGCAGCATTCCCAAATTCCCCACACGAACCAGACTCTCCCTAAGGCAAACGCTGCTTCCTCATCTATTTAGCAGCACCTTTCGGCCACCACTCGGGTGTGGTCGCGCTGAGCTTCACTCTGTCCCCTCCCAGCTTTATGCAGAGCGGCTCGTTCGCGTGAGCCAACCTCAGCAGGGCTATCCCGAGCTCTCCTCCTCCGGCACGGAACTTCCCGGCCGGCTTTCCCGACTCGGTGAGGATCTCCGCGCCCTCGGGGATGCCGGGGCTGGGAAGGGGCGCTGGGAAGCGGACGGGCAGCAGGCGCTTGCGGATCACGCCCATGTGGTGGGTCCTGGCTGTCAGCTCCTGCCCGATGTAGCAGCCTTTGGTGAAGCTGATGCCGTTCATGAAGGCCAGGTTGGATTCCAGCGGGAGGGCGACGCCAGGGGGGAGATCTTTCACACCTTCGGGAATTCCTAGGGCGAGAACGAAGCCGACAGGTAAACGCTCCTCGTTAGACTTGTGCTCTCAATTGTTTGACTCGTTATCAGTTTGATTTTCCAACCCAAACGGGTCCCTGTTTCAGCACAGCACCGTCACCTTTCACTCTGCCAATTAATTTAATCCTTTATCAGCACGGACACGCTAAAATCAAAGGCACTGGGGCTCCCAGGACCGAGATCCCTCTCCAGTCTCCTTGGCCTCGGAGTTAACTCGGCAAATCCAACCACAAACTTTTTAGGAAACCAAGTCTGGGTGTTTCCTTTTCCTTCCTCAGCAACAAGCAAAACACCCGGGCTGTGTGTCATCCCGAATTAACCAAAATCACTCAAACCACAGAAGTTTCTCTCTAAGAAAATGAATAATCCTGGCTTTCTTGTAGCATTCCTGACCAATCCCCATAATCTGAGTAACAGAAAGTTAGACCCAAACATTGCCACCACTAGACAGAATTACAACCACCAGATCACTTTAATGCTCAAAAGTAGCAATTAATACATGTATTAATTAACAAATGAAATGCATTAAAACATAAGGATGAAGGTTTTATAACTTATTCCTGCCTTATATCAGCATATGGACTCCCAAAATCCATAGTGCAAAGCAGAACGTGGCTTTACCTTGTTTATACCTGTGCCTGTGGTAATCCTGAACGTCTCCAACCTGGCTCCCAGGGATAATCTCTGACAGGTTTGCTCCTTTCTTGGCAATCAGTCTCCAGCCCATGACTTCTGCCCTGGGGTCAGGAGTTAAAAGCAGAGCCTGTTCTGCAGATTTTGGGAGGGAACTGGCGTCCCCAGGCTGTTCCCCAGGGATGACAGCCCACAGGGAGAGGTCAGGGCAGGGGGTGATGGTGACTTTCCTGCGGATCTTGTAGAGTTTCAGGTGTTTCTGGATGGAATCCAGCACGCTGCTGTCGCACTCCAGCAGGATGTGAGGCTCCTCTGCTGTGCTCCCGTGGAGCCTAAAAAAAGTAACGCCCCCAAGGTCAGGAAAACAAACACCCACAGCAGCAGGAGCCAAAGCTGGATTTTTATCTGGATCCTGGTGCAAATCCAGAAACCTGGGGAATTTTCAGGCACGCACAGAGCAGCACCCACCTCCTCACAGTGAAATAAATACCTGAACTTCTTCAGCCACCTGCTGTACTCTTTCCTAGCAAACACTGCCCTCACCTCTCCCAGGGGCAGAAACAGCTCTGGCCATGTGGAATTCTCTATCCTTACCTACAGTGAGGGGAATTTCAGCTGGGGGAGAAACTTCATTCAGCTGTGCCTTCCACTGTCACAGAATCCCAGAATGGACTGTGTTGGACGGGACCTCAAAGCCCATCCAGTGCCACCCCCTGCCATGGGCAGGGACACCTTCCACTGTCCCAGGCTGCTCCAAGCCCCATCCAGCCTGGCCTTGGACACTGCCAGGGATCCAGGGGCAGTCACAGCTTCTCTGAGAAACCTGTGCCAGGGCTTCCCCACCCTCCCAGCCAGGAATTCCTTCCCAAAATCCCATCCATCCCTGCCCTCTGGCAGTGGGAAGCCATTCCCTGTGTCCTGTCCCTCCAGCCCTTGTCCCCAGTCCCTCTCCAGCTCTCCTGGAGCCCCTTTAGGCCCTGCAAGGGGCTCTGAGCTCTCCCTGGAGCCTTCTCCTCTCCAGGTGAACATTCCCAGTTCTCCCAGCCTGGCTCCAGAGCAGAGGGGCTCCAGCTCCTGGAACGTCCCCGTGGCCTCCTCTGGACCTGCTCCAGCAGCTCCAGGTCCCTCCTGTGCCGGTGACCCCAGAGCTGGACACAGGTCCCCAAACTCCAGCTGGGGATATTATGGCCATCGCACTTTTCTGCTGGGGTAACCCACACAGGCGGCAGCAGGTGATGACAAACACACACGGAGGAAGCGCTTTTTTGCACATTAATATAGAAATATAAGCCGGAAATGTCACACGGCGGCGGCAGGAGCCACCCCCCGCCACCCCGCAATGGTCTCTCCCAGCTCCCCCCTCCGCCGCGCCGCTTGGTCTCACCTGTACAGGATGACGTCATAGAGGCAGCGGCCCTGCACGTTCAGCGCGTGCGCGTACAGCGCGGGGGGGGCGTCGCCCGCCGCCATGAACTGCGTGACGTCATTGGTGAGCAGCCCCTGCAGGAACACGGCGGCCTCGGCGCCCCGCACGCCCAGCAGCGCCCGGCCCAGAGGAAAACAGGCGACGGCCGCGCCCCGCCGGCCCCGGCACCACCGGCGCAGCCCGGGCGCCGTTATTGCCCTCACCAACATGGCGGCACCGTCAGAGGATCCCCCCGCCGCCGCCGCCGCCCGCCACCGCCGCCGCCATCTTGTGTGTGTCCGCCTGGACGGCGACACCTGCTGGCGGGGACGGGGCGCCGCGGGGACCGCCCCCTTTCTGTAGGCCACGCCCCCTCCGGTGAACCCGGTCAGCCCATTGGCCACGCTCCACCCTGTTGGCCACGCCCCCGCTTGCTCCTGCCACGTGGCTTGGGTCAAAAGGCCCCGGTGCTGAGGGGCGCCGGGCGCTGCCCGTGATCCTGAGGAAGGAATTTGGGAACCCCTCGGCCTTCCCTGGGTTCCCCGGCTATGGAGCGAGCGAGGGAAACAGCCCAAAGTGCTCCCACGGCCCGCGGGTTGGTTGTGGGCACCGTCGAGGGCTGCACAGCTCAGCTCTCCCTGTCCTGGCTGCTCCCCATTTAATGAGAGAATTAATCAGGCTGGAAACGAGCTCCGAGGTCAGCGAGTACGACCTGTGACCGAACAAGTCAACTAGACCATGGCACTAAGAGCCACGTCCGGTTATTCCTTAAACACCTCCATTCCTGCGCCTGCCGAGCCTAAAATTCCCTGGAAGCTGCGAGCAGAGTACAGACCCATTCTCCCCCTCCAGGTCAGGGTGGAAAACTGACTCTAAAGGTTTCTCTTTTCCACTCTTATTTCTGCAGGACTCACCAGCTGCCCCCCATCCTCTTTTAACACCCTGGGACAAACTGTCAGCGGCTCCGTATTGGAGTAAATTACGATGTTTGGTAGTGGGAATTTCTGCTAAGCATTGCACCTGGATAAAACCATGGAATCATGGAATGGCTTGGGTCAAAAGGGACCTTTAAAGATCGTTTAGTCCAACACCCCTGCAAGGAGCAGGGACACGTTCAATCCATCAGGTTGCTCAGAGCCTCAGCCCAAGCTGACCCTGATTGTTTCCAGGGATGGGGAATGCCTGTGTTAAAACCCCCCTGTTAAAATCATGGAGCCGGAGCGCTGTTTGCTTCCCTCTGGAACGCTCCCTGGCTCTCCGGGAAGTGAAGTCTGAAGGGCCCGCATAGCCCCGGCTTTGCCTGCGGCTCGTTCCGCTGGAATTCTTCCCGCAGTCCAAGGAATAGCCGTGAGTCAGCCCTGTCATTTGCGATTCCCCTTCTCCAGTGGCTGCAATCCGGTTTGAGGCCATCCTGCCCTTCCCGCTGCCAACACCGGCACATGAGCGGCTCTCCGGGGAGGGGGTATCGCCTGGCCCCGAGTGACCCCGCTAAAATCTCCAGGACAGGCAGCACCAGCACAAACCCACCGATCCTAAAACCCTGAGTGAAGGGACTCCTTTCCCAGGAGCTGGAAATGCGCTGTGTGTTCATCCAGCTGGCCCTGGGCAGGGCTGGGCTCTCCCCTTGTGCTCCGGCAGTGATAACGCCTTATCACACATCCCCTTGTCCCGGCGGCAGATCAGCTCCCGGCTGTGCTGAGAGATGGGGAGTGTTCGCCCTGGAATTCGGGGCTGGCCCTGCAGGTGGAGAAATAAAGATGTGGGCAGAGGTGGCTCGAGGTGACCTTGGCACGGGGACGCGCTGTGCCCGCCCTCTGGCACGAGTGGTGTGTCAAAAACGGGGCTGAGGAAACCTGTCTGGCTCTGAGACAGCTGAAGGAGCAGAGAGCTGATGCCCACAGTGGTTCTTTTCTCTCCCTGGAAGTGGGAGTGTGCCAGGAGCAGGAGCTGGGTTTGCTTTCTGAAGGAGAAGGGGGGAAGTCACAAATGTGGAAGCACAGCTGGGCTGGAACTCCGGAGTCCAGCACGCACCATGGATCTGCATCTGTATCCAACTTTGGGCGTTTTTCACCTGTTTCACATCCCTCCTTCACCCACCAAGCTGTGGGGATCATCAGTGGCCATCCCACAGGCTGCCCTTCGCCACCTCCCTGCATTCCCAGCCACCGGAGGTGTTTCATCAAACCCCACGGAGATACTTAAAAGGGCAGCAAGAGAAATAAAAGTGAAAATGGAAAACATTCAGGCAGCATTTTGAGCTTTTATTTGCTTTTCCACTTCCTACCGCTTTTATTACCTTTCCTCTGGGTTCGCTTGTCTTTTATCATGGCGTTATGCAGCCAGTAAAGTCATAATGAAACATTTCAGTGTCAGAAACTACAGCTCTGCCAGTTTAGTGCCTTAAATCAGCTCAGGGGATGGTTTGAGACAATCCATAGTGTGACTGAGATCTGCAACACCAGCAGCCCTGGGAAGGTTTGTGCCAGCCCTCAGTGAGTGTGTGTCTGTCTTCACTAAAATTGGGGTATTCAAACCCTGGTTGGAGGGACAACACAATTCCCAAAGCTTCCGTGACATTAATTTCTAGAGGAAGGTGTGGAATTCTAGTGGAAGCCATCCCTGCCTATTGCAGGGGATTGGAACAAGGTGATCTTTAAGCTCTCTTCCAACCCAAACCATTCTGGGATTCTGATATTGCTCCTGATGGATCATCCCCCACCAGCTTTATAATTTCTAGGGCTGTTTTTGGACAAAGAGCATGAGGTGACAAGACACAACATCCTTGGCTAAGCCCTATCCCAAAGGGAAAACTCCCTCCTCAGAACACCTCTCATGCCATGAGATGTGTCAGGGTGGCTCAGGATCCCTTCCCACAGCTCAGCAGGAGGTGACAAAGGACAGAGATTCCCTCCCTGTCCCTCAGCAGCCCCTGGGTGGTTGCACAAGCTGCCGGCAGCCTCCTGCTCCATCAGCTTTCCGCTCTCTGCCCTCCCACTGCCCGAAACCCTGGACAGCCCGAGGCTCCCACTTGTGAGGGCTCATCCTTGGCATTTATTTGTCCATAACTCATCCTCACCAGGGATAACCTCTGCAGCCAGCCCTGCAGGTTAACGCTGGCATAATAAATTCATTTTCTCCAGTTTTTTCTCGGGGTGTTAAGCACAAACCCTCATCCACAAACCCACGTGAGCTGCAATTATTCATCCTGCTTATTAAATATCCCCTGAGCTGTGCCCTGGGAGGTCAGCCACAGGCAGCTGGGACACAGGGCTGTGGTAAACCATAGCTGCACTTCTGGGACAATATCCCACAATCTTGGAGGGCAAAACACGGATTGTGGCTGGCCTGGTGTCGCGGTTTCCTAAAGTGCTAAAATCACCACACCTGGGCAGTGCAAAATCAGTGATGATAGGGGGAAATTGCAAGGAGAACAGGCAGGATGCAGGAATAGAGCAAAGTGGCAGCAGAGTTTGCAGGGAGTGAGTTTGTGCATCCAAGGGGCTGTTCTGAAAGGAGGGTGGGTGTCAGTCTTTTCTCTCCGGGAACAAGTGACAGAGGAAACAGCCTGAAGCTGCACTGGATGAGGTTTAGATTGGATATTAGGGAAAATCTCTTCACTGAAGGAGTGGCCAGGAATTGGAACAGGCTGCCCAGGGTAATGGTGGGATCACCATCCCTGGAAATGTATAAAAGCCATGTGGATGTGGCACCTGGGAACAGGGTTTGGTGGTTGTGGTGCTGGGTTAATGGTTGGACTCAATGAACTTAGAGGGCTTTTCCAACCTTAAGGACTGTGGGATTCCTGCTGGTGGGACTGAGGGTAAGGTAAAGGTGTTACTGCACTTCCCTGGGAGGAGGGATTAGGAGCCAGTGGGATGCTGTGACTGGAATTCTGCCTGCAGCATGGAGCAGCTGGTGAAAACGATGGGTGCTGTGATCCCAGAGAGAACTGGGGAGTCACTGGCAATTTTAGCCTGGCTTTCCAAAGAAATGGGAGAGGTTGCAATTACTCTGCCTGTTCCCAAGATACTGCTGGATGGGGGCTGCTTTTGCCATTCCTCCTTCTATGAGTCTGTATCGAACCCCAGGGCGGGGACACCTCCCACCACACCAGGCTGCTCCAAGCCCCACCAAACCTGGCCTTGGCTCTTCCCTGTCTCTTGGTGGGACCATGTCCTGCTCATGCCATAAAAGTTGTCAGCTTAGCTCAACTTCCAGAGGAACAGAAAAAAATGCATGTTTTTGTCCAGGATTTTTTTCCTGAGGACATCTGGAGAGGGGTTGTGAGTGAAGGTGCCTGTGATTTAACGGAAGGAGTGAAGACTGAGGTGGTTGGAAAGCCAGACTCTCTCACCAAGTGCTTTCCCATCGTTTTCTCAGCCTGAATCATCAGTTTCTCCCAGATTCCCCAAAGTTTTCTTGCTTTTGAAAGCCCAGGCTTCCCTCAGCAGCTTGAGCTCTGTGCCCGAGGGATCTGCAGGCAGTGATTCATCAGGGAGACAACGCATCCCAAACAACGCGAAGGTCAAACGCTTCTTAAGGCAAAACTATTTTGTGATGATTTGTAGCCATATCAGGGAAAATAGAGCTCCTGCGTGGCTAAAACAGGCAAATCGTAGGTGGAGAAGGATTTCTTCTCATCACTCAGAGCCCTTCTCAAGCAAGCACCACATGCTTTACGTACTGTAACAAAATGTAAGTTTTATTCCGTATTATTAGTAATGGATGTGGAATAGCCACAGTTGAGTTGGACTGATGTCCCTTTCCCTTTTGACCAGTGTTTCATATTCTAACTACAGCCCAGATGTAACATTTACACTGAAAAATACTTACAGATTCAACCTCATACTCCAAAAATCTCTAGTACAAATACAGTTAGTACATTAAAAAAAAAAAAATTAACAACCCAAAAAAAAAAGCCCCAAAGTAACAATCCCAGACGCTTTGTAACAGCACAGACTGGTTATGGCCTTGAGTTAAGTTCAAGTATTTCCCAGTGGAATGCAATGCAAGCAAGAAGGTAATCTGGCTTTTGTGGGACATTCCTGGCCCTGAATGGTAAGAAGAGAAATATAAGTGTGGGCACTTTATCTGACCAAGTTTAGCGAGAGAATCAACATTTACAATTAGTTCAGCCACAAAGCTAAACCTGTCTTGTGTGTGGACAAAACTGCTACCTGGAGAAAACACACACAAAAAAAGAGCAAAGCATTAATTATACCATTGGCATTTCTTCCGTGGCTGATGCTCCACCCTCTAAATGAATTTCCTCGAGCTGCTGGTTGAGTTAGGAATGGTTGTGGTGGGGATTTTGCTTGTTGCTATGAATATTTTGCTGCTCCATCCTTTTCCTGCCCCAGCTGACAGGATAAAAGAAGGGACTGCTGCTCCTGCTCCGAAAGGACAGGATTCCTGCAGTCATCATTGCATTTGGTCACCTTTGTGGCAGTGACTCAGTGGAAAAACCCAACATCCTAAAGGGTTTAGAGGTCACAGGGTGGAGGAGGAAGGGGGGAATTGAGCAAATCAGCATATATATAAGGAATAATAATAATCTTTTCTGTTCCTAGGGCTGTCTGACCCATGCTGGCTGCAGTGTGTGGCCCAGATGGGATCTGGGAGAACCGAGATCCCTCCTCCCTCAGTGTGGATCAGCAGTGTCCTCCAGGCTGGCTGGGACCTCACAGGCAACTTTGCATCCCTGCCAGGCACCCATGACACCAGAACATTCCTGCTGGGAATATGCCCTTGTGCTTGAGTCCCTGTGAAAACGCTTGGAAAACGTGGGAAAGCAGGATCAGCTCCCTTTGGGAAGGGATGTTATGCAGGGTAATACTCCAGGCCTGAGGGATGAGCGGGGCTGGGAGTGGTTACCCCGTGTCCCTGCCCAACGAGGGGATTATTGATCCCCCAAGAGTCTGCCCTGGGTCTGGTACTCGTCAATATTGCAGTTATTGACTCTCCCTGTGGAAAACAGCGTGTGCATATGAGATGGGAGGGTGACACCAGCTGGGAAGAGGCTCCAAACCCTCTGCAGGACCCACGGGTCACTCAGAGCCCCCTTGGCTCACTACATGACCATAAAAAGGGGGTTTGAAGGGTGGCAGGAAGGTCCCCACTGTACAGCCACACATCTGGAGAGGGGAGCAATCCCCAGGCCCGCAGGAGATGGGGGTTTTGGGGAGGACCAGGGTGCATGGAGAGGAGAAGGGAGGGAAGGTGGCACAAGGACCAGCACTGCCACGCTGCTGGGAAGATGTGGAGTGGCTGGTGGTGGTTCAAAGACACCAGGGAAAACCATGCTAGGAAAGCAGCCCTTGGAGAAAGGTTGATGAGACTGGAGGTGTTCGGCTTAAAGCAGATTTGAGGGTGAAAACAGTCTCCAAACACCCAGAATATGCAGAGGTTAAAGGCATGAGACTTCTCCACGGGGTTGCAGAGAGGGGATTCATGTCACCCTTTAGGGAGTCATTTGATGGTGGCAAGTTGGCAAGAAGATCCGTGGTCTTTTCCCACCCTCCTGCTCTGAACCTGGAATCTCCTCCCATGGGCACTGCCCACCTCTGTTGCTGGGGCAGCAGGTGCAGCCCTGCTGCATAGACTGGGTTTAATGAGTTCATCAGGCCTCTGTGACCAGGTTTTGGGGGGTTTTGGTTCAAAATCTACCCCCCCCCCCCCTT
>VZRS01000047.1:16089-71718 GCA_013398055.1 Ifrita kowaldi
CCACGGCGAGGCGTTTGCCAAGATTGTTTCCTGGAGCAAGAGCAAGGGAGTCACATTCCTATCCCTGGTGTGGTGACTCACGGGGGATCTGCAGGTCAGCAGGAGCTGAGGGGCAGATCTGAGTCACCAGGAAGTGCTCAGGCCATGTGTGGTGCTGAGGGAGGTGTCGCTGGAAGGGGCAGGAGATATCCCAGATCCCAGCTCCTGCACGGGACGGTGCCTTCCAGCATCGTGTGGGAAGCACAAGTTTATCCGGAGCTGTGGTATTGTTGCTCATGGAAAAAGAATCAGAAGAACCCAGGCAGCATCCAACCATGGTCATCTTCAGAGTTTCCATCCTTCCCTTGGGATCACGACTTTAAATGCACACGATTTCCCCTGGGACACAGGGCTGGGAATAAAAGAGAAGTCCCACTGATGTAGAGGATAAGCTCAGCTGCAGTGACCAGGGAACAAATTTCCACCCAGGATCACCTCTCTCCTCCCCAGCAGCCTGGGCTGTGGCCCTGCAGGCATTTTTGCCAGGTGACTGCAGCCCTGTGAGCAGCCAGCCTCTCCTGCTCTGCCCAGCACATCCCCAGCCAGCAGAGAGCACATTCCCAACATGGGACGAGGACAGACAGCATGGTTGGGTATGTTTGTCTCCCCACCACCGTGGTGTGACCTTTTTGAGCCTTCCCTGCAAAATTCCCAACAGAAGGGGATGGATGGATGTTCTTACTGACTGCTGCTGTGCTGATCCTCCTCCTGGATCCAGTCATCCATTTGTGAGGGGAAGATCTCCAGCAGCAAGAGCAAACAGCATTCCAGGCATTTTACCAATGCCTTCAGCAGGACCAGGAACGAGCCTGGAAGCGTTCCCCAGACAGTTACACAAAGCCACAGAGCTGAATATTTGCTGCTGGGTACCTCGTAGGATGTTTCTCTGCTTTCCTTCTAATTCTACCTTTTTTGCTGCTAGGACTCTTCTCTAATGCGTGGCACAGCTCAGCCGAGGTTCCCAGGAGATGAAGGGCAGATCCAAATTCTCTGCCTGTTCCCAAGAATGGCCAAAGGGCTGGACACTCGGGGAACAGGCATCCTCAGGGCTTTTAGGGACTGATCTCAAGGACGTGAGAGTGATGTCCAGCAAGAAGTCATGAATATCCAATGGATAAGAAACACTGGCACAGCCTGAGGGAACAGCTTGGCACAGGGACAGCGCTGTGTTCGGGGAGAATTTACTTCTTTCGCTATAGGTTTGATCTTGAAGGCTCTGCCTACTTGGGTTCCCTGTGGTGGTGATGATACCACCCTGACAAAGCACAGTAGGAGCCTTGGAGCTCAGCAGCTTGATCTTAACATGCACCCAAAGTACTGCAAGTGCATGAAAACCACCCTAAAGCCAAGCCCAGCTGAAAAAAACTCCTCATAAACTCGGGAAAAACTTCCTGCTGCTGTCCTGGTCCTGTCCCCACTGAAGCCAGACCTTCTGCAAACCCCCCCCTCCAAGCAAGCGTGGGAATCCTCCCAGTTCCCCAGGTGGGGCTGGAGGCTAAAAGCCCCAGGACTGCTCCAGGATGAGATCAGCCCCCGTCCTGGAGCAGCTGGGTTTTCCCAGGGGAGGTGGAAGGCTGTGGAAGGAGCAGAGGGTTGATATTACATGTACACCTATCTCGCTATGTCTATGTGCACACGCACGTGCTCGTACGCGTCTGTATCTGTACATGGACACACACACACACCAGAGACATGCTATGCATAGATCTGCTGCCTGCCACTATTTATAAGGGCTTGATTAATCAGAAAAACAAATTTGCCAACAGTGCTTCTCCTCGATTAATCAGAAAAACAAATTTGCCGACGCCGATCGTCTAAAATTCAGCAAGTAAAGGAGTCTAAAGCCTTTTGTTTTCCTGGTTGCATAAAGGCACTTTCTGATGATGTGAAGCAGCAGTTTGTTAAAAACTCTGTGACTGCAACAATTCCCATCACATCTGTAGCAAGTGCTACACAGGCACCAGTAGGATGCAATGTCACTGCTCACTCCTGCTCCGGAGGGTTTTGGAGCAGATTTGCTTTTTGCTTCAAAGACGAAAGACAAAAAGACGAAACCTTCAGCCCTGTGCTGGTTTTAGGTCTCCCTGTGTGAGGCAGTCGCTGTGTTCCTGCCCCAGACCTGGTGTGGGTGCCAGCTCCTGGCTCACAGCATCCAACGAGGCCTTCATTGGCATCTGCCAGCCCAGGCAGGCCATCAGCTGTGAGCCTGCCATGAAGGTCCGTGCAATATGTCAGTGGTTTTCTTATCAAAGGATCAGAAATTAATTTGATTAAGGGTATTTAGTAATTAAACACTGCCTGGCCTGCAGCACTCGAGCCTTGCCATGCAGGAGGGTGGCTGATCCCTGTCAGCCTGACTTCCCTCCTAAGCCACCAGCAGCTCCTCTTCCCACCACAGCACACTGTCCAGTCTCTGCTGGGGGCTCCGGTGGTGACCCAAGGGCTGGGAGGTGTGGGGGATTTGCTGTTACTCACTGGAGGCTCCTGTCACTCACTGGAGGTTCCCAGCTGGAGAACACGTTGGAAACAGGGAAGAAATGTCTTTTGTTAACATACTGGAAGACAGCACTAAATTGGTCCAAAACTCCTTTTACTCTCTTGACTCCCACACAAAAATTGTGCCCTGCGAAACGAACTCGAGATAACACCGAAAACCAGAAACAAACCAAAAGAAAAACCCCACTCACGCTGCCCTCTCGCCTTCCTGACAGAGTTATATCCACACAGACGTCTTCCCGTCTTTACTGCTGGAGCTGCCTTTCTCCAAGGAGGCCTTGGGTTTAGCACCTTGTTTCTCCTGGGCGGTGTTGGCCCTGTTCTGCTCCACCACGGTGCCCCCTGAGGCGGGGCTGCTGGTCCGAGAGGGCTGCGTGTTGGCCTGGGTGCTGCTGTAGCTCTGGAAGGCGATGTCCAGCTGCTCCTGGGCCACCCGCAGGTGCTTGTGCAGGGTGGACAGATCCGCCGGCAGGTTCTCGTCCGGGCTGGTGCACTGCTGCTCCTGAGCCACGTTGGCCAAGTTCTGCTCGTGGGCCATCAGGCTGTTGGGGATCTTGGTGGACTTCTCGGATTTGACGACCAGGTTGTACTCGGGAGGGCAGGAGATGTTCTTGGGGTAGGCGTAGTTGTAGGGGGGCTGCCGGAAGCTGTTGATTTTCCGGTTGCGGATGGCGTCGCGGATGGTCCCGAACCCCAGGTGGAACATCTCGCACATGTTCAGCAGCAGGCACAGGCAGCTCACCACGTACATCACCAGGAGGAAGATGGTCTTCTCCGTGGGCCGGGACACAAAGCAGTCCACGGTGTGGGGACAAGGGACCCTGTTGCAGACGTAATAAGCTTCCACCTCGAAACCGTAGAGCAAATACTGCCCTATCAAAAAGCAAACCTCAAAGGAAGCCCTGGTGAGGAGCTGGAAGACGTAGATTTTCATCAGTCCCTCCTGCTGGATGCGCCTCCTCCCATCGTGCTTCTGCTGCTCCTTGCACTTGGGCTTGGGCTTGGCTTTCTCGTGCTCGGCCGCGTCGTCGGAGATCATGGGCTCCTCCTCGTCGGCCTCCATGGCGTCCTCCATGTTGCGCACGGCCTGCCAGTTCAGGGCAAACTGCTTCTTCTTCTTGAACCCCTTGAACTTCTTCTCCTCCTCGGCCGAGCGGGCGATCCTGTGGATGGCGTAGCCCAGGTACATGACCGAGGGCGTGGAGATCATGATGATCTGGAAGACCCAGAACCTGACGTGCGACAGCGGCGCGAAGGCATCGTAGCAGACGTTGTCGCAGCCCGGCTGCTTCGTGTTGCAGGTGAACTTGCTCTGCTCATCGGAGTAGATGGACTCGCCCCCCACCGCCGTCAGGACGATGCGGAAGACGATGAGCACGGTGAGCCAGACCTTCCCCACGAAGGTGGAGTGATTGTGAATCTCTTCTAGCAGGCGGGTGAGGAAGCTCCAGCTCATGTTGGTCATAAGGGCTACTCAGTTATAACCTGCGGGGAGAGGGGGAAATAAAACACCGGGGCGGTGAGGTCACATCTTGTGTCAGCAGGAGGACCCAGAGAAGTGACCATGCCCTGTGCTGGGCACTGGTGAGGCCACACCTCGAATCCTGGGGTCAGTTTGGGGGTCCTCATGACAAGAAGGACATTGAGGGGCTGAAGCGAGTCCAGAGAAGGAGCTGGGGATGGGTCTGGAGCACCAGGAGCGGCTGAGGGAGCTGGGAAAGGGGCTCAGCCTGGAGAAATAGAGGCTCAGGGGGGACCTTGTGGCTCTGCACAACTCCCTGACAGGAGGGGGCAGCCAGGGGGGTTGGGCTCTGCTCCCAGGGAACAGGGACAGGAGGAAACAGCCTCAATTAGCACCAGGGGAGGTTTAGATTGGATATTAGGGAAAATTTCTCCCCTGAAAGGATTGTCAGGGCTGGAGCAGTGGAGGATGCTCCCACATCACAGAGACTTGTCCTGCTGAAACATCTTTCATTAGCAAACCCAGAAAAATGCAAAGAATCAGCAAAAGAATGGGAATATTTATGTTTACAGGCTGACGGCCCTTTAAAGTTCCTCTTGAAACAAAGCAAAACAAAACAAAACTTTAATCAAATACAGACTGTTTCAAAAATAAACCTTGAGAAGCTTTCAAGAGAAAACCACGCATTTATTAGGAGACCTGGACAGCTGGGGAGGAAGAGCTTGGAATAAGCATTTTGTGTTTAGCTTAACTTGCAGTGGGGCCTCAGCTTGAGTTCCTTGGGCGACCCCAGGCAGCACTAAAGACAGGAGGGAATTTCAGTGCTGGACTGGCACAGATACTGAGAGATGAGAGCAATAGGAAAAGCACCTGGACCCAGAGAACAGTGGAGGAAGAAAAAAGAGAAGAGAAAGGAGCTGTTTTCCTGTGTGGAAAGAGTAGGGACATCAGCCCTAACTCTCCATGCTGGGTGAGCATGGCTGAGTGGGGTGAAGATCCAGGAGGGGAAATGATCATAAAATCCCAGAATCCTATAATTTTTGGGGGTTGGAAGGGACCTTAAACATCATCCGGTTCCATGGGCAGGGACACCTTCCACTGCACCAGGCTGCTCCAAGCCTCATCCAACCTGGCTTGATGATGCCATGAGACAGAAGCCCAACCCTAACTTGGCTTTGCACCACTGGAGACACAAAATTATGCTGTAGGGTTTCCATGGTGGGAGCAGCCACGTGGGAGCAGGAAGGGAAATGTGCCCCACTCTGTTCTCCACATCCAGCCCTTCTGGAATGTGATTTTGCTCCTGCTGCTTCCCAGGACAGGAGCCAAGCAGAGCCGGTTTGCTCAGCGCTCGCCTTCACGCTGCCCCTGTCGAGGGCTCTCGAGAGCAGGCAGATGGAATTTTCTAACCCTGCTATTTCCAGATCAAACAAATCCCCTGCGAACACAAACCCCCAAGGCTTCACACGCCAGGCCGAGCCTGTGGGAGCGCTCTGCAGATGGTGCTATTCCTGTCCTGGGGCTGGGGAAACTGAGGCAGGGAGGGGAGGAACAGCTGGGTCATAAAGCAGAAGGAGGGGTGGGGGAGTTCTCCTCTCTGCCCTCGACATACCAGGTGAAGAGCAACAACCCCCAAAGCTGCTGGGACCAGAATCCCCCTCTCCTGCCCCAAAAGCGATGCCTTGGTCAGTACAACTGTGCAGGTGGGACAGTTCAGCCAGTGCAGGACATGGAAAGTGATGCCCACAGAGATATTCTTTATTTATTGAGGAAGTCGGGTTATTCAGGGGAAGTTCCCTCTTTTTCGGCTTCCTTACAGTGGGTACACCCTAGGGGGTCTTTAACCCTTCCTCTGTTGTGTTCACACTCAGATATGGGCAAATCAGGGTGTTAAATGATTTGTGGGATCAATCCAGGCACTCAGCCAAGCTCCAGCTGCTGGGGGGCTGGGAAGGGAAGACCCTGCTGGGTGTGGGGCATGGTGCATCTGTCTGGGGAGCATCCGGGCCTGCATGAGGCAGGGTTGGATCCAGCCCCACCTTGGCTGGCCCCATGCAGGTGTCCAGCCCCCCAGCAGCTCCCATCTGCACCCCAAATTAGCTGCAAGCCCCAAATTGTCCTTAAAACCACACTTTTAATGTCCTGCAGAGCAGTTCATTCAAAATTCAGGGCTCTCCTAAAGGGTGTGTGAAGCCTACACTGAGGATAATTCACCATTTAGCAAGTGTTACTCACAGACACAATTCCCAAAGCTCCAAGTCACCTCCCAGGAGTCGTTTGCTGGGGCAGGGAGGGTCTGACCAAGGTTGTGACAGCTTTTGGAATAAATATTCAAGTTTTGAACTGACATTTATCAGGATTGTTAGCAAAGCACCCACTGACTCCTCTGGGAGATGCATTTTAGGAAGGAGCACCCAATAAAATGCTCCCAAACCTCCTGAATCAAGGAAAAGGAAAGAAATTGCAAATTAACAGAAGCTGTTGCTTTGAGAAGACCATCCCTGGCTGCCAGCCACCACCCTGAGCTGTGGGTCCTGCCACTGCCCCTGCAGCTCAGCCCTCTGTGCACATCTGGATCTGCAGGAACATCTGCAGGAAACAGCCCCGAGCTGTTCCTGCGCCCCTGGGACCCCGCTGTGAGGGGTCACACCTCGATGTTGCACCCCTGTGCGTCCACCTGCCCTCCTGGCATCGTATTTGAGAGCAGGAGCCGAAGGAAATGAGGTAAAAACCCCTCCCTACAAATCAGTTTGGTTGAACTTCCAGTGGGTTTTAGGACTCACTGGCTACAAAGACTAAACCGTGGGATTTCAGTGCTGTTAATTGCTGGCGTGGGGGGTTAGTGCACCACGGTGTTTTGGAATCAATTATAAATCAAACAAGCTTGCAAGGAAAGATTTGTTCACAGTGCTGATGAATAGACCAGCACTAGGAAAAAGCTGTGCCTCCTCTCCTCACCATCCCGACCATCCAAGCACAGAACATGGATTTTTGCAGCTTTCCACCTGCTTCAGACCCAATTCCTCTGTGCGGTGTGAAAGTTATGCAGTCTGGGGGGGAAAAAACTCCATCTGTGTGGATGTGCAGCAGGTGAGATGAGGTGGTTCGTGCAGCTCAGTTATCTCCCCAAGAAAGGACTCCCCATCCCTCCGGCTTTGAAATCCATTCATCCGCTCATCCATCATCACATGCCACCTTGAGAGGTGACACACAGTGCATGGAACACACACAGAGTACAAGTTTCACCTCAAAACAGCCACAAAGGAGGGATTGGACTGCTCAAACCACCAGCAACACCTAAAGTAGTCAGAACTGTGTGTAGCCAGTACAGGAATGAGCTGTTGGCTCCACGTTCTCACCACGGTGACTTCCCAAAACCCGCTGACCCCTGCACACAGTCACAGGCACAGCTGTAGGAACTGGGGAAACTTTAAAACCTGAGTCTAAAATATGCCAAAGAATGAAAAAATATTACAAATCTGTGCTAGCTGGATGCCCTTCTGTTCCCCACGGTTCTTGCACCGCTGCCTGAACTGCAGGGAAAACAACGGGGGAAAAAATCTACTTACAGAGACATGGTGCTTCTCGCGGTGGCTTTCCCTCCTCCACCGACATTCCTGTGCCTCCAATCCCTCCGCCTTGCCCTAGATAAACCCCCTCCGGCTCGGTCCAGCCGTGCTCCAGTGGTTGGCAAGCGGAGCTCCAGGCGAGTATTTAAGGCGCTGTCAGACCCCGCCTTTGCGGGGCAGCTCCTGCCCGACCCCCGGGGCCGGTCCCACCGTCTGTCCCGACCCTCCTGCCCTCGCCAAGCCTCGGGAGAAGCTGGGAAGGTGCTCTACAGACACACCAGGCGAGAGGGGGGCATTGGTTTTAAATCCAAACAAGCCGCCGGGTCTGGTTTTAGAACGCTGCCTGGAATTTTGCTTGTGTCGGTTGGGAGTGAATTAATAGCATCAGCTTGTGGCACTGGTAACAGATTCGTAAGACTGAGAGCATGACTAATAGGGAACATGTGGAAAACACATTTTGGCAAAAGCTCCTTGGCTGTTGGGGGGGAAAAAAATAATAAAAAAGGAAGGAAAGCTCACTAGTGGGAAAAACTGCTCTGAAGCTCCTGCTTTGCTGCAGGAAAAGCTGTCCCTGAAAGAGGTGGTTCCTCTCTCTCTCCAAGCTGGTGGAGAGAGCAGGGAGCAGGTGAAGGATGGGGAAGGAGTTTTGAGCACCAACAGAGACTTTCTGGCTTCTTTGCAGCTGCAAGAAGGAATTGGTAGGATGGGGGTGCACACAAAGCCTAAGGCAAGTGGTTTTCCAGAAGAAAACCTCCACCCTGATGGTCCAAGGATCACCTGCTCCATCCATGGGGAGCTTTGGCATTGCCATTCCAGCAGAATCAGGGCTCTGGGTGTCTGCTGAGGTGGAAATGGAGAGTCCAGGCAGGAATTCCACCCAAGGGCCAGCAAGGAGGAGAAGGAAGCAACAGCAGCAGCCAGGTCATGGAAAGGATCAGATCTCTGAGGGCAGAAAGCATGGGAAGATCTGCATTGGGATTAAGGGGTATGTTGGAAACCACATGGTTTACCAGGAACCTTCACCCCTGGTGCTGACAAAGCAAGATCTTCACCCTGCTGTCACACCTCTGGCTTCCCAAAGAGCCTGGATGGACGTGGAAGGGCAATTCCTCCTCACTGGAGCTTGTGTGGATGCTCTTGCAAGGAGCAGCATCTGCACTGCACTTTATTGCAGCAACATTCCTCAAGGCTTTCTGTTACAAACTAATTACTCACTTATCGTTAATGATAAGTTAATTCCCTGCTTGGGATTAGTCACCTCAGATAGGCAGGAAAAGCCCTATCAGCTCAGTGAGGTGTAGGGATGAACACACACCTTCGTGGGAGTATGCCACACCAGGAAAAACAGATTTGGGGAGGCATTTTGGGGGAATAAACCTCTAAAAAAGTTAAATTACCACAACCCTGGCTTCATGTTTCAGCTTCAGCACATGGCACACTGACAAGCTGCTCTCTCAAAGGACACAGGGAGGTTCCAGAGGAAGCACCAGGGCTGGAGATCTCCAAACCCACCCCTGGAGATCTCCCACTGAGAGGGTGAGAACTTGCAGCAGGCTGAGGCCACATTATCCTTGCATGTCTCTGGGGTTGGGTTTGGCCTCAAAAACGCTGGGGCAGTGACCTCCTTCCCCTCAAGGTCCTTCAACTCTGGAGACAGCAATGGGTCACCTCGTGGTCACTCCAAAGGGGCCACTGAACGTTCTTTCACAGAATCACAGAACCACCAGGTTGGAAGAGACCTTCATGATCATTGAGTCCAACCCATGTCCCAACACCTCAACTAAACTAAACCCTGGCACCGAGTGCCACATCCAATCTCTTTTTAAACACGTCCAGGGATGGTGATTCCACCACCTCCCCGGGCAGACAATTCCAGTACTTCACCACTCTTTCTGTGAAAAACATTTTCCTAATATCCAACCTGTGTTTTCCTTAACGCAGCTTAAGCCTGTGTCCTCTTGTTCTGTCAGTTGTTGCCTGGAAAAAGAGACCAACCCCCACCTCACTACAATCACCTTTCAAGAAGTTGTAGAGAGTGATAAGGTCACCTCTGAGTCTCCTTTTCTCCAGGCTAAAGAACCCCAGCTCCCTCAGTCGTTCCTCACAGGGCTCGTGTTCCAAGCCCCTCACCAGCCTTGTTGCCCTCCTCTGGACACACTCAAGTGTCTCAACGTCCTTCCTGAACTGAGGGGCCCAGAACTGGACACAGCACTCAAGGTGCAGCTTCACCAGCACCGAGTATTGTATTCCCCACAAGCAGGGAGCCTGCAGCACATGTCACACCTGCTCCTTCTGAAAGCCACACCCCGTGACATCCACCAGAGCTGAGGGACGGCCACCAAGAGCTCATTCCCACCCAAGACCTGTGGTGAAAGTCCCACCTGCTGCCGTCGGTGCAGGATGGAGCTGCGGGGAAGTGTTGTTGGTTATTTAAAAATAACCAGCTGAGAACAACTCCCAGGCTCTGCAGGACTGCAGGCAGCAGCTCAGAGGTGAAAGGCAGCTCAGTGTGGTCCTGGTCCCATGGGTCAGGCAGATTTTCCAGGCTCTTTGCTTTCTAACTATGAGGGTTGTTTATACACACGGCACTCGCGTCTGGGCGAAGGTTTTTGGGGCATCTGTGCTTCAGGCAGGCCAGGCAACATCTGCTCCTGCCTCGTGCCCAGCAGCTGCAGCCATCACACTGGCAGGGACTCAGGGCTTCCCATCACCAAACCATCACCCAGGGAAGGAGGCAGAAAGCAGGAGGCAGAGCCATAAATGAGTGTACGGGGGAAACCCCACCCCTGCAGCATCCCGTGTCCTCAGTTCAGTGCCTGGCAATGAGAAATGGGAATAAAAGAGAGGAGACAGAGGGGAAGGGATGTGATGGAGCTTTGTATAATTCTGGCTGCTGCTGGGAGTCGCCTCTCCAAGCCACCTCTTCCCCAGGCACCATTTGTGTTTCAGAGCAGTGATCTATACACATTTATTTAAATGTCCTAGTGAAATAAATAAGCGCTGTCACCAGTGGCAATGAGACCTGGTGTAACATCTCCCTGCTACGTCAGGGATGAGGAGAGAGCATAATTACCCACTCCGAGCACAAACCTACAAAGCTCTGTGCTGGATTGTGCTGACAGCTCCTTTTCTTCTCTAATTTTCCTCTTTTGGATGTTCATTTGGTCAGTTTTTAAACTAAATGCAATGAAGATACGCATCCTTGTGCAAATGATAAGCCTGTTTTTAAAACAAGGCCCGCTGTGTTGAGACGAATGTCACAAAATTAAAACAAATTTAAAATGCCAACTTTTTACCTTATTGATTATTGTTGGATTTGGGCTTTTGAGATGACGGAATTTCTCATCTGAGAAGCAAAAATGTCTGAACACCACAAGTGAGAGCAAAACGTGAAGCAGCAGTTTTAGTTCTTATCTTTCTCCTCTTGGATTAACTTCACTAAACTTTTTTCCCTGACTTTTGGACGTGGGATGCAGGACTCATCCTCACCTTTGGTGACTGTGGGTGCCATCCACGCTGAAAGGGATTTGTGATGGAAAACGTGGCAAGGGCACCGCTAAAAAGGAATATTGGGACTTGGAAAATATTCTTTCCCCTTTTGCATAGACTAAAAATCCACTGAACTGTGTTATTATTCTTATTAATCAGTAATTTAGTGGCAGTTATGGAGAAAAAGGGATCTGGGGGTTTCCAGAGAGAAACAGTCACAAGGGAGGCACGCTGAGGTTTAATCCCCTTTGAGATGGGCTTCAGGGATGGACAACCCCCTTCCTCAATGTGTCCTCCTTTCCTCCACCCCCTCCTCTGCTTTCAGAGCTGCTGTCCCACGAGCCCACAGGTGTGGGGGGATCCATGGGTTTGGAAGAGGATTCGGGCTCATTTTCAATCAGTTTGGTTCAAGCCACCACTGTGAATTTGACATTTCTACTGGCACGTGCCTGGCTGATAGGAGCAGGTAAAGGGAGCACAGTGGAGAACCCCAGAATGGTTTGGGTTGGAAGAGACCTTAAAGAACCTCCAGTTCCGCCCCTTGCCACGGCTGGGGACACCTTCCACTGGACCAGGTTCCTTGGACCAGAGATCCCAATGTGTGTCCCACTGGGACATCTCTATTTGCATTTCCTGGTGAGAAAGAGGCCACCAGCTCCCATGGGAGCCCCTTCTTCATGCCTGGAGCCTCCAGAGCCTCCAGCAACCCAAGGCCCCAAGTTGTGTCCCCAAGGCCCCAAGTTGTGTCATTGCCTCGGTGACGTGGCTGGGCTGGGGCTGGGCCACATCTCTTGTGTGCTTTGGGACGGGCCAGCACCTCCCAGCAAGGATGGAAGCAACACACTGGGATAGAACTGGGGTTAATGGGTGGAGGGGCCACGCCTGGGGACAGAAACAGCCCATTTCCTCATGAAACGGAAACCAAACCAACAGTTTCGTGGGTGACAGGATCAGGGACAAGCATGGATGTCCCAGGGAGCCATTCAGGATCTGGGAAGCAGAGACAGGAAGGAGCAGGTGGGAATGGCCCCAGCGCTGTTTGACTCAGCCACGCCAGCCCAGGGCCTCCAGGCTCCCTTTCAGTCCCACCACACTCCCTGACTTAACACCAGAACCATCCCAGTTGTGCAAACTTCTCCCCTCCTTCACGCAGAGCTTTGGGCGCTCTCCAAGATTTGGGGCTAATCAGGGCTCGCATCCTAAGAACTCAGCCAGAACCCTAACTCTTGTAAAAAAACCAATTTACAAGCAGCAGAAAAAGCTGTGCCAGGGTCTGTTGCTAAAATCTGCTTCGTCACAAACCTCTGTGTGGACTTTTCAGGGCAGTGGTGACGACAATCCCAATGCAGACGTGTCCTTTGAAGGACAGAAAGACAAGATTTCTACTTATTCATCATCAGGTTGATTTTTATCCTGCGTCTGGCTCTGCTTGTTGGATGAACCCAAGAAGGTTTTGATCTGGAGAAGAATTATGTGCTTGGTCTCTGGCTCTTCACAAGGATGAAACAGAGAAATCTGGTCTTACACATTTTTGCAAAGCCCGTGGGGATTTTGGCTGAATAATGTAAGACTGTTTGAAAAAGAGGTGAGGGATGTTTTCCTTCATGCACTCGGAAAATGTAAACTCTGGCTCTGAGCTGCCATGACATTTGGACCACAGTTATGCCTCAGTTAGCACAGAAGATAGGTTAGAAAATGGAATTTCTGTGAAGTTTGCATTGGTTTGTGCCTGGAGCAAAAAGCCAGTGCTGTTAGCAGAATAAATAACATTTCTGCTGAAAAACAGGGAAAAGTTTCCTTCAGATATCACTGGCTGATGAGTGCGGAAAGGTAAAATCACTTCACTTTGAAAATGACCTGAAAACCAATCTAATATGGTTAAATAACAATAAGATTTAAATTCCAAAGCAGAAAAGCCCAGAGGAGATGTTTAAACTCAGGCTGGAGAGCAGAACCGATTCATTCCAGCCCTTCCCAGCTGAAAATTTTGCTGCGATGGACACATTCTTGAGATAAATTTCAGTGTTGAGAAAAAAACACATTAATTTTTCGGGAACCTTTCTGCTGAAGTGTCCAAGGTGGTGAGATGACACAGGGGAGAAGTGGCAAGACTCAGGTGGAGTTCCAGGACGTGGCTCAGCAAAGCCCTTTATAGCATTTTCCTCGGCGTCTATTCTTGCTCCAAAGAAAACATCTGCCTCGACAGCCAGAGGCCAAATCGAGCCATTATTCCCTCCTCTATTTGCTTCCCTTTCCTGAAGTAGCTGGAGGAGCAATGGGAATGAAAGGCCATCTCCAACCCCACCCGTCGGGGTCATCCCTGGAGTTAGAGCTGCCCATGTTTCTCCTGAAATCCCATCGTGGCTCCCTGAGCTCTCATAACAGGAAGCAATAAACTTTCCAGTCGGTGTTGCCAGCCCTGTGAAGCCAAGCCAGGCTTGACTTGCTCTAGACCTTCCTGAACTTGTACAAAAGAGTGAAAAAAACCTTAAAACAATTCAATTAAAACCAGAGGAAATCCATCCCCTGGCGAAAGGGGCCGTGCAAAAGTTCACGGCTCATCTCCTCCTCCCGCTGTTGTCCATTGTGGACATCCCTCCATCCACAGTTCACCCCACAGCGGTGCCGTAATGCAGGTGGGGGCGGAGGAAAAGGGTCAGGGTGTATGGGAAAGGTTAGGGAATGCTGGAAAAAAAAAGGCAGACGGCCACATTTTTGGCTGCTCCAGAGAGGTGTGGGTTTGGTGGTTTTTTTCCCTAACACCTGTGGATGGGCAGAGATGGATGTTAGGAGGGAGCTTGGAAGAGCCCCAGGAAAAGGGGTCAGGAGAGATTGGAAGCTCAGCCACAGCTTCTGAGCTCCATTCAAGTGCTGCTGGGTGAGGTCCCTGACTGGTGCCAAGTGGATGAAAGGAACATTTTGGTCGCACGAAAACCACATTCCCAGTGTCAGTGTGGGAAGAGGGAAGGGGATGGGAGCAGCAACGCCACAGACAAAACTTGAGGGTAAAGACAGCAACCCCCGAAGTGGAGGTGGAGCAATTCTGTCCTTGGGATCCACACAGGCAAAGCACAAGAAAGGCATGGAGCTGCTGGAGCAGGTCCAGAGGAGGCCATAGAGATGTTCCAGGGGCTGGAGCCCTCTGCTCTGGAGCCAGGCTGGGAGAGCTGGGAATGTTCCCCTGGAGAAGGGAAGGCTCCAGGGAGAGCTCAGAGCCCCTTGCAGGGCCTAAAGGGGCTCCAGGAGAGCTGGAGAGGGACTGGGGACAAGGGATGGAGGGACAGGACACAGGGAATGACTTCAAACTGCCAGAGGGCAGGGATGGATGGGATTTTGGGAATTGGGAATTCCTGGCTGGGAGGGTGGGGAGGGGCTGGGATGGAATTCCCAGAGAAGCTGTGGCTGCCCCTGGATCCCTGGCAGTGTCCAAGGCCAGGCTGGACGGGGCCTTGGAGCAACTTGGGATAGTGGAAGGTGTCCCTGCCCATGGCACAGGGTGGCACTGGATTGGCTTTAAGGTCCCTTCCAACCCAAACCATTCCAAGATTTCACAGTTCTTTGAAAACAGGATATGCTCAACACCTCCTCCAGCTTTCCTCACCAATCTCCTCTTGCAAACACCTGCAATACTCATAGATTTGGGGGGTTTTGTGTGTGGAAAATGCTTTGCAATGTCACAGTCAGGATGCTGACCCTGAGAGTTTGACTCTATTTTTTCTTTTTCCAGCAGTTCCAGTGGAAAAAATGATGGTGTCATTTCTGTCATCACACACCTCATCCGTGTCAGACACAGGGACAGCCACTGCAACAGATGGGATGGCCTGTTCACACCCAGCCAGGACAGCCGTGAGAAATGGTCCAAAGGTATTGCATGGTTTTATCTTCTCTCAGATAACAAGCGACAGGACAAGAATAAATGGCCTCAAGTTGCACCAGAGAAGGTTTAGATTGGATATTAGGGGAAAAATCTTCATGGAAAAAGTTGTAAAACACTGAAACAGACTGCCCAGGGCAGTGGTGGAGTCACCATCACTGGAAGTGTTCAAAACTGTGTGGATGTGGCACCTGGGGACATGGTGTAGGGGTAGTTATAATGGTGCTGGCTTGACTGGAGATGATCTTAAACAATTCTATGCTTCTAATTTTTTACAAACCCAAACATATCTGTAATTTGCCAACCGAAGTTGATATTAAAGAAACCTCTCAACCCTAACAAGGCCAGGAGCTTGCAGCGAGCAAGTGCCCCATAAACTGCTCAAGGAACAGGACCCACGGGACCCAGCCCAGGTACCTGCATCAGGTCCATGCTCTGCCTGGTTCTCAGGATGTTCCCTCATACTGCCCTGGCCATACCCTGGGACCACTGGGGCCTGCCCTGTCCTACACCATCCTTGGGGCAGAGCTCATGTGTTGCTCTTTAAACAACTCTGACGTAGCTGAAGACCACGTGTGGGTCATTTGGAAGAGCTGCTGTGCCTGGGAGCAGCTTCAAGGTCCTGCTTTGGTGTGGCATCTTCTCAGGGTGCTGAGTCACACTCTGCACTCTGCTCTGCCAGGAATGCAGTCACAGAACCCCAGAATGGGCTGGCTTGGAACTGACCTTAAAGCCCATCTCGTTCCAATCCCCTGCCACGGGCAGGGACACCTTCCACTATCCCAGGCTGCTCCAAGCCCCATCCAACCTGGCCTTGGACACTTCCAGGGATCCAGGGGCAGCCACAGCTTCTCTGGGCACCCCGTGCCAGGGCCTCCCCACCCTCACAGGGATGAATTTATCCTAATATCTCCTCTAAAGCTACTCTCTATCAATTTAAAGCCATTCCCTCTTGTCCTGTCCCTCCATCCCTTGTCCAAAATCCTCCTCCAGCTCTCTTGGAGCTCCTTTAGTCACAAGAAAGGGCTCCAAGGTCACCCTGAAGCCTTCTCTTCTCCAGGCTGAACAATCCCAATTCTCTCATTCTTTCCCCATAGGAGAGGTGCTCCATCCCTCTGGTCACCCTGGTGACCCTCCTCTGGTCTCCCAAACCCATCACCCAGCGCAAGGGTTCTGCTTGCAGGAGCTGAGGTGAAGCTCAGGCAGCAGAACTTGTGAGATAAGACAGAATTTCATCTGAACCATAATATCTGAAATACCAAACCTTTCTGCAGATTCCAGCACTCCTTGCTGGGATATCTATTTTATCAATTTCCCAATCTTTTGGCTTTGGAGAAGCCTCTGACTTGCCAGGTCAGACAGAGCCGTAACAGTGAGGCTGCTCCCTGATCCAAGTGTTGTGCAAGCAGGAACAAGGACTGGGAACAGCTGTCAAACCCTTCTCTCCACCATATAAACCCATCCCTGTGACCTCCCCAAATAAATCTGCTGCAGACTTGCCACCCCAAATCACCAAAATGTCCTCCTGAGCTCAGCCCTGGACACCTGGACACCAGAATTTCTTTATGGTAATGAAATCCTTATGGTAAAGAAATCAAACATCAACTTTTAAAGGGTATTAAAGACAACAAGAAATTGCCCGGAGAGGTTGTGCCCTCCCCATCCCTGGAGCTGTTCCAGACCAAGCTGGATGGGGTTTGGAGCAGCCTGGTCTAGTGGAAGGTGTCCCTGCCCATGGCAGGGGGGTGGAATGAGATGATCTTTAAGGTCCCTTCCAACCCAAACCATTCCGGGATTCTATGAAGACAAGAAGGAAAATGCCAAAGCAAAAGTCCCAGACACTTAGATGTGATTTTGTGACCCATTTCCCTGTTACTAATTAGACCAAAACAGAGTTAAAAGGGAAGACAGAGACTCGAGCGTGAAAAATAAGGCAGCGAATGGCTGGGACGTGCTCTTGCCAACTGTTCTTAGATAACAGACAAAACAGAAAATAAGGAGAAAAAGGAAACATTATTTCCACAAGTGCTTTCCTACCCTTCTGGCTGGGTTCCCAGCATGAGCAGGGCAGCAGGTTCCTACTCTGCTCATGGAGATAATTCATTACACCAGTGTCACCAGCAAATATTTAAATCACCCCATAGATAATTACGCGCAGGTTTAACTACACGGCCAGGTTTACATGCAGAGAAGAGGAGGATGAGAGAGAAACACCCAGAGGAGAGCCCAGGGCTGGGCGAGCAGCACGGTACCTTCCCGGAGCTCTGGGATGGAGCATCGGCGAGGGCTGATGGTCCCAATCCGAGGAGGGTCTGATCCAAAGGCGAGCACGGGGTGGAAAAGGGACGGGAACCTTCCTGGACGTGTATACATAGGTGGCCCCCACCCGCTGACGCCGCAGAGGTCAGCGGCTCCTGCCTCACATCTGGACAGCTCCGGGTGCCCCGTGCCAAGAAGGGACACCACGTGTCTGTCCATCCCCAAAGCTTGCAGGACTGGAGGGGTTTTGGATCAGTGTCCCTCTGTCCCCTCAGGAGCGGGATAATGGAGAAGGTGCCCCCAGGCTGGCATCCAGGTGGGAACAGAGCCAGTCTCAGCTGGCGCTGGGCCACGCTGCTGCTCGAAGCAAAGGCTGACTCTGAGATCTGCAGTGCTGGAGTACCTTGGGCATCCAGAGGGGCTCCGGCAGCACCTTCTTCACCCCCTCCACCACACTTGTGGGCATGAGCCCACACCAGCCTGTCTGCCAGGCTGGCCAAACCCTACGCCACAGCACCAAACCCTGCACTGGCAACCCTACACTAGCATGCCCAAACCTACACCAGCAGCACCAAACCCTACATCAGCACCACAGAAACATACACCACACCACCAAACCTACACTGGCACCACTAAACCTTTAGCAGCACCACCAAACCCTACATCAGCACCACAGAAACATACACCACACCACCAAACCTACACTGGCACCACTAAACCTTTAGCAGCACCACCAAACCCTACATCAGCACCACAAAAACATACACCACACCACCAAACCTACACTGGCACCACTAAACCTTTAGCAGCACCACCAAACCCTACATCAGCACCACAAAAATCCTACCCTACACCACCAAAACCACACTGGCAGCACCAACTCTACACCAGAAGCACCAAACCCTGTACTAGCACCACCAAACCTATACCAGCATCCCCAAACCCTACACCACCAAAACCACACTGGCAGCACCAACTCTACACCAGAAGCACCAAACCCTGTACTAGCACCACCAAACCTATACCAGCATCCCCAAACCCTACACCAGCACCACCAAACCCTACCACAGCACCGTGAAAAACTACCCAACATCCCCAAACCTACGCCAACACCACCAAACCCTACACCACACCACCAATCTATACCGCACCTTCACCAAACCCCAGAGCATCCCCCAAAGCCATGGTGTGCCCAGGTTGGGACCACGATCCCAAGGGTTTGCCATGATCCCATCACTCTCCAGGCCAAGGCAGATGCTCCCAACCTTGCTCCCTGCCCTGTCCTACCAAAGGATGGACCAAGCTGGTCCCTGCTGCCCAGTTGCCTTCACCCCACACTGTGCCAGGATAACAGGAGCCAGGAGATCTGGGCTGCAGCCAGGTGTCCTTAGGGGACCATTATGGGATGGCACCTTCCTCCCTCCCCAGACAGGATCCATTGCATGGCCCCACTGCAGGAGCACATAATCCCTTACAGCCTCAATCCCTAATGAACACATGGGGTTGTGCAGGTCATGGAATCACAGAACCCCAGAATTGTTAGGGTTGGAAGGGACCTCTGGAGATCACCCAGTCCAACCCCTCTGAAAAGGCAGGGTCACCTGGAACAGGTGACAGAGGAATTCATCCAGGTGGGTTTGGGATGTCTCCAGAGATGGAGACTCCACACCCTCCCTGGGCAGCTGTTCCAGAGCTCTGCCACCCTCCTATGGAAAGAAGTTCTTCCTCATGTTGAGGTAGAACTCATTGTGGTTTTGTTTATGGCCTCTTCATCCTGTTCTGGGCACCCCTGGAGAGGTCAGCGGTCCTGGGGGGGACAGCCCCACTCGCTGCCCCTTGGGCAGCCACAGCAGGTTGTGCTCCACATGAGCACACACTCTGCTTCCCAACAGGTTGCTCCGGGGAATGAGCAGCAATAAAAAGCTGGAGAGAAGAGAGGATAATATGGAATCCAGCTGCGAAAACAAAGATTGAAACCCTCTGAGCCTATGACCTCCCTTGGCCGACGTGCGGGGAAAAAACGCGCCAACATCAATTCCTCTCCCCACGTCCATCCAACTGGGAATTTTTCATGAATGAGCACGTTGAGGTGGAAGGGGAAGGCAGGAAGATGGAGGAGGTGGACAGCCCTTCCATGACTGACACTGTGGCTCGTGGCCGTGGGCCTGAGCCAACAATGCTCCAGTGCTTGGGCTGATCCACAGCCTGAGGCAAGGTGGCAGCGAGATGAGGTTTCTGTCTTTGTTTTCAGGTTGCTCCTGAATGCAGAGATCTTCCCAAGGGAGCACCAGGCCCGTGGGTGCAGGTTTTGCTAGAGAAATCAACAGCTGAGGTGAGCGCTGCCCTGCTCACACCAAACCCTCCACCATCCCTGGGATGTGGGGAGCTCCTGCTGGCAGGGCAGGTACCCCTGGTGAATTTGGCTGGTTCCCAGGCAGGGATGCCTGAAGCTCCACTGCGAGGCTGGGGACGGGACACAGAGGATGTTGCAGTTATGGTTTAATTCACAATAATGCTGAAATCCCCCCATGATGTGCAGTGAGCCCCTTCCCAGGCTCCCAGTGTGGTGCTCACATTTCTTCCACCCCTTCTGCCAGCCCAGGGCCGGGTCAGCCTCCTCTGCTAAGTTTAAAGAGGCAAACAGCATAGAAAATGCTGTGGAAAGAGGGTATTTAAGGAAAAAACCCCGATTTTCCTTCACTTAGTGATAAATAGACCTTAAAAATGCCACTCCAGGCAGCTTTTGGGACATGTCTCAGTTTGTCGCTGCTCAGCTGAGGTCCATCCTCGTCGCTGGGGTGGTCACTGGCTGGGCACCCAGCCCACCACATTTCAATATTCCAGGAAACTCCCTGAGAATTTTCTGGAGTGAAAAGCTGCAATCAGTGACCCTGGCCATTACCAGAGGCTGAGGAAAGAAGATGAAGTGGTGGGAGGCTCTTCTTGAAAACTCACTCTTTCCATCTCTGGTTCTTTCCCTCCCTTCCTCTCCAAGCCATCCTCCCTTCAGCCTCCAGACAGAAATAATTAAGAAACCACACCACCATCTGTGTTTCTGAGAAACTTGAAGAAGAAACAACTTAAGGGACATGAACCAAACCCCAAACCATGTTCTGCTGGGGGGCTGGAGCCAGAGGAGCAGTCCCACACCTGACTGGTGGCACCTGACTCACTGAGCTGTGATAAATACGGAGCCTCTGAGCTTCCTTGTGCCATTTCAAAGCAGATCTGCATCCCTTGTCATCTTTTCTCCTGGCTGCTTTTTTGCTCCCTACTGACCTCAAAGCCTTGGAGCCTCCACCTTCATCCACTGGAGCTCACATCAGTGTTGCTTGGCCAACTCTGTGCTGTCTCTAGGGTGACTCCAGATAGAAATGAGCAGGAGGTCCCTATTTCATGCCCTTTATTCCCTATTCCACCCCTGTGTCACACAGGGAATTAGCTCCAATGGTGGAGTGCTTGCTCAGTGTGTGTGAGGTAATGGGATTGGTGCCTGCATCTTCCTTTTGGGAACCAGATGATCTTCAAGGTCCCTTCCAACCCAAGCCATTGTAGGATTCTGTGATTTCCCCCTCTCCCAAAGACAACAAGGGAAATATTGGTTTTGTCTTCTCTTGAGNCTTGGCCAACTCTGTGCTGTCTCTAGGGTGACTCCAGATAGAAATGAGCAGGAGGTCCCTATTTCATGCCCTTTATTCCCTATTCCACCCCTGTGTCACACAGGGAATTAGCTCCAATGGTGGAGTGCTTGCTCAGTGTGTGTGAGGTAATGGGATTGGTGCCTGCATCTTCCTTTTGGGAACCAGATGATCTTCAAGGTCCCTTCCAACCCAAGCCATTGTAGGATTCTGTGATTTCCCCCTCTCCCGAAGACAACAAGGGAAATATTGGTTTTGTCTTCTCTTGAGCAGTGAGAGCCCTGCAAACCAGGATCAGCACCAGACACAGCCCTGGGATGGAGGGTGGCTGAGATAGCACGAGGGAAGGGACTTGCCTGGTGGGGGACAACATCCAAACCAGGCCCAGGACATTCCACAGAGGGTCTCTCTTCCACGTCCCTCCTGGCACTGTCACCCTCTCCCATGTGGGACCTGCTCCCAACCAGCTCCATCGTTGCCTCCTGTGTGGATGTGCCTCTTCTGCCATGACAAAATGCCATGGCATCGCCCTGCCATGACCCCAGATCCCACTTTGTGTCCATCCCCACTGTTTTTACTTGTGCTGCTGGCCCCAAAAGTGAGCAGGCCTTCTCCTGGCACACCTGGCACCACATCACAGCACCCTCAGGAGAGCAGATCCCAACCTGGGCAGCCCTTGTCCTGCTGCTGCCCATTCAGAGCTCCTCACTCCACCCCTTTCAAAAATCCCGCTGACCAAGTGGGATTTCTCCTTTGGCCAAAGCCCTTCTTTTCTGCTCTCCATTTAATTGCCAAGAATTTCCAAAACTTGGTGGAAAATTAGAGAACCAGTAAAACCTGCCCTGCCTTGGAGCGCGGCGCGTTCGTTTCCTGCCAGCCATCCTCTGTCAGGCACTGAGAGCAAAATATTTCGGGCCTTTCCAGGCACTAAATCACCCCGTTGGACTCGTAACGGGGGCAGCTGAACTACACCTAGTTCCACCTATTGAAATGAGGGCAGCAGCCTCCATCCCACAGGAACTGACCCCTCTGCTGCTGCTGGAAGTGCTGATGACATCCATTTCCAGAGGTGTTTGCAGAGCTTGGAGCCAGAGCAGAGCCAGAGGCAGAGGGCTGCCAGCTCAGGGGACTGGAGGTGGGATGTGGGATGTTCAACCCAATGGAGAAGCCTAAAGCTGCTTGGAGGGGAAACTGTGGCCTTGCTGAGGAGTTAGCCCTACCAGACTGATCATTAAGGGTCATTAAGGTTGGAAATGAGCTCTAAGATCATCAAGTCCAACCATTGACCCAGCACTGCCATGTTCACCTCAAACCCTGTCCCCAAGTGCCACATCAACGTGTTTCTGAACTTCCAGGGATGGTGACTCCACCACTGCCCTGGGCAGCCCCTTCCAATGCCTGACCATCCTTTCAGGAAAGAAATTTTCTCTAATATCCAATCTATACCTCACCTGGCACAGCCTGGGGCCGTTCCCTCTCCTCCTGTCCCTGTTCCCTGGGAGCAGAGCCCGACCCCCCCCGGCTGCCCCCTCCTGTCAGGGAGTTGTGCAGAGCCACAAGGTCCCCCCTGAGCCTCCTTTGCTCCAGGCTGAGCCCCTTTCCCAGCTCCCTCAGCTGCTCCTGGTGATACCTAAGGCATCACTGGTGCTCCAGACCCATCCCCAGCTCCTTTCGGGACACGCTCCAGCCCCTCAATGTCCTTCTTTTCATAAGGAACTCGGACACAGAATTCGAGGTGTCCCAGCAGTGCCAGAACAGGGGGACAATCCCTGCCCTGGAACAAGCCAGGTGTCAGCTGGTTGGTCAGAATGCTCTCCACAACAGCACCTACTCCAGCCATGGAACCAGAGAACATCCACATTGGAAGGGATCTACAAGGACCATCAAGTCCAACTCTCTCCAGTCACCACTGGAGTTCTACATTCAAAAACACCTGACGTGGTCACTGGGCTTCGTAGGACCAAGAAATGGGGTCACCATGGAGGTCACCATGGAGGTCACCATGGAGGTCGCCATGGAGCTCACCATGGAGCTCACCATGGGGGTCGCCATGGAGGTCACCTGGAGCTCGCCATGGAGGTCGCCATGGAGGTCGCCATGGAGGTCACCATGGAGGTCACCTGGAGCTCGCCATGGAGGTCGCCCTGAAGGTCGCCATGAAGGTCGCCATGGAGCTCGCCATGGAGCTCACCATGGAGCTCACCATGGAGGTCGCCATGGAGCTCGCCATGGAGCTCACCATGGAGGTCGCCATGGAGCTCACCATGGAGGTCACCATGGAGCTCGCCATGGAGCTCGCCATGGAGGTCGCCATGGGCTCCTCCTGAAGCTCTCAGCAAAGTCTGCCCAGCACAGAAGCCCACACACACACTCAGCCCATCGCCTGCCCCATCCTGGCCAGCTCCAAGAAGTCATTGCTCCCCCAGCAGCTCTCCGTGCCCAGCTTTCTGTCCAGCTACCACTTTTGGAATTTTGTGTGCTTTCACCTGCAATTTGGGGAATGACCAATTTTACCCTGCCTGTCCATACAATGTCCCCGTTAAGCCAGGGAAAAGAAGGGGATTTGGGAATATTCAGCCTCTCTGCCGTGCAGTGGAAGGGGCTGGGTGAAATCTGCTTCCCTGGGCAGGTCTGTTTTTGAAAAGCAATTACTGGCAGGGAAGACCAAATCCTGCATTCCTCAGCGAAGGAATCCGGATGATGTCACCTCCTGCCCGTGGCAGGAGCATTCCTGCCCCAGTCGTTCCCTCCAGGCAGCCCCTGCCTTTCCTCCAAATATTTGTTTTGGCCTGTTTTTTGGAAGCTTCCCATTACAAGGAATAACAGCAGGATGGACTCTCCTACTGTAAGGTTTGTCCCTGACCAGCACGTTCGCAGCGTTAATAGAGGCTCACACGAGTCAGCCAAAATTTTACTGCCAGTAGCATTAGTGGGGGATTTGTTGGTTTTGTGGGGTTTTTTTTTTCTCTTTTAGAATCTGTGTGGTTCAGTGCAGGCTGAGAGCTATCAGAATCTCTTAAAAATAGAAGGTTCTTAGCTTCACTAAACCACTTTGAACCAAATTCCTTAAATTTTCTTGTATGCGTAACTGGACTAAAGGCACGTAGATGTGCTTGTAATGCTGTGCTTTTCTCTCCCTCCCTTCTTACTAGGATACATCCAGCAGGACACATCTACTGAGGTGCCTAATGCCAGCCGGGACCTTCCCTAAACAGCTGGCCTGGAATAAAGTGCCCTTTTCCCTGGCAGGGGAGTCCCAGTAGTTGTTTCTGGGAAAAAGGTTGCAGGGATATGGAGCAACTGTGGGGTGATGTGGAGGCAGGACTGTGTGCCATGGTCTCCTCAAAAGGTTAAAATCTCTGTGGTCTCCTCCAAGACTCGTTTTAAGGCACTTGGGTGGGATTTCATTGTCCAAACTTGGGTGGTCAACCCTCCTTGGAGCTGAGCTCAACACCTTCCCTGTGAGGGTGGGGAGGCCCTGGCACAGATTACCCAGAGGAGCTGTGGCTGCACCTTCCCTGTGAGGGTGGGGAGGCCCTGGCACAGATTACCCAGAGGAGCTGTGGCTGCCCCTGGACCCCTGGAAGTGTCCAAGGCCAGGTTGGACAGGGCTTGGAGCAACCTGGGATAGTGGAAGGTGTCCCTGCCATGGCAGGGGGTTGGAATGAGGTGATCCTTAAGGTCCCTTCCAACCCAAACCATTCTGGGATTCCGTGACCTGCCTGACATCCAAGGACTGGTCTGGGACTCATCTCAGTTTCCAGCTCTTCTCTCCACTCCTCTAAATTTCACCACCTGCTCTCAGGAACCAGGAGACCCGAAGCACACCCTGCCCAAGATGTGTTATCCCCCTGCAACTCTTTCCTGCTATTGTACATTTTAAACTGCCCTTAAGAGTTCCCATCCCACACCAAGGTGCTGCTCGCACCCCACGGATCATCCACTTCTCCTTAGCAGCTGTGATGATGGAATAGGGAAGGTGGACACAGCTGGAGGGATCAGGAGCTGATTGTAAGATGGATAAATTCCTTCCCTGTGCTCCAAGATGACCCATTGCTGGCACCTGGAAAAGTTTCTTACTCTCAGATTAATTCTGCAGGACTAATGGGAGAGGGATAATCCAATGGAAAATGAAGAGCAGAAGGGCGTTTTTTGTGAGGTGCTCGTGAGGTTCAATCACTCCAAATCCCACAGATGATGATGATGGGATCTCACCAAGTCACTGATTTCACTAAAACCTGAGCTGGGACACTGAGATCCTACAAAGACACGGGGAGAGGAGTGATGGGATGGAAGCGAGCTGCGTTTCCAACGGCAGCACAAGGTATTGCCCCACATCAGAGTGTGGTTTGGGTTATAAAAAATCCACATTTAAGCAACTGCTTTTTTTCCTGAGCTGAAGCCTCTTGCATCTGCTGATCATCTTGTTCTGCCGGGCTGTGAGCAGAGACAGGAGCCCGAGGCACCACGATCTGTCCCTCTCAGCGCCAGATGTGACCTTCACTGGCAAAATGGCTCAACCTGGATGGATCCCACCCTGCTGATGGATGAAATCATCTCTCCTTCCTCATGGGGGCTGCAGGCAGCAGCAGCCCCTCGGAGCCAAGCAGGAGCCAGGCATTTTGCAGCCCTAGCCCTAAATCAACCCCTCTCCAATTAGCACAGGACTTTCATCAGCGCTCTGTTGTTTTTCAGCTCCGGCGATAAAAGGCTTCAGCGAACGTTTCAAACCGTACATAAACTCCAGCCTGCCAACATAAACACCATAAAAGCACTCCCTGTAAATCAGAGCTCGCCCTCACTAGAACTACTTAAATTCTCCGGAATGGCTAAAAAAGTGCCGTGGGCTGCCAGGAGGCTCTGCAGCCACGGGATCCGGGAGGCAGGGAGACAGGCAGGGCGAAAGCTTGCGAGAAAGCAGCTGCCCAGAGCAGAGCTTCCTCCTCATCCTCCCACCTCGGGATCTCCGGGAGAGTTCCGCTCATGGAGGAATAAATAAAGGAGCTCCAGGCCCACACGTGTCCTGGCCAGCACACGAAACCTCACATGTCTTTGCCCTTAGACACAGAATTTCTTGCAGGGAGCTGCTCCTCTGAGCTGGCCACATCCCTCTCTGCTGTAACAACCAGGAGTGAGGTTATCCCACACACCAGCCTCAGAAACCCCCACAGCTCACGCTGACCTTGAGGATGGACACAGGAGATCAAACCCCGTATTTGCCACCAGTGTTTTCCTGATCTCCAGGCAGAAACAGCCTCAGCCAAACCTTACAGCAGCCCCGAGAGCCGAGCAGGGGCAGGTCTGGAGCAGCCCCCAGGCAGGGCCCAGCCCCAGCTCTGCTCATTTTGCTGTGGGTCCCACCCTCAGAAAGAGCAGCACCAGGTCATCTCCCAGGCTGGGGCCGAAGGAGAGGACACAGAAGTTCTCCCTTCTCCCAAAATCCCGGCGGCACGCGGTGCATCTCCCGGCTCCCCGGCTGCAGCTCCTCACCTCTGCACTCACACCGGGATGCCGGGCAGGTCTCCATGCCCCGGGCAGGGATGTTTCATGCTCCACCAGGCCACGCCGCCTCCATCCTCTGCAAACCTCTGGCTCCATTCAAGCAGGCGCTGAAGCTACGGCTGATCTCACCCATCTCCCTGCGGCCCCGCAGCAGGGAAAATGCTTTGTCCGGGGATTCTGCAAGCCCGAGAGCGACCACCTCCCACCAAGCCAAGCCAAGCATGCAACAAAACCCCGTGAGAGGCAGCCTTCCTCTGGATGCCCTCGGAGAAGAGGCTGCAGGAGCGGCGAGCGGCTCCTCCCGAGCGCTGCATCGCTGCTCCGGCAGCTGGAGCATCCCAGGAGCCATCAGCTGGCAGAACTAATGGGTTGTGGCATCTGGGATGACCCTAAACACCTACCCAAACCAGCCCGGGGTGTCCCTGACACAGCCCGTGGGCTCTGGGGACTGGGGTCAGCACAGGGTCCCGGCCCTGGTGGTGTCCCCTTTCCTGGGGGATCCAACCACAACTCCCAGGAGAAGCCACGCTACCAAACGAGGTTGTGTCTACAGCAGGGATGGCTTTGCAACGCCCGTGGCATCATCTTTTTCCTCTCTCTCTCTCCTCCCCTCCTCTCCTCTCCTCCAGCACATTATTAGCTTGATCTGTTTTGACTTGAAACTCTGCAGAGCCGGCGCTGGCTCCCATCGCCCCGGAGCCACGAGGTGCTCGCACCGCACCGATCGCAAGAGGAGAGCGAGCAAAGGGCTGCTCCCGAGCTGCAGAAATGCCCCGGGGCACCTGGCAGTGCTCGCACAGGCCACCGGGTCACCAAACACAGCCCGAGCCGGGGAGACATCGCCTGCTCTGGAGAGCGGCTCCTCCCCGGGGCTCCGAGCGGAGACACGGGCAGGGGGAGGCAGGGGGAGCCGCCTGCCCTGGAAAGGAAACGAGGACATTCATTTCTTAGCCAACCTGGTTAACTATTTCTGTCTGGCAGCGCAGAGGAAAGGGCTGGGCAGAGCCCTGAGCAAATCCATTGTCCCCGGCAGGAAAAAAAAAAAAAAGGGGGGGGGGCGATGATAAAAACGTGCCTGGAGGAATTTGGCTCGGGTTCATGTTTGAACCGGCTTCAGGTTTCCGAAGCAGAGGCTTCCGGATGCGCGGCGGGTGTTCTCTGGGGCTGGAACCGGTGGGGAACAGTATTTGGGGTCGTGGGGTGCATTAACTCTGCCTTGATCCAGAGGGAGACACAGAGAAGGGATGGAAGCACCCGAAGATGCTCAGGGCTGGGCTGGAAGCGATGCCTCCCCACAGTGGGGGACGAGCCCCATTTCTGGGCTGTTTTCCCGTGATTTTGCCCATTTACACCCCACTGGTGGTGCCTTCAGGGGCTCGTTGCCTCGCTGGTCCCCGCTCTGTGTTTGCTTCACACCAAGCAGACCCTTGCACACAGCTCTGGGCCGAGCCAGTTTAAGAGGGTGTTAAAAAGGGTCAGAAATAACAAAACAAAGCAGAAACGCAGCCTCGGGAGGTGCCGAGCTGCCTCAACCCTTGCTCTGCCGAAATGCACCTGATCTCTGAGGAAATAGGGGTGCTGAGTGTAAACCCCTCAGAAAATAGGGTCTTGTGACCTCACCACCGTCCCGGCTCCTGTGGAGCCGCTGGTGCCACCACCCTGTCACCCCCCTGGTACTGACAGGTCCCAGCTGGGGGTGGCATCTCCCAGGGATGAGGCTGTTGAGTGTCATTAATGATCAGGGTGATGGGACCGAGTTTGGGGCCAGACCCAGCTGAGGGGAGCAGTGCTGCTCTGTCAAGGTCCTCACAGCCATCCCAAAAATACACCAGGAAAGGACAAGATGCAGCTAGAAAAATTTCAGCTGGATAGGAAATAAAAGTGTCCCTGACAAACGCCGGCACGGGGAGCTGGTGGGTTCTGCACCTCCTGAGGGACCTTCAGCCTGTGCTGTCCTGTGATTGCACAGCTCACCCTCAGATCCCCACACCACCACATCCACGGGTGGCCAGGAAAAGTTGGGATCCTCCCCAGGAGGATGGAAAAGGAGCCAAAAGTCAAACTGCAGAAGAGAGTGTGCAGCTCTCAGAGGAGCAATTCTGAGCTGCTCCAGGGCTTGGCTTGTCCTTATAAAGTCACCTCATTCCTTGGGGACAGCTCAGGGCACCTGAGGGTGGGAGATGGGATCCTCACCTTCTGAGGATGCAGCCAGAGAAACAGTGGGACAACCCACAGCACCAAAAAATGGGAGAGGCAGGGAGATAAATTGCTCCAGCAAAGCTTATCCTCAATGTGCCTTAATTAATTTATAGGATGGGGCTCCTCCTTTTCTATCCATTTTCCCTGTCTTCTACTGCTGCAGCCCCAGGTTGCAACAGGGACGTGCAGAAATCCCACAGAAACTCCTTTATTTTCCCTTCTCCTGGCAGCACGGAGCAGAAACCACGTGGAATTTCATGGCTGGTCAGCACGATCTCCAAGGGACAGACTGGGTCAAAGGGAGCTGTGCAGCCTTAAAACTGCCCCTTGGGATGCTGGGATGAACATTGCATGGAAGAACTCCAAACAGGCCATAAATTACAGGGGAAGAGAGTCCTCCCCAGCACTGGGATCATCCAGGAATACGGTGCACACCAGATTGCTGGGGAAGGAGGGTTTCCTGATGACACACACCAAAAAAACCCCTCCTGGGATTTCAGTCTTGGACAAGACCCAAGGATTGTGTCGGAAATGGCTCTCCCAGCTTGCAGGAGGAGCACAAGGTGCAGATTCCCCATCTGCCTCATGGCCCTTTTTCCGTTCCCACCCATCTGGAGCTGGGTTATGTTGGGATTTCCTCCCTCTGGCTTTCTAAGGAAGCTTTGGACACAGAACAGGTTGCCCTCCTGTGGCATTCCAAGGTAATTGGGGTGAAAGGAGAAGGTGCCTGTGGCCTCCCAGGATTTAAGGGACTCTGCTTCCCTTTGGGGGTGTGGGAATGTTTGCTCACCTCCCCCCAGGAGAGGACACCGCTCTCTGCCATCAAGCAGAGCTTAAATAAATTCACTAAGCCAAGCTCCTGTGCTTGGGATAGATGGGAAGGGCATTTGGGGATGGGAGGAGATGGAGAGAGGAAAGCCATCCCAGGCCACCTCATAAACAGGGAGGGCTCAGGAGCTCCTTCCAGCCCCTCTCTCCAGGAAATCTTTTGACAAACACTGGTTGCAAATAAATCTGCAGAGATCTGGAGGTAGAAGGGACATAACTCAGGGTCATCCAGGAGCCATGGGGAAGATCTTAAGCATTTATAAGGACGGGACAGTTAAAAGCTGTGGAAATCCAACAGCATCTCCACATGAGATCCATCTCAGGACCTTGAGGTGGGGGTGGGGGATCCACATTGGAGATCCCACCCCCAAGGAACATCCTGGGTGTTTGGGAGCCAAAGGAGAGTTTTCTCTCAAGGAAGGTTGGCCAAGAAGATGAGGCCACCAAGGAGCAGGTTCAGCTACCACTGATGGTGGTGATGCTGCCGGGCTCCCCGTGCCTCAGTTTCTCCAGCTGCACAGGAGGGAACACATCCTTTGCAAGGTGTTTGGGATGTGAGGAGGAAAAATGTGCTCACAGCCTTGGATCTCATTTTAAAAACAAGCCAAAAGCACCTTACAGAGAAGATAAATTTATCATGGATTAGAGACACCAGCTGCAAATCCACATCTCCTACTGGGATGAGCCTCTATGGGTGCTGCTCTCCAGCTGTGCCTGGCCTCAAAACCCAGCTTGTGATGCAGGAACACGGGGATCTAAGCAGATGATCCCAAAGCCAGGAGGATGCAGATCCCAAAATTTGCAGAAACCTCAGGAATGTAACACAGGATCAGCAGGAAAACCAGATCCTGGTTTTCCTTCCCCCAACTCTGGTGGTCGGGGATAGGAGGAGGTTTGGGATAGGGACTGGCCAGGAGGTCCCAGGGCACAGAGGGGTTTCACAGAATCCCAGAACGGATTAAGTTGGAAAAGACCTTAAAGATCCCCTCATTCCCCCCCCCTGCCATGGGCAGGGACACCTTCCACTATCCCAGGTTTCTCCAAGCCCCAATGTCCAGCCTGGCCTTGGACACTTCCAGGGATCCAGGGGCAGCTACAGCTTCTCTGGGCACCCTGTGCCAGGGCCTCCCCACCCTCACAGGTATGAATTTCTTCCTTTTTCCATGAGGAAAAAGCTAAACTGGTTTAATCCCAAACTCCCTGGAGATGGATTTGCACTGCCCTGCGTGCCAGGGGATGATTTACACCAGCAAAGTGTGCACAGACTGATGCCAAATAGGGATGTTGTGCCTCTCACCCCGGCAGGAAAGACACCACACAAACATTCACTCTCAGCAAACGCATTTCCCACCCACATAACTGGGAAAGGGCAGAAAATGAAGAGCAGGGAAGAGCCGGGTTGGGAGCAGAGGGGGGTTGCAGCACAGGGAGGGGATCTGCCAAGTGCTGGGAACCAGCCAAGCTAAAAAACCACCAGCAAAACACCAACACGAAGTGGAGGGAGAACAAAACAAACCAAAGCAAACCCAAAAGTAACATACGGAGAAGCGCTGGGCTCAGTCCTTCCCAAAATTGTCCCATCCTGTCCAGCCGTGAATCCCTGGATCCCTGTCCGGTGCCACTCCCAGCGCCGCTTTCCTCCCTCCCACCCCGCCAAAGCCGCGCTCTGACGTGGAGAGGGAAAGCTCCTCCAAACCTGACACTGCACACCCAGCGTTCCCTGAGACAGCAAGGATTCCTTTAGTTTCCCTTTATTTTCGGATTTTCCTTCCAAGCATGCATAAAAAACGCCATAAAAAAGAGATTGTGGCGAATAACTCCAGAGCCAAGAGCGGCGCTTACGGAAAAGAAATCAAATCACTCAAAGAGTCGAAGGGTTTAGGGCTAAAAATAGCAAAAAGAGCTCCTTGGAGCAGGAGAGGGAGGCGGGAAGCGGAGGTGCTGCAGCAGGATAACAAATGCTTCCTTCTTGTTTAGAATTTCTTTTCTTTTCCAACTTGGTGGAAAGTCGGCTGCAAACTCTCCCTGTCCTTACAGCTACAGTGAAGCACTGCAGCACCACCAAAAAACTTCATTTTCCCCTCAATGTTTCTATCCAAAGCAGTGCCCATTGCAGAAATTTTGTAATTTTAGTGTTTTATGCTGACCAGAGGCTCCTATCCCAGCCCCTTTTCATCCCTGTTCTCTCTTCCCAACCCCGTTTAGGGGAACAGCTGGAAGCATCTCCCTGCTCTGCTGAGAACAGCTGGAAGGGGACAGAGGGGACATTTTCCTCCTCCCCCAGCCCTTCCTGCTCTCTGCCAGAGGGATTTTTTCCCCCGTGCATGTCTCTGGCTGCAGAGAGGGGGATGTTGCCCCTGACTCAAACCCACAAGCAGGGATTAAATAATTACCCCATGCAGAGGCCACAACCTTTGGCACGTCGTCATCTTTTCCTTCCCATTGCCAACTCGCATGATTTTATGGCTGACCTCACAAAAATTGATGTTTTCCTTAAAGGCCCCGTGTTGTGAAGAGAGGTTTGGCTTCCAGGAGTCCAAATCAGCGAGGTTTTACTCGCTGCAGTTAAAGAAAACCCCAAAACTGAACAAATTTGGCGTGAAGAAAGCCCTAACCCTTTAAAATCTGACAGCTCTTCATCTCTTACACCTACATGACCCCCAGCATGCCTTAAGTAGCTCCCACCACGTGAAACTCCTCAAAATAAGTTGTTTTTCCTACTTTTAAGGGAATTTCAAGGGATGACCTTGCTCCTCAGAACAGCTGGGATGGGACAGCCAAGTTTTCATCCTCTTACTTAATTTCTTAAGTATGTTTCTGCTCTCCAGCTGCTTTAGGAGAGGAACAAGCTGGGAACCAGCCTGGCTGACCATGCCGGGGGTAATGTGTTCCCAGAAGGAGTTTTCCAGAGGAAATCAGCTCCTGGGATGCTCCAGGGATGGAGGAGGAGGAGCAGGGAGAAGAGAGGCATCGCCACAGCACTTGTTCCTGCAGCTGCTGCTGTCCTTGACACAGTCACAAGCCCAAAGTTCAGCCCAAATCCAAGGATTTCAAGGAGATTTTGGGCAAGGAAAACACTCTTACCAGAAAATGGGTAGGGAAATTCTTTCTGGAATCACACAGCTTGAAAACAACCTTAAATATGCTCCTAAAAAATCTCAGCCCTGCTCTGTATCAGTTTCAGAGCAAAATTTCATTCAGCCTTGCTTAAAATAGTTGCAAGCAAAATCCTGGATCCAAATTTTAAGGGATTGTCCAGACCCCAAGTGGGGTTGGATTTCTGTATCTTATTCAAATATTTAATGCAAAACATTTTGCAGGCTCAGGAAGAAATTACAATTTTGAGGGCTCTCCATGCTGCCTTTATAGATGTGTTATATAAAGAATACACTTATAACAGAGAAAATAGAATAAATACACAACATATCACAAAGATCAATGAAACAGTGACACGGCCTCCTGGGGTGAGGAACACCCTTTTGCTCCCAAATCCACAATCCCTCCCCATCAGTGCCACCCCCAGAGCCCCATCCTGGGTCAGGAGGTGACGATGGAGCCGTACCTTTCACAGCCAGGAAAAAAAGGTGCCCGTGGAGCTGCGGGTCTTCACCGCATAACCGGAGCCCTGGCTGGGGAGAAGCTGTGCAGCAGCACCAGTGCAGCCCTGCAACAAAGCCAAGGAGGAGGCGATTATTCCCGGGCATCTCTCTGCCAGGCACAATACGGCAGCGTGTCAGTGTCCCCGCTCAATGGCACCATTGTCCCCTCCAGAGCCGCGGCTCCTGCGGGTGGTGGCACAGGGAGAAGCTTCTGCTCCTCAGAGAGCTCCTAAAAGGCTTCGTCCCACTGCTGGAGAGGAGCAGAGGCTTGGTTTGGGATCCCAGTTTTGCCGTGACAGCAGCAGTGGGGTGAGGTTCCTCCAAGACAGGAAGGGAATAGGATCTCGGATGAAATCAGTCGGGGGTACAAAGGGGTGGGAGGGTTGGGTTGAGAACGGGAGTTCACAGCTCACTGATAGAACAGAGGGATGTGCCCAGCGGGGTTTTGTTGGGATCCTTGCAGGAGTTTGCATCTGGATGCTGCATCCATGGGAAGAGCACACTGAGGAGCTGGAGAAATCTTGGAATCCCAGGATGGTTTGGGTTGGAAGGGACCTTAAAGATCACCCAGTCCCACCCGCTGCCATGGGCAGGCACACCTTCCACTATCCCAGGCTGCTCCAAGCCCCGTCCAGCCTGGCCTTGGACACTGCCACAGCTGCTCTGGGCAATGGAGGGAGCATGGCCAGGGCTGGAGGATGGGATGCACAAGGGGAGGCTCAGCAGGGAGGCTTCATTGATAAATACAACTCTGAAATGGGACAGTAGTGAGGAAACAGAGCCAAAATATTCTCAGAGGCCCAGAGAGGCAGCACATCTGTGGCAGCCACAGTGGTGGGAATGCACAAGGAGAGATCCTGCCAGCCTTTGGAAACACTGGGAGCTGCTGCAAGAACACCAGTGATATTTCCTCCCTATAGGACAAGGGGAATCAGGTTGGATTTCAGCAATAAAACCAGTAAAGACCCCAGAAGTGCCACCACAGCAACGCTGTGGGATAAAGCTGCAGTGGGGTAACCCCAAGGAGCAGCAGCATCTGTGCTTGGGAAGGCAGATGGGGTGAATAAAACATGGTGTATTAAAAAAAAAATATATCTATAAAAAGGCAAATTAAATGTGGAAATGCTGCTGTGATGGAGCCAGGCTGCTCCTGGGGATGCTGGCAGGGGTAGGGAGCACAGGCAGCACTCAGAGGAGGGAGCAGAGGGACGTTCCCAGGGCTGGGATGACTGTGGGCGCTGGGCTCGCTGTGCTCCGTGGGTCAGGCTGCTGCCGGAACGAGCCATCGGATCCCAGATCGATGGAGCACGTGAGATCATCCTCCCTGCTCAGGGGGACAGTCTGCCAGGCACTCACCCCACAGACACCACTCCAGGGAGGGAATTATCCCTCTGCTGTGGGCTGTGGCACCAGTCACACCAGTTCCCTCTCCACCCAAACTGGGGTGCTGTTTTCTCCCTCCAGTCTACGCCCCCATATCCAGGAGGCATCACAGGATTTCAACCATGTTCAAAGCTCACATATCCTGCACTTCCAACTAGGAAAAATAATAAATCTCCTCTTTTTTCTCATCCTATATCCAGGTCAGCACTTTGGTGGTGACTAGAGCATTGCTCTTGGCTTTTTGAGTGGTTTTTTCCCATCACCTCCACGCCGACTCCACATTAGGGAGCCAGGCCATCCCTAAAGTTCAATGCCCACCACACAGGCACTTCGTTTTCCATCAAGACTTGATACAAACAGGAGCAGCAATCACTGATCCTTCAGGGAATATCTGCAAATTAATGCTGGGCTGACAGCTTGGGCACTGCGGGGGCACAGCTGCCCTGTCCTTCCCTGTGCCCATTAGACCCAGCTCCCAGGGGTCTTATTCCCACACGGCTTCAATAAAATAATCCCCACTATGTGGAAAGTGAGGAATGTTTATCTGTATTTGCCCAGCTCCACCTGGATACTGGAATTTTGCCTTTTCTGCCTCCCTTCTTTTTATCCCCTCCTTGCATCTCTGGAGATGGGGAAAGTGAAATCCGGAAAAACATCCTTTTCTCCCTCCTTTTTGTGGCCGGACAGAGAGGAATCAGGCGTCAGGAGGGGGATGCACCCCCCATTCCACAAGCATCCGGTTGTTCCGGTGGCCGTACCAGTTGCCACGGCACAATGGGAATTGCACATGGCTTCTGGTCATTCACAGGGCTGGAGTCATGTCCGGGACAAGCGGAGTCACAGCTGCTGCTGCTGGAGAAAGTCAAGGCTGTGCTGGATTCCTGAGTTTTGGAGGCTGGGAGCGGGGCTGGGCTGGATAAGCGGGGAGCAGGGTGAGGATGCCGGGCCGTGCGTGCCATCCCAGCCAGAGCCGTGGTTATGGATCAGCGTCCCGCGCTCTCCAGGGATGACACAGTTGCACTTCCAGTCGATGTGGCTGACCCAAATACAGCGCCCAGCAAGGCGGGCACAGCCCAGCCCCTGATCCAGCTGCCAAGGCCACTCTCAGCCTCGTGGAGCTGATGGGGATGGCAGAACTCCTACGAGCACCCTGGAGCATCCAGAGCCACGGGATGCTCGACAGAAAATTCCATCCTCCCACACAACTTCCTTTGCAGCAGCAGCACAGCCAGAGAAAAGCCCTGGAGGAGCAACAGATGCTGGCACGGATCCATTTGAATCCCACCAGGATCATTTATCCCAGGGAGGGTTATTGGCTGGTGTGGGATAGTGGGACCTACCTGTGGTCAGTGTTGGTGGTGCTGGTCGGCGTCTCAGCGCGAGGCGGCAGCAGCTGGAGAGTGGTGGTCACCCCTCTGTCCTGTGGGAGAGCACAAGGGACATCAGGATACCCAGGAATGGATCACATCACCCATCCCAGCTGCAACCCCCTGAAAAACAGCCCATGATCCACATGGCTGGGGAAATCCATCCCAAGCCCACCTCCCTCTGCTCCCACAGGTTCCAGTGCTCTTTATCCGCTTTGGAGCAGCTGGTGTTTGCACCCTGGCAGATTGGGGAACACGGGCAGGTGGCTCCACTGTGGAGGGATGAGGATGAGACCCCAAATTCCCTGCTTTCCTGTTTGAAGCCATGCAGGCTGCTGGAGGATTTCCTACAAGATGTTTCCATCATACTGGAGAGAGCAGGAAAGCTGTCTTTGCCAAAAACGGTGGGAATTAGTGGCCTCCCCCCACTGAGAGCTGAACACCCTCTCCAGAAGATCCCAGGAGTTTCTCCTCCCAGGATAACTTCTGACAGCACTCAGGACACCCATGACACACCCTCCCTGTGCCCCAGCATGAGCTCATCCCACCACACTTCCATACCTGGGATGCTCAATCCCAGCGCTGCCGTGGGAAACGCGCATGGAGCGAGCCGGACGCTGATGGACAAGCAGGAAAATCAGGGTTATTCCTGCTCCTTTTTCCCCTTGTTGCTCATTTTCTACGCCGGCTGCCCAATTATTTCCCAGGCTGGCTCTGCCCTGCGGTGCCTTTCTGCAGTGGCATGGAAGGAAGCCTGAAAATCAGAGCTGCCTCCAACGGCACTGAGAGGCCAAGGAAAACCACGGCAAGGACAAGTCTCTGGACCGTGGGCTCATCAGGACGGGGGCAAATGGGCTTTGGGCTAATTTCGGCTGCTTCAAGTTGTCCTGGAGTGTGGCTCCAGCTTTTTTCTTGGATGATTTGGGCTTTGGGGACTGCCTGCCCTCCTGCATCCCTGCACAACGTCCTTCCCAGGCAGGGTCTCCGTGCCGTTGGGTCAGAGCAGAGGTGACCTCTGTGTCCAAACCCCACGTTCACTCCTTGAAGGGGTATTTCTATTGCCAGAGAGCTTGGGTAGGCAGGAAAATTGAAAAATAGGGGGAAAATAATCAGCTCCTGCCCCAAAAGCAGTGTGTCAGCCTGGATTCAGCAAAAAACAATGCGATGACTGCAAAGCAACAGCTTTGAAGCAAAAGTGCTACAGGGGCTTGTTATTTTTTAGGCATCAGCTCCAAAATATCCTCAGCCTCAGACAGGAGAGCTCCCAGGGCAGGTTTTATCTCAGCTTTTACCATCCCTGCACTCCTCTTCCTCCCCCATCACCCTCCTCCTGCAGGGGTGTAGGTGCTGCCACGTTTCCCAAAGCATCTCAACCGAAAAAACCTGAAGTCTGGCCAAATTTATCTCAGTCTGATGGAACAGTGAATATATAGTTATATAAAACCCCTATTTCTGACATTTCTGGAAGCAACCCAGGAGCAGGCCTGTTCCTTCACTCAGTGCACCCCGAGATGGGCACAGCACCTTCCTGCCTGGAAGATCTCCTAGGTGGGAAAAGGGGACCTCCAGGAGGAGCATCTTTAATCCCAGACAACCCCTGCGCTGGAAGGCTCCCGTACCCTCACTCTGCCAGTCTGATGCCTCGGTCCCAGCCCCACAGTGAGCACTGGGAGCAGATGTTTGCAGTTGTGGAGAACCCAGCATTTGACACCTGCCATGCTCAGCGTGGTCCTTGCCTGCCCCAGGGATGTGGGAATGCAATGTCCCAACGAGCCAGTACCAAACCCAGGGATCCAGAAGCGTGTTTATGACTGCAAACGCAATTAACAAAACAGACATCCCAGTTTTGAGGGTGCAGGAATTTAACTCACTTCAACAAGTGCCTTCACCCACTCAGCTTTGGGATTCGATGCACGGCACGGTTCCTCCAAAACACCAAACCTGGAGAGGGGCACTGCTGACAGCACCCAAAATGTCCCCCTGGAGATGCTCCACAGCCGTGTCACCCGCTAGGGGACCAGCCTGGCTCCACCACCCACTCCTGCTCCCTCCACTTCCCATCGCCATCCCGACGGCCATCCCGTCACCTCACGTTAGCGCCGGCATTCCAGGCGTTCTCCGTCTGCTCCATCACACGCAGCAGCTACAGCAGGGCACCCCAGTAGGGAGGGATATTTTGGACTCCCCTCTCCCTCCCCTTCACCAGGAAAGGGGGACACAAACGATCCGAATGATTCGTTTGTCCCGTTTTCCACGCGCTGCCACGCGGCTGGAGCATCACTCCCGTTCCCGGGTGCACTCACCTCTCCCGCAGGGATGTGCCGAGGCCGGGCTGGGGGCGCAGGCAGGAGGGATCCGCAGGGAGCAGCTGGGCACTTCCATCTGGTGACAGCCCCGCAGGTGCCACGCGGTGGCCGCAGAGCCCCGGACTGAGGCGGGAGCCGTGTCCTGCACCTCCTGCTCGGCTGCTCCACGACTCCGGCGCGTTCCCGCTGCCGTTCCTGCCATCTAGAGGGGACCTTTTCCCACTGCAAATGCATCCCTCAAATTGCAACAAAATCCCACAATTCAGAAGGGAAAAATAATCCGAGCCCATCAGTTGATGGCGCAGGAAGAGCCTGGACACAGTGGTTCACACCACGAATCCACACAGGATTTTCCTGCTTGTTTAACCAATTCCAGAACCAAGCAATGGGAAGCCCACAACACCAGGTAGGGATATTTTCTAGGAAGTCTAGGAAAGATGTGTCAAACCAGTCCAAGAGAGGTAAATGATCAAAATAATCATCAAATCATGGCTGTGAATGCAAGGAACTAGAAGAGTGGTCCAAGGGGGGTTTCTGCTTGTTCTCTCCATAAGGGGGAGGATAGAGGTTTGGAGATGACCTGGATCAAGAGGTACTGCAGAGCAGCTGCAAAAACTGGAGGGATGGGATGCGGAGAGGATGAAACCCAAAAATGGAGTGTTTAGGTACAAACCTGCTCTGGTAAGATGTGGTTTGGGTGAGAAAATGTCCCAGCCTGGCAGTGCAGGGCCCAGCTGCTCATGGGCTCTGTGGTTTGGGGGGGAAACAGCTGGAAGTCACCACCTGTAGGATGGGAGCTCTGATGGACCGGTCATTCCATAGAATGGAATCCCAGAACGGTTTGGGTTGGAAGGGACCTTAAAGATCACCTCATCCCCCCCCCTGCCATGGGCAGGGATACCTTCCACTATCCCAGGCTGCTCCAAGCCCCATCCAGCCTGGCCTTGGACACTGCCAGGGATCCAGGGGCAGCCACAGCTTCTCTGGGCACCCTGTGCCAGGGCCTCACCATCCTCCCGGCCAGGAACTCCCAGTGCCCAAGATCCCATCCATCCCTGCCCTCTGGCAGTGGGAAGCCATTCCCTGTGTCCTGTCCCTCCATCCCTTGTCCCAAGTCCCTCTCCAGCTCTCCTGGAGCCTCCTGCAAGGGGCTCTGAGGTCTCTCCAGGGCCTTCTCTTCTCCAGGTGAACATTTCCAGCTCTCCCAGCGTGGTTCCATGGTTTTCACAGTGTGAGAAACCAACCCCTCAAAGGACCCTCAGGATATGTCCTGCTGGAGGAACCAAAGGGCTTGGAAGTTTCACAAAAACATCAACATTAAGGATAAAGAAAACTTGGGAAGTGAAGTGCAAAGCTCTCTAGGTCTTGGAACAGAGACTGTACAAGGAACAGTTACTGGATGCAATGGATTCCCCTTAGGAAAAGGGATTTACTGCTGCCTTCAAGCACATCAGCCCTAAAGGCTGCAAAGCTTAGGAGGGAAATCTTTTCTCCCCCATCTTGCAGGTATAAAAGCATCAAAAAATCCACCTGCACCCGAACTCAAGTGGAACAACACATAAATTCCACAATTGCTGCTGGAATACCAGGGGAAGTCACAGGATTTTTTTCCCCCCAGAAGAATAGGCAGTGGACAGATGATAAAATAAGAGTGGCATCAACTGGCACAAGGTGTCCCTCCACAAACCTAGCAGTGGGATCCCAAGCCACATGCTGGAGCTGCAGGTGCCCAAACAGCTCCTCTGCAGCCTTCCAAAGCGGAAGCTTTTTCTTCCCCCCGGCAGCTCCCAAAGAATCCGGAGGTACAAACCTGGAGAGCACGTGCTGAGCATGCAGTGAACAGAAACACAAGCATGACCAGGTTTCCTTTTCTTTCCTTTTAATACAAACATCCTAGGGTAAGTTGGGAGTAGGAGCAGCCTAAAGGGAATGTCTTTTGGAATAAAACGGTGCAACGTGCTTCGGGAATGATGTGCAAAATTAAAACGCCCAAGCAAGGTCAGCTCAGGACTTCCTGGATTCCTGGGTCTTCTTGATTTCCTGCAAGGAGATCAGGAAAGAGACTGAGAATCTGCCACTCTTTGGGAACAATTCTTGGTTTCACAGCTCAGGAAACCAGGAATGATCAACAACTCAGACCAGCTCCACGACATCACAGGACCAAGCCCTGAGCTCACCTTTAGAGACAAGGCAAGGTTTGACTTGGAAACTCCAGAAACAGGAATCCCCTTCTCTGCCACCCAGGGATGAATGTTTATTTTGCCCCAGCTCAGGAATGTGTTGGATTCATTTCCCACTCTTAGGCCACTGATCCATCATCACCTGTACTCAACCTGTCCCTCAGCAGCTCAAAGCAGACCAACTGTGGGATGAGGTGACAATTCTGTGGCTGCCTGAGAAGTGCCCCTCACCTGCCTGGCCCAGGAATGAGGTGGAAAAAATCCCCAAGGACTCACCTCCAGCAGCACCTCCTTCAATTCGGAATAGGCCTTTTCTAAATCATCGTTAATGATGACCAGGTCGAACAGCCCAGGCTCTTTACCTGGGAAAGGAGATGAGGACAGAATTGGAAGAGAATGTTTCTTCCCTGTGGCACCTCTTGTGCACAGCCCAAAGTCCTGTGGCATTTTAATACTATTTTTTAGTATTATTATTATGATTTCAGCTGCTGCTAACGAGCTGTTCTGCCAACCACCCCCAAGGAACTGCAGTGGGAAATACAGCAGTGCTTCGATCCAACTCGGCTCATGCCCAGCCCTGCCAGCACTGCTGGAGAGCACAAATCAGATGTTCCCACAAAACCCAGCTCCCAAATCACCCAGGCGTCCCCTCTCCCTGCACAAGGACTTACTGACCACTCCAAGGACTTACTGAGCTCCAGGTCCACGCGGGCTGCAGTCAAACGCTTCAGTAAACTCTCTTCTGTCTCAGTCTTTCGGTCCCGTAGTCTTTTCTCCTAAACCCAAGGACAAAGGCATTAAAGAAATGAGTGTTCTGAAAGCTGCAGGCAGAAACCACCCCCCACCCCTCAGGCCGGTGCTGTCTGTGACCACGGGCACGTGAGAACACCCTGTAAAGGGTGAGGGGCCTCACTTACAGCCCAGTGCAAACCAGTGGCCAAACTGGGCTTGAGATCTCCTACCCAGAGTTCAGGGTCCCAGGTTTCTTTTACCTCCCTCTCATTTATTTATTTTTCCAGGTACTGCTGGAAATGAGATCTCTCTGCTGGGCTCTGGCATCTGGTGCTGTTGGCTTCCTCCTCCACAAACTCAACGAGAAACAGAGACTGCCTGATGTACTGAGAGCAGGAGGGGAGAGTCAGGAGTTGTCCTCATGTGTCCTCATCCCTCTCTGAACCATGACAGTGATTCCACTTCTGCAAGAGTCCCAGTGCAATCACTTACATGGGGTAAGACCAGAAGGGCACAGAATTTATGGTGCTGCACAGAACCAGCCTCCCTGGGTTTAATTTGAACTGTGGAGGCAAATCTCAGCACAAAATCCTTCTCTCCCCAGCACGGAGCACAATTAATACATTTAAAGACTGGCCACGCTGCGATGGAGTCCATAACCAAGGTGTGGAGAACATCCAGGAAGGACTCAAAAAATACAACACAGGAAAATTTATCCCTGAGATCCAGAAGCTGGGGAGATGGACTGGGCAGAGAAATGCTTGGGAATGTCCTCCCCACCTAGTGCAGGGCCCTGAGAACACAGGGAAGGGGGAGCCCCGTGGCTGCAGAGCCAGACGCTGATTACCTCTAACTGCTAACAGCAAAGCAAGGCGGGCGCTCACCAGGATCTCAATGGATGGCGGCTGCACAGAGATGTAGATGGGGTTCAGGTCGGTCTTCTTGATGTTCTTCACGCCCTGGATGTCGATGTCGAGGACACAGATCTGGTTCTGGGCCTGCACGGCCTGCACAGCTCCTTTACTGGGGACACAGCACACAGGGAAAGGGTCAGAGCGCCCAGTGGGGCTTTGGGGTGTCCCTCTCCAGCAGTGGGTGACCCTCACAGGGCTCCCCTGTGCCCATGCTGTGGCAGGAGAGGACAGAGCCTGCTCTGCTCTTGATAAGGAGTTTCTCCAAGTGTCCCTGCTCTGGGGAGGAGCAGGGAGCTGCTGTCTCCAGCTAGAAAGGCTGGCAAAGCCATGCTGGAAGGTGTGGAAATGGATCATGTGTGACTATCCCACAGGATGGGTGGGATGTCTGAAAACTCCTGCCTTGGCAGAGCTCCACCTTCTAAAGGAAAGTTCCCTGCCCATGGCAGGGGGCTGGAATGAGATGATCTTTAGGTCCCTTCCAACCCAAACCAGCCTGGGATTCTGTGACAAACACGGAAACAACCTTCACCAAAGAGCAAAACCACTGAGAACTCTCCTTCTCCAGAACCCACTGGCTCCTGAAGGATGCTGGATGGACATGGATGCTCCATCTGGGTCACAAGATGCACTTAATTCTCCACTTAATTTTTCAAGTGGTGGCTTTTATATGCTGTAAAAGACAATCTCTCTTCCCCAACATGGGGAATTGCCTCAGGCTTTTTAATCATTTATTATTACTCATTGACAAAATTTAGTGAGCAGAAAGGATTGGTGAGAACTTCAATTATTCTTCTAAGCAGGAGGAACTCTCCATTTTATCCCACATCTGATCAGGAATATCCTCAGGGGCTTGGAGAGATTCTGGATTTATTTTGTTTGCAAACTGGTCTTTATTGCTGAGGATTTGGGGGTTTATTTCAGCCTCCCACACTGCATGGCCACCACCACAGCCAGTGTGGCTACACAGAGGGGACCCAAACAAACCCAAGCACATCATTTAATTTGGCAAATTAAATTGATTTGGTAAATTAAATTCCTGCATATTTCAGGGAAATTGGCAGAGGAGAGCTGTCTCCTCAGCACCCAGCCCAAGAAAAAGGCACCAAAATCAACTCCACCCATGCCCCAGGCATCAAGGAGCAGCCGTCTGCTGGATTAGGCAGGGCACACGAGGTGGAAGGAAGCCTGGACCACACAGGATGAAGCCAGGGATTAAGGAGCCTGAACTCCATTTCTCCTTGGAGCTGGGTACGTGGGAGAAGAGCTTTCAGGACTTTTCAGGACTTTTTTCAGGATTTTCAGGCACTTTTCTTCCCAAACCTGTCAAGGCCAGGCCCTGCAGCATGTTCAGTCTGGGGGCCTTATGCTGGCAACTCCCACAAGGAAACTATAATGGAATCATGGAATGTTTTGGGTTGGAAGAGACCCCAAGGATCATCTCATTCCAATCCCCTGCTGGAGCTCTGCCAAGGCAGGAGTTCCTTCCACTATCCCAGGTTGCTCCAAGCCCTGTCCAACCGGGCCTTGGACACTTCCAGGGATCCAGGGGCAGCCACAGCTGCTCTGGACAACCCGTGCCTCATCACCCTCACAGTAACAAATTTCTTAACTCAGAATGAAACTTTGCCATCTCCAAAAATTCCTTAAAAACACACACTCAGCTCTTCAAGAGACATCAAGCCTTCTTGAAGAGCAGGTGAATTTCTTTAATGCCAGTAATTAAATACATCAAGAAACATTTAACCTCCCTCCTCAGCAGGTCCTTTACTAAAGCACCACAATTTTCTCCCAATAATTATATAAGATACCTGACTCCTAATTAACATTCCAGCTCATGTTTTATTGATCATCAGCTCCAATGCTGAGGGCAGAGCTATTTTAGAACCCACTCAACTCTTTAACCCCAGTTTATTATTTAGCTGCTCATAATCCAACCCTTTACCACAGCAGCACATAAGAGACAACACAGGTATGGCTTCTGATCCCAAATTTCTAGAAGCCCAGGGTATTTTGNCTGGCAAAGCCATGCTGGAAGGTGTGGAAATGGATCATGTGTGACTATCCCACAGGATGGGTGGGATGTCTGAAAACTCCTGCCTTGGCAGAGCTCCACCTTCTAAAGGAAAGTTCCCTGCCCATGGCAGGGGGCTGGAATGAGATGATCTTTAGGTCCCTTCCAACCCAAACCAGCCTGGGATTCTGTGACAAACACGGAAACAACCTTCACCAAAGAGCAAAACCACTGAGAACTCTCCTTCTCCAGAACCCACTGGCTCCTGAAGGATGCTGGATGGACATGGATGCTCCATCTGGGTCACAAGATGCACTTAATTCTCCACTTAATTTTTCAAGTGGTGGCTTTTATATGCTGTAAAAGACAATCTCTCTTCCCCAACATGGGGAATTGCCTCAGGCTTTTTAATCATTTATTATTACTCATTGATAAAATTTAGTGAGCAGAAAGGATTGGTGAGAACTTCAATTATTCTTCTAAGCAGGAGGAACTCTCCATTTTATCCCACATCTGATCAGGAATATCCTCAGGGGCTTGGAGAGATTCTGGATTTATTTTGTTTGCAAACTGGTCTTTATTGCTGAGGATTTGGGGGTTTATTTCAGCCTCCCACACTGCATGGCCACCACCACAGCCAGTGTGGCTACACAGAGGGGACCCAAACAAACCCAAGCACATCATTTAATTTGGCAAATTAAATTGATTTGGTAAATTAAATTCCTGCATATTTCAGGGAAATTGGCAGAGGAGAGCTGTCTCCTCAGCACCCAGCCCAAGAAAAAGGCACCAAAATCAACTCCACCCATGCCCCAGGCATCAAGGAGCAGCCGTCTGCTGGATTAGGCAGGGCACACGAGGTGGAAGGAAGCCTGGACCACACAGGATGAAGCCAGGGATTAAGGAGCCTGAACTCCATTTCTCCTTGGAGCTGGGTACGTGGGAGAAGAGCTTTCAGGACTTTTCAGGACTTTTTTCAGGATTTTCAGGCACTTTTCTTCCCAAACCTGTCAAGGCCAGGCCCTGCAGCATGTTCAGTCTGGGGGCCTTATGCTGGCAACTCCCACAAGGAAACTATAATGGAATCATGGAATGTTTTGGGTTGGAAGAGACCCCAAGGATCATCTCATTCCAATCCCCTGCTGGAGCTCTGCCAAGGCAGGAGTTCCTTCCACTATCCCAGGTTGCTCCAAGCCCTGTCCAACCGGGCCTTGGACACTTCCAGGGATCCAGGGGCAGCCACAGCTGCTCTGGACAACCCGTGCCTCATCACCCTCACAGTAACAAATTTCTTAACTCAGAATGAAACTTTGCCATCTCCAAAAATTCCTTAAAAACACACACTCAGCTCTTCAAGAGACATCAAGCCTTCTTGAAGAGCAGGTGAATTTCTTTAATGCCAGTAATTAAATACATCAAGAAACATTTAACCTCCCTCCTCAGCAGGTCCTTTACTAAAGCACCACAATTTTCTCCCAATAATTATATAAGATACCTGACTCCTAATTAACATTCCAGCTCATGTTTTATTGATCATCAGCTCCAATGCTGAGGGCAGAGCTATTTTAGAACCCACTCAACTCTTTAACCCCAGTTTATTATTTAGCTGCTCATAATCCAACCCTTTACCACAGCAGCACATAAGAGACAACACAGGTATGGCTTCTGATCCCAAATTTCTAGAAGCCCAGGGTATTTTGGATTGGAAAGGATCTTCAAGACCATCTAAGTCCAGCCCCTCTGGCACAGGCAGGGACACCTGACCTACCTTGTCCCGTACATATTCCCAGAGAACTCCGCGTGCTCGATGAATTCACCAGCATCAATTTCTTTCTGCATTTCCTCTCTGGTCACAAAGTGATAATCTGGAGAAGGGAAAATAAGCAAAATAGACAGAAATTAACATTTTGAAGGCAAAGTTCACGGTCAAAATGACACCCATGGGTTTTTGGGGGAGGAGACACTTAAAATCTGCTTCAGGCAATGCAGACAGACTGCAGAGATTCACTTACTACGTCCACACCAGTTGTCCAAACATCTGCTCAGAACATTCTGGAGCTTTCTCTGTGGCCAAAAATGCTCCTCTACCCCATTTTTTATATCCTTTCCCATTCCTGGTGTAGTGGGAACTTCCCCCCTTTGCNTTTTCAGGCACTTTTCTTCCCAAACCTGTCAAGGCCAGGCCCTGCAGCATGTTCAGTCTGGGGGCCTTATGCTGGCAACTCCCACAAGGAAACTATAATGGAATCATGGAATGTTTTGGGTTGGAAGAGACCCCAAGGATCATCTCATTCCAATCCCCTGCTGGAGCTCTGCCATGGCAGGAGTTCCTTCCACTATCCCAGGTTGCTCCAAGCCCTGTCCAACCGGGCCTTGGACACTTCCAGGGATCCAGGGGCAGCCACAGCTGCTCTGGACAACCCGTGCCTCATCACCCTCACAGTAACAAATTTCTTAACTCAGAATGAAACTTTGCCATCTCCAAAAATTCCTTAAAAACACACACTCAGCTCTTCAAGAGACATCAAGCCTTCTTGAAGAGCAGGTGAATTTCTTTAATGCCAGTAATTAAATACATCAAGAAACATTTAACCTCCCTCCTCAGCAGGTCCTTTACTAAAGCACCACAATTTTCTCCCAATAATTATATAAGATACCTGACTCCTAATTAACATTCCAGCTCATGTTTTATTGATCATCAGCTCCAATGCTGAGGGCAGAGTTATTTTAGAACCCACTCAACTCTTTAACCCCAGCTTATTATTTAGCTGCTCATAATCCAACCCTTTACCACAGCAGCACATAAGAGACAACACAGGTATGGCTTCTGATCCCAAATTTCTAGAAGCCCAGGGTATTTTGGATTGGAAAGGATCTTCAAGACCATCTAAGTCCAGCCCCTCTGGCACAAGCAGGGACACCTGACCTACCTTGTCCCATACATATTCCCAGAGAACTCCGCGTGCTCGATGAATTCACCAGCATCAATTTCTTTCTGCATTTCCTCTCTGGTCACAAAGTGATAATCTGGAGAAGGGAAAATAAGCAAAATAGACAGAAATTAACATTTTGAAGGCAAAGTTCACAGTCAAAATGACACCCATGGGTTTTTGGGGAAGGAGACACTTAAAATCTGCTTCAGGCAATGCAGACAGACTGCAGAGATTCACTTACTACGTCCACACCAGTTGTCCAAACATCTGCTCAGAACATTCTGGAGCTTTCTCTGTGGCCAAAAATGCTCCTCTACCCCATTTTTTATATCCTTTCCCATTCCTGGTGTAGTGGGAACTTCCCCCCTTTGCCTACCAGTGTGGGACACATTAGAGCAGGGCTGGCAAGGCCTTTAATTTGAAAGGATTTCTAATTAAAGACCAGAATGGGATGAGAGAGAGGGAGATAAAAGGGAACATCAAAACCAAACTAACTAAAAAGAAAAATTTCTTCATCTTCTGTTGAAATTCCTCTCTTTATTTCAGAGGGAGAACTGCCATTGGAAATTAAGAACAAACCTCATTTGATTGTTTCTTAAATATGCAAATAAATGAGGAAACACCTGGGCACAAGCTATTAATACAGTTAAAACCATCTCATTAAGCAGCTGCACTTCCCAAAGCAGTGGCCATTGGAGGTTATCTCCCCAGAGCTACCTGGAACTTTGGAAAATCAAATCACCCAACACCCAAGTTGAGAGCAGGGTACCTAAAATGAGAGCCCTGCTTTGAAAACCTGTATTATTTGGAGAGTGCAGTGAGACAGAACCAACTGCAACAAGCTCACCTTTGCCATTCACTTCTCCAGGTCTTGGCTGCCTTGTGGTATCTGCAAGGAAAAAAAATAGAAAATAAAAAATAAAAAATAAAAACCAGCCTTGTAAGTTCTGTACATCACCCAAGGGTAGATGGCAGGATCAGAAAAATGCCAACGTCTAAGTGGCACATGGACCTCGAGGAAAAAAATCTCTACCAAGAGGCAATTTAGGGAAAAAATAAGGTTTAGTTTGAAGTGAGATGAGAGATTCAGTTGAATCAAGAGCATAGGATGCCACACACACACACACAAAAAGATCATTTTAAGTTTTCTTCTCCTCCCATAACAGTAAATTTTTAAACATCCAGTATTTGCTTTTTCATGGCAGAGTGAATCCAGACCTCCAAGCACAGATTTTACTTTCAGTACACGAAGTGCTGGGACATTAAAACACGTTTTGGTAATGGATTTAAAAACACCTTGCAAAGCTCCATGTAAAAATCAAATGGCTTTTGAAGCAGAAATGTAGGGGGATTTTGTTACTTCCAGAGTCAAGAATCACTCAGAAGAATCTTGTTTCCTCTCTGAGTTGTGTTTAGAGATGTGGGGAGTCACCAGGCCTGGAAAGATGCCACTCCAGACCAATCTTAGACTTGCCACTCAATACCAGGAGTAAAAAGTGTCCTGAATTATTTAAACATCCCCATGAGCCCAAAGACAGACTGGGACCCAGGCAAGCCATGAAAAAAACATTATTTGGGGTATAAATAGAGCTCCAGAGAGAGGCTCTGAGCTGGCACTCCTGAACTCCTCCACAGCCTATCCCTGCATACTCACGGGAGACGCTGAAGCCGAAGATGTTCTCATAATCTTTGAGCAATTTCTTTAACAAAGTGCTTTTCCCTGCACCCGATGGGCCACTCAGAACCACTGGCCTTGGTCCTTGCATGACTGGGGAGAGGCAGAAAAATGTGTCTGGTTAGAAACACACATGGAAACACAGCTGTGGATTCCCAGGAGTGCTCAGCCCCTCAAACCAGCACCAATCCTTTACCCTTGGGTATAAATCTCTGCAGGAACATCTGAAATGACGCAAAAATCACAAGCCTAGAGCTGATAAAGACTCCTGGGAGTACAGGAACAGTTCTTAAAAGACTGAGGTTAAACTCACAGGATGCAACCCAAACGAGGAGGAAACTGGGCTCCAGCTGCCACTAAACCAAGATGATTCAAGCCAGCTGTTTTCCATCACCAGGGTTGGGTCTCACTGGGACCAAAATCCTAAGGAAAATTCTTTCTAACAGGAACAAAACTCTGTTTGTGCCTGGTGGCATTTGGAATCATGAGACAGAGGTACAGTCCCAGTACACTTCCCTCTCACAGGGAAAAAGTAGCTTCAAGGAGAGTTTGCAGGATAAGACTTTGGAGTTCTCCATCACCAGCCCCCAAACTCTTGCAACAGCATCTGAACTCAGGTGTAATCACTGCCATGAACATGCTCTGGGGTTTATTCCCATATTTCCTGGAGCACCAATTCCATCTGGAGGTGTCTCGTGGCAAGAGGGAAAGGTTCAGGTCCTGGTACAGGGGAAAAAAAGGCAGCCTGGGGCCACACAGAACTTGCTGCAGTTGTTTATTCAGCCAGAAAGAGAGAGGAAAAAAAAAGTGTTTTCATGTTCCTGCATCTCTGGGGAGGAAGAAAGGTTAATTATCCACACGGGAAAAAGAAGAAAATGCTGAATAAAGGTATAGGGGGTACCACTCATCCATCAGCAGCTTCCAAACCAGAAGTGATGGTGAGAGTGGGACAAATCAAACGAGTTCTTCCTATTTAAAAACAACTAGTTTCAGCAAGCAGTAAAATCCCTGGAAAAGCATTTTTTTAACCTCCTGGGCTGGGTGTGGCCTGGCAAGCCACCAGCCAAGAGGCAGATAATGCCTTTCCATTTTAAATTAGCTCACAGCAATGTCACCCTGACCTTACACATCACTTTTCAAACAGCCTTAAGCCAAATGCTGTCTCACCAGAGCAGCCGCAGGCTAATCCAGCCAGGCTCGCTCCCTGACCCCGCCTGCGTGAGAGGGACACCTCCTCAGCCCCAAATCCCTCCCTGAGGCAGCACGACAGCCGGAGAATTACACAAGTTTGCCCTCTGCTCCCTGAGGATGCTTGTCTGACCGGAGTTCATCCCAGGCTGTGCGAAGGGACGGGATATTAATACACAAAGGCTAAGGAGGTGCCAACAGCGGCAACGTGGGTGGTAACAACACCCACGGTCAGTAATCATCCGTAAGGAAATTCTTTTATTCCCTCTTTTCTTCTGCTTAGCGCCCTCCAGGTGCTGCAGCCCCAGAGATCCAACAGATGAGATCTTGGAGAGCCAGTCCCATCACCACATTGCCAGATTATGCTCCATCATCCCAACAACTGAAGGCTGAAAAAACTCTAGGAAGGACCTTCCTACCATTCCCTTAGTTCTTAAACTTCCATAATTTCCAGAAAAACACAGGTTTTGCCTAAATACTCAATACCAGAAGACAGCACCAGAGAGATGCTACCCAGTGCTTGCAGCAAGGAAGCAGAGCAGTCCCCGAGGAGTTACCCAAAGCATTTCCCTCTCTCCTGTCCCTCACAGTTCTTTCTCTCCTGCATAATTCAATCAGGTGAGCCCTAAGCATTCCCTGGAAAACACTCCACACAAATTCATCACCCTTCAGACATCCCTGTGGCTTCACCACACGTCTGCTCCCCAACACTGTTCCTTCATCACACAGCAGCTGCCACAAGCACCCCAAAAGCCCCACATGTGACACTGGGATCCCAGCATGGATTTGTCCAGGTGTTCTGGGACAAACCCTCCCATGATCCAGCTGTGCCAACAAGAACTGCTCCGGATGCACAAATCCCAGTCCTAGATCCCAGCCAGAGGGAAAAGAGCTTTTCCCTCTCCTCCCTCAAAATTTCATCTGCCCTTTAGCAAGCACCACTAGAAGACCAGGAATTTAAAGTTGCCCAAATCACTTCCAATCATTTCATTCCACCCCGGACAAACTGGGAAGGGGGACAGAGGAATGGGCTGGGAGCAGGCTCCAACACATCCTTACCTTTTCCTTGTCCTCCCTTCCAGCCAAGGAAAGCAGTCCAGCCCCTGGCAGCAGCACAGACTCCTGGGGACGGAGCTGGGCTATTTGTGAGCTCCTAAAGCCTTAATTAATGAGCCTCAGTTTTAAGATGGCCAATGAGAACAATCCCGCTGGGCTTTAATCTCCCTTCCTGGTTCCTGCTCCACTCCCTGCTCTCCTGGCTGGCAAAGATGCATCCAACACCCCCAAAAGTTGTTGCCAAACCCAAATGGCTGAGGGGTGCCAGCCCTTGCTGCTCTGGAATTATGGAAAACAGCAAAACTGTCCCTGCAGTCACCAAAGGCACAAGTATTTCATCTGAGTAGAATCCTGGAATGGTTGGTGTTGGAAGGGACCTTCCAGACCATCTCATTCCAAACCCCTGCCATGGCCAAGGACAATTTCCACTAGACCAGGCTGCTCCAAGCCCTGTCCAACCTGGAACACTTCCAGGCACTTTTCTGCTGCAGGAACATTCCTCCTCCTTTGGCCCAAATCCACACAGCTTCACCTCAGGTCCACAACCACAAAGGCGAGAGGAAAACTCCTTCTCCTGCTCACAGATCCAAACCATGTCCCACCATTTCCACAGTGGGACCCTCTCCTTCACTTTACTCCCTTTTCTTTCCCCAAAATACTCATAACTGAGAGAAAAGACACCTGGGTTGTGATCATGTCTCACTTCCTTCAAAACTGGACTAAAAATAAACCTAAAGACTTGCAGGTGCTTCCTCCTGCCTCCCCCATGAATGTCTTCTTTTGCTGGAGATCTGCAGAGGAAAACTGGGAGGGAACAAAAGCCAGTTCCATTCCCAGATGATGGGGCTGGGCCCTCACACGAGGAAAGACGGCAAACTGGGAATTTCATAGAATCCCAGTTTGGTTGGAAGTGACCTTAAAGCTCATCTTGTTCCACCCCTGCCATGGGCAGGGACATCTTCCACTGTCCCAGGGTGCTCCAAGCCCTGTCCAACCTGGCCTTGGACACTGCCAGGGATGGAGCATCCACAACTTCCCAGGGCAATCCCACGATGTCCCTGCCCTCATTCCCTGCTCCCCCATCCCCGCCAAACAGCTCCTCCCCCCACCAACCCACAGCCCTGAAAACCCACAGGTAAAGCAACAAAAGAAACCCCAAAACCCCAGATCTGGTGCATATGGGGCTTTTTCTCTCTCCTGCTTGGTTCCCAGCCCAGGAATGCATCAGTGCATCACACTTCCAAGCTGGCTGCAGCAGGAACCTCACAAAGATGTAGCTATTTTAGGCAGAAGCTCAATTTTTCCCATTTTGTTAGATTTTGGCATTTTCAGAGCAGCCAATCTGCAAATATCCAGCACAGAGTTTCCTAAAAATGGGCTGAGATCCAGCCTAACCCACCAAAACCACTGCCGAGTCGATCAGCAAGAGAACAGCCCAACTAATTAACAATATTATCTGCCACACCTGGGACTGAGGACAAACAGCCACATCAACCCCTCTGGGCTGCAAAAAGACGAGGTGGTCACTGAAGGAGGATGCAGAAGGTTGTCCCCATGGCAAGGAACATTTCCTGGTCTGCTTGCGCTGCTAAATTCACCTGGGATTTTACCTCATAGGTGGCAACATAACCAGGGGAGCAAAGGACAGACATCACAAGAGTTAAACAAATTAAAACTGATTAGCAGAGAGGCTTTACTGGGAAGGCAAAGCCCCCTTATGAAGAAGAAAAGAAGATTAAAGCACAGTTTCCCTGGAGCCTTGAGAAAGGTTTCCCGGATGAGGATTATAATCCCACCCCCTATTTTTAGCAGGTTTGTTAAAAAGGTGCCACCCCCACCTTTCCATGATTTGGGACAGGTTCCAAAAAGGGAGGGAGCTCCTGCTGTGACAGACAGGGAATTATCTGCAGCACTAGAACATGAGCAGGGAGGTCCCAGCCTTCCAACCTTACCCACCCTGCGATTCTGTGCAGAGCAGAGCATCCCACAGCAGTACAGAGCTGGAACTCAGCCACCTTTTGCCTGGAAATAATCACCTAAAAAGCACTAATTAGCCCCTCCACTGGCTGCACTCCTGGCTTGCAGGGAGCAGTGATGCTGCAGAGGGGACATGAACCATTTGCTCAAGGTCACTGCAGAAATCAGGGAGGTCCAAGCCAGTTATTCCAAGACCATGTCCTGCTGAAAACCAGACCAGTTTAACCCACCAAGAGGATGAAACCAGTTTACCCACCTGGGAAAACCTCTACAGAGGTGAAGCTCACACAGGTGTGGTTTTACGATCCACTTCCCTACACGTGTTTCACCACAGAGGGCTCTGTTTCAGGATACCTGAGGGATGCTTATCCCTAATGCCCTCTTACCTCACCGCATCCCACGGTGCCCACAAACCCCACCTGATTCCACAAGCACATCCCTGTCTGGCTTATCTAGCCAGGGACAGGGACATCTTGGAGCCACCCTGGAACAGCTCAGTGACGGGCACCCGGCGTGGATGTCGGGAACAGCACACAGCCAGCCCGGGGAGAGCCCTGTGGGGCTGCGCCCTGTCCCACCCCCCTCAGCCATCCCACATGGATAACACAGGACATGCAGGACGCAGCGGACCAGAGAGAGCTCAGCTTCCCCGGGGCTGGGTGTCAGCCCCCTCATCCAGGGGGTCCTGTGGGGGACAAGCACCCCCAGGTCGGCACCTCCTGGACTGAGGATCCCCATGAGGCACTCAGCAGCCTGGGGCCAGCTGGGACCCCCCAGCTCAGGGCTCCCACGAGGGGCTGAGGGCCCTCAGTCCAGAATCTCTGTGAGCAGCTGAGCATCGTGGCGCCTGCTGGACCCCCTCAGCCCAAGGCCTTTGTGAGGCGCTGAGCACCTCAGGGCCAGCCAGGACTCCTCAATCCAGGGCCCCCAAGAGGGGCTGAGCACCCCGGGACCCCTTAGCAGAGGAACTCCAGGAGGAGCTCGGCACCCCAGGGCAGGCTGGGCCCCCTTGGCCAAATGCCCTTGTGAGGAGCTGAGGACCCCAGAGCCGGCCAGGACCCCTCATTCCAGACCCCCGTGAGAGGCTGAACACCCCGAGGTCCCTCAGCCGAGGACCCCTGTGAGTGACCGAGCTCCTCGGACTGGCTGGACCCCCTCCGTCCATGGCCCTTATGAGGTGTCGGCACGCCGTGGTCGGCTGTGCCCCTCAGCCTGCGGTCCCCGTGAGGGTGTGAGTCCCGGGCCCCATCCCCGCTCACCCGCCCGGGCGATGCCCGCCCCGCGCATCCGCCCGAGGATCATGAGGGGGTGGGGGGGCGGTCCCGGCAGCCCCCGCGCGCGCCCGCCCGCCGCCACCACCGCGTGCCCTGACGTCACCGCAGGGGCGNATGGCAGGCGCTGTCATGGGGCTGCCTCATGCTGCAGAGGGGATGTGGAAGCTTCACAGTGATGGGGACACGGGGCTGTTGCCCTACAGCCACCCCAGGACCTTTCCTTGTCCCCAGGGTATCCCCAGGCGGTGTCTTCTCCTCCGTTTGCCGGACCCGTCTCTCCCAGCTGGACTGAGATGGCGGCGAGCCGGGCACTGAGGTGAGCATAGGGTGTCCTGCTGGGTCTCCCACTGGCACTGGCCTGGTGGACGTTCATGTCACCCCACGGTGGTGACACCTGCCCCTCTCCCACCCTTCTCCCGCCAGTGCCCTGCGCCTCCAGGCCGCGTTCCGGCCGCCGCTCGCCGCCTGCGTCCGCAGCAACTCCAACCGCGCCGCCATCTCCCACCTGCACCGGCAGCTCTACGGCCGCCTCTACCCTGTGCTGCTGGTCAACACCGACGGCTCCACCATCCGCCTGCGCTACAGGGAGCCCAAGAGGATCCTCATGGTATCCTGGGGGAGGTGGCTGGGGGCAGTGAGAGTCCTGGGAGCCTCATGTGGTGTCCCAGGGGCTCATGGCATGTCCTGATGGGCTCGTGCCATGTCCCAGGGGGCTCATGCTGTGTGCTCTGGGGTCTCATGCCCTGTCCCAGGGCCTGATGAATGTCCCAGGGGTCTCACACCGTGTCCCTGGGATCTCACCCTGTGTCCTAGGGGTCTCACACCGTGTCCCAGGGGTCTCACGCCGTGTCCCAGGGCTTCACGCCGTGTACTGGGAGCTCACGGCTGTCCCTGGGGTATCTCACACCATTTCCCACGGATTTCACGCTATGTCCCAGGGGTCTCACGCTGTGTCCAGGGAGCTCGTGCCGTGTGCTAGGGGTGTCACACTGTGTCCCCGGGGTCTCATCCCGTTCCCCCGTGTCCTCAGCTGCCCCTGGACAGCAGCACGCTGCCCGAAGCTGAGCGCAAGGCTCGCCTGCGCCGGCACTTCCCCGGCAAGCCCAAGGCCAAGGAGGAGGAAACCTTCGAGAGCATCGACCTGGACACCTACAAGAAGTTCTGGAAGAAGTGAAGCCCTGAAACCAGAAATGTATAAATAGATAAATAAATAGATCCAAGTAAAGCCGTGTGTCGGCGGTGCGGTTCTGTGGGGCTCCCCCCGCGCGGGGCGGCGCGGTGGTACCGCCCGTCTCGCCCCCCCCCTCCAGCGGTGCCCGCGGTGGTAGCGGCGGGGCGGGCGCGCGCTCGGCGGCCGGAGGTGCGTGAGGGGAGCGGGGGCGGGTTTGGGATTTGGGGGTTTTGGGATTTGGGGGTTCCGGGTGTGACCCCGCGGGTCGGGCCCGCCTGGTCCTCGCTCTCCCCAACCCGGAGGGGCTGGGGGTGCAGGGAACTCTCCGCGTGCTGATTTCACACGCCTCGGGGACGGGCAAACTTCCCCCTCAGACCCGGCAGCCTCCAGGTCCTGCAACGTCCCCCGGCCCCAACCCCTTCCCATATTCTGAAACTCTCCCCCAGGCAGTGCCCCACCCCGGGCCGTGCCGCCTCTTCTCGGGCTGTGCAACCTTCCCTCCAGGCCG
>VZRS01000050.1:0-28419 GCA_013398055.1 Ifrita kowaldi
AATAAAAATAAAAATAAAAAAATCCCTGCTTTCTGTATTTTATCTCTTTTCCTTTACAGCTGTCTTCTCTCCTTACCCTGAGTCAAATATATATTTAAATTCCATGAATGACTAAAGTTTCCCATATAATATTTCCTCTGTGTGGTTATTGATCTCCTTGTTCTTGATGACTCATAAGTTGATCTTATCAACTTATGAAGACATACAAGTTTCCTGCCATATCCTACAGCATTTTAGGACACCTCTATTATCTTTCTCTTCAGCTGCTGTTGTAAATCTCGTTTTATTTCTGCAGTTAACAAAGTGTAAAGCTTTACTTTTAAACATCAGTTTTGATGGGGATGATTTTTTGTTCGTTTGAGATTGGTTCTTGACACAGCATCAATGAATTCGAGCAGCAAATGGGTAAAAAGAAGACACAAGATAGACTAAGCTTAATTTTAAAAATGATTGCTTCTCTAACCATTTAGTTTTAAAATCACTTTTTTGTGCACTCTAATTTTCCTCTAATTCCTGAAGGATTGGAACAGTTGAACCTCAGAGGTTTAGCATTTAATTGTAATAAAAAGTCTGATAAATGAGAAGGAGGTCAGAAAGAGAAGATAAAAATAAAGAATGGGGAACAGCTGACAAATGTGGTCTGGCAACAATAGCAGGTATAAATCTCTATTAGAGTCAAGTAATATGTTTCCAATACTGGCTCTGGATTAAAAGAAAGGAAATAATGAGGCTTTAGCACGAGGAATAAATTTCACCAAGAACTCCCACTTTAGAAAGAAACTGGAAGCCGTTGAAATTGAAAGAGGACTTGTACAGGGTGATAAGAGGTGACATGAGGCATACGACCACCTCATTCGTGTAAACAGGAAACTTCATTATCAGAAGAAAATTAAAAAGTAAGAAACAAAAAAGACGGATTGTATTTATAAACAAGTATTATTTATCTACTTTTATGAGTCAAAGTAGAATAACAAAGGAGAGTGTAGTTGTTACTCTGATCTTCATGTTGGTTAGATTACAATTTGGTAAATATATTTATATTCTTCATGATTTGTAGACATGAAAATAATATGCATGTTGAATTTATTTTCTTTTTATTAAGCCAAACATAATAAAAATACTTGCAGACGAGTTTTGCCAGGCTCTTACCCCATTTTTATATGGTGTTACACTGTGATGTAATATATTATATTAATAATTTTGTTACACTTAAGTATATGAGAAGAATACAGGCTTCTGAAGTTATATCTTCTTCCTCTCCTACTGAATTCATGTATGTTAGACATAAAGTTGTGATCAGAAAAATCATAGTTATTTTTTCTGTTGATTTTTGAGGTTTTGAATCACACCTTCTTGAGTCAGGTAATTGTTGCATTTCAACACACAACAGTATTTCATATCCATATGCATGTCAGGTCTACAAAAATGTTAAGAAACTTCATAAAGAAAGTTGTCCATTAGCGTTAAAAAGTTTGCAGAACGGTGTCTGGTACCTAAGATGGTGAATAGGCCTCATTAGTTTTATTTTCAGATGTACAGAACTCATATTTCTTAATATAATGATCAATGATTTTCTAAGATATTGCAATTTAAAATAAGTTTCCAATCCATGTGTCATGTTCATTGCTTTCCCCATTTGTGTGTGTATGCATAACCTACTCCGCCTGTGAATACTGACTTTTAGGAGATATCTTTTGCACTGGAGTGGCTGTAAAGTATGCTAAATTTCTGAAACTGCAACTGATCAACACAGCTGAAGGTCTTTTGGAGAAGGGACTTTTCAAAGGGGCATGAAGTGATAGGATAAGGCAGAATGGCTTCAAATCGAAAGGGGCAGGCTTAGATTAGATATGAGGAAGAAATTCTTTACTGTGAGGGCTGTGAGGCACAGGAAGAGGTTGTCCAGAGAAATTGTAGATGCTGCATCCCTAGAAGTGTTCAAGGCCAAGTTGGATGGGGCAACCTGGCTTGTGGAAGGTGTCCCTCTCATGGCAGGGGAGGTGGAACTAAATGGTCTTTAGGACCCCTTCCAATATCAAACATTCTAATATGTTGTGATTTTAAGATCTGCCTTTTCTTAAATCTTCATGCAGATTAGAGAGCTGTACTTGTGTGCTGGTTTAACACAGCCTGGTTTTTAGTGGGGGCAGGAGAAAAACTGCTCAAAAATTCTAAGTCCAGCACAGAGCCAATCGCTGAAGGCTCTAATGATGGACACATTACTAGCCTAATTAGACAAGCCGTGGTGAGGACTACAATACAACAGACTGTTTCCCTATAAATCATGAGGTGCATGGTGGGGAGTGCAGAGATTCACACGCAGCCTGTGAAGAGGAGTACTCATGGAGTGAGTGGATGCTGAAAAGCTGTAATCTAGGGAAGAGCTTTGACAGAGAGAGATGACCCTTGCTTTTAGAGACAGAGGAAGAGAGCCTTCGTTTCCAAATTAGAACAGCTCATCCTTAAAAGACTAAACCCCATGAACTAAAATGGCCCACGCTAGGCAGTTGTGGGAAGACTGCTTGGCCCGTGGGAGGGACTCACGTTGCAGCAGATTTGGGCGGGGCTGTTGCTTGTGGAAGTTAAAACCACACTAGAAAAGTTCGCAGAGAACTATCTCCCATGGGAAGGATCCCACAGCACAGCAGAAGAAACTCTTTTCCTCATACTGAAGAAAGATTTTTGAGAAGTGAAATACTGACCAAAACCCCATGTTTTGTTTCCTTGTGCGGTCAGTGGAAAGAGGGAGGGACTGGGAAAAAAAGGTGTTCTGAAGGTTCGCTTTGGTTGTCATTACCCTTTTTACTTTTAATTCTGTTAATAATAAATCTTCTTTATACTGTTTAAGTTTTGAACCTGTTTTGCCTTAAAGTGTTTTTTTTTCAATAATCCTTATCTCAGTTCATGAAAATGAATTTTTAGTTTCCCGTCCTCTGCTTGGCTATAGCAGGGGAAAATGAGTAAATAGGTTTTTTGTGGGTGCCTGGCACTTGGCCTGCTTTAAACTGCGATGGTTTGTAGCATAAGAAGTTTTGTCTATTGTTTCATAGTTAAAAAACCTCTTTTGCTCATTCTGAAATTTTGTGGAGCATGACCAGAGAAGTAAATTTTTAAAAATCCATCAAATTTGGGCATATTTACATATACTTACCATAATATGTATATACATGTGTACAGTGTTTTCTTGATATCAAATGTGTGTCTATCATATATAGCCCTTTAAAAAAATCCTAAAATCTTTATTGACTACGTCATTTTCAGGGAAGGAAAAAGACCTTAGCACAAGACTTTTGTAATGCAAAATTTTGGGAAGTGAGACTTTAAAGTCTACTTTAAAGACTTCTAACTCTTCTACTTTTGTGAGTCTGACTGTTAATTTGGTTTAGGCTGTTTATACACACCAACTTTGAAAATTTAACATTATATAATCACTCCAAAAACATTTGAATTTATTTTTTTTTTAAACCAAAACTCTGTACCTCAGCATTTACCCAGAAATGCAGGTAACATACAAAGAGCAGAAGCTGGAGTGTCTGGGGACTCATCTGACAAAATGAAGAAATGGTATATTATAGCCACGCTTCCATTTTTTAAAATTATTAAGTAGTACATTTCACATGGAATATAGATAGGTTGTGGTAAAATCTTTATTACAACTATATCCAAGATAAATCTCCAGGTTCAAATATTCAAGTATTAGAAAGGATTTTGTGCACAGCCAGAATCTGGACTGAGATTTATTATAGATAGTTTTAATTTTTATACCAAAGAGGCACTTTATATTTTCTTTTTATTAAGCTTAAGGGTGATCTTAGTCCATGTATCAACAATGATGAAGATATACAGTGTCTTAACATATTAATTCTAATTACATTTTTTATACTCTGGAGGGTCAGATCTTTTTCTTCTTGGCATTCAGTGTCACATGCCACTAAGAATAATGCAGAGTTCCAGGTTAATTTTTATCAGATCATTATGAATATTAGATATATTAATCCCAGGTTGTTCAATGACATTAGTCTCACATTTAACATTCAGCTGTACAATGTGAGCTGTAAAACACTGCACATGAACTTACAATTGTATAAGTTTATGGTCCACAATTTGCTTCATTAACTAGATTAGAAAACTCAGAAACAGTACAAAACTTGGGACTAGACTCTTTAGAATTGTTCTAACTGTACTGAATTCTCAACTCTTCATCACATAATTTGGCCTAATAACTAAAACAGAGGTTGATGAGAAATGGAAAAGGAGAAAGCAAGGTGACAGGAAAAAACTAGAAAAGGGTATGCTTTTTAGGATTTCATGTATGTCTGAGACACATTTTTATAAATATGTAAGTCATATTTTTCCATGTAGTCTAGCATAAACCAATTTAAAATTCTTTGGTGTTGTGACTTTATGTTCATAATTTAATTTTGATTTTGACAAATACAAATAGTATTTTTTTCCATCACTTTTGAGTTATTTCAACATGAGTTTCCACCAAGAATAGATGGGGCATTATGTTTTAAATTGGTAACATATATGAAAAAAATCCCAACATTGTCTAGGTTTTATACACTTTAAAAAGTTCTCTGCACTTTATTTCCAGACGTATTTGCTTTTGGGTTAGTTAATGCACAACTCACATTTTTTAAGCTGTGTTTGGGGTCTTAAGCAAAGGTTCCATTTGTGTCATAAAATAAATATAGTACTAATACTCTAATGCATCAGAATTCAAATCTAAATGTTTATCAGGAAAGCATAGTATTCCCAAAAGACCTGAAGCACAAGCTGGAGAGGATTTACACAAGCTACAGATGGGAAAGAATTTGATAGGGAAGTATTGTTGCTAGAGCAGTACAGGGATGGCTACATACAGGCCCTTCTGCAGCATCAAATTTGATTCTGACCAGTTTTTTTGCAAGTGAAACATATAACTGCCCCAACAGTGGGAGGCCAAAGCACCAGGGAGTGGAGGACAAGCTGTTACTTTTCTGTGCACCACCATCCTTTTGGAGAAATTTAATTGTAAAAATATTCAGGGTATAAATTCTCATGAGCACCAATATAAATCAAAACACGGAAAAAATATTGGTACAACTCCACTATCTGCAACACTAGAAATCCCTTTCCTCTGAAATTTTATCTAGTCTAAACGGCCTTACAGTCTGGATTAGATTGACCCATCCTAATGAATACCAAAGGGAGATATTTCCTAGGTAAAAAAGTCAGCACAAAGTTGCTCCTGGCTTTTGCAAAATGTCAGGCTTTGTGAGGAACTGGAATAAATCCCATGACCTTAAAATGTTTATGGGTAGAAGCACTATTTCTATGCAAAGGTCACTAAGCAGCCAGTGTTCACAGCTAGTTTAGCAGCTTAGTGCTTCTCTCCAGATGACAACATGATTTAACATCTCACTGATGTGTTGGCCACCCAGCAGGTATTTCAAAGTAGACATCTGTCAATGTTCTTGAAGAATCAGCTCTTTCCTTTCCAATGAGCAGGCAGATAATGAGGATGATTTTGAAATAATCAGAAGACAAACACTTAGTTGAAATGAAGCTTTCAGTGTTTCCATGTGCAGATTGTTTTGTTAGCTCAAGCAGCTGTTCTTGGAGATTTCTGTAAACAGTAGGGATATGTTTCAGATTACCAGTGAAAGGAGAAGGTCTAAGGCGTTCAATTTATTAGTATCTATTGGAAACTTAAACATACCACAGAAAGTGGTTAAATTATATTTCAGAGCTCTTACCTACTGTTCAAATTCAAGACCAAATTCATTCATGACTAATTAGCATCTTAAATAAATACTTGTTTTGTAAGCACAGTAGTTAGGGAAAAATATATTTTACTAATAGTCTATGTTTGAAATGCTTTATGTATTTATTAAGTTTCATTATTCCAGCAATTTATGCAGAAAAAATAAATTTAAATTCTTCTTATATTATATTTCATTATTTTATTATGAAAAATAATAGAATTTTTAAATGTATCTATCTCTCATGTTATCCTAAACCAGATTTTTTTTAATGAAGTGCGCTAAAATAATTTTGGACCCTTTTCTTCAGCTAAAGATTAAGAAGAAAACAAAAAAGTCAATTATCATCACAGTTGTAATGGTGATTTTACAAGTATACTGGCAATACAAGGTATTCCGGAAATAGTGCTGTGTTCTCAGGCTATCTAACAACAGCGTAACCCAATGATGCACAGCAGTACAAGTATTAAAAAGATTAAGCTGGTTTATGGCAATGGGCTTTTTGTCCATTTTGTATGTTTTATTCTTTACTGTTTATTCACAGGTTAGATCACCTGGACTGTCGCGGTAGTTTCATTGCTTCCATTATGTTCTTAAATACTGCATGTATATGTATTCTTCCAAATAACTTGGACTACCCTAAAAGTTCAGCAGCCTTAGGAACATAGACTAATGTGATTGAATCCTTTTCACAGGAAGCTGAAATATATGTAAACTGTATTTGCATTACTTAAAGGCTTAAGATTATCAACAACTGATGTGAGGAACTGAGGCATATTTATTTTTAAAATAATTGAAAAATGTTTCTGTAGGCTAGCACATAATATTTAACTGTGGAAAAGAGGTCTTGTAACATGAAAGAATAGAGCTGGGCAGCATTGATATAGGCATATAGTAATAAAATATTGATTGAAACAGAAGGAAAATAACGTGCTGTGTTTAAAAAACAGTTATTCACTGAATAAATGTTTGCTACAAGAAGCTTTTTATTTCACTTTTCTACAAAACAAAGAACCTCACATTTGACTGTGAGTCTGTGTTTTAGTAATAGCTCTAATCCTCTATTGTATATCTTTGCACACTTTGAGCATATGCTGAGGTACTACTTGTTTTGTTTTATCCAGGCCTCTGTTAAAAAGTCCACTCTCAGAGACTGGACACTGTGAACTTTAGCCAATAGACAGTAGGGTTCTCTCTAGTTCAGTCCTTCTCATGTCCTTGTATCCAGAAAAAAAAGATTGAGGTTTGATGGGAGGTAAGAGTTATTGTAGAGATCACAGAACCATAGAAGAGGAAGTCCCAGTACAATATGAATGTAAAAGGTGAAAAGAGCTAGGTGATGATAGCATTAGGAAGAGCAAATATTAGCTATTCTAACAGACTTCTGTGAATAATTCATGTAATGGGTTTGATAATATTTCTATTTTTTCTAAACCATGGAACATGGACAAAAATTTTCTAGAATAAATTTTAAAAAAATGCAATGTATTAGGTTTTTTGTGACTTTTAAGTGTCTATATACTATTGCTTCTCTAACCTGGCTCCATTGATAAAGACTATGGTAAATACTTTCTCCTATTTTGCACCTACTGATTCTAATGGTCAGCTCAAATTCAGAATAGTTGAGAATATTAGCATATTGGCATGTCATTGTGACTAATTGAAGTAACAGAAGAGGTGTTTTCTGTATTTTGAATCAAATGCTATTCCTTTTTTTGCAGTCAAAATTTTTCTACGTAACATGCTTCAAAGATCAGCTAAAAAAACCTAGCAGACCTGATTTCTAGTTAGAATAGAGTGAATAGATAGGTATAATATGCAATTCCAGGGCACGTATTTTCCAGTTCAAGGTGAATTATAAAAAACCACAGCTCTTTAAAATTAGCCTATCATATTAACATTCATATTAAGATTAAAATTAATATTAATATATTAATGATTCCTCTGGGTTCCATATTCAGGTGTCATGTCTAATTAGCATATTTATTTTGGATAGTATGTTGGGTAGAAAAAGAACATTACTGTGTGAAATTCACAGTAACTACATCCTTAGACTGGAACTGATTTGGTCCTTCCAGGTGAGACTTTCTCTAAGTGCAGTTTGTAAATAGTCACAGGGCAGTGTAAAAAAGTTAAAGCGCACAATTAGAATTAGACACATATTTGCCTTAGTACAGAGTACCGATAGCACTGCACTTATGGTCCATTGCAACACATTTGAAAACCAAAGTAGACTGTTTTCTCCCTTCTAATTTCGCATCATATAAATTGTTTCAAATCAAAACCCTAGTGAAATACTTTGCTGGGTGGATATGAAACTTTTGAGATTTCTTAGTCGTGAGACTGATTTTCACTGAGGTGTATTCTAAACGCAAAAGTCCTTCAAGAGATAATGAACCTCCTTATTTCTACAGGAGTAAAACAGGAACAGGCAATTCATTTGGGTTTAATAAGCAAAGCAATCTTTTTCCTCTGACCTCTTCTTTTGACATAGGAACATGTTATATCTAGGTATTAAATTATTGTGAAGCAGCTAGACCTTGGTAATTGTGTGTGTAAAATTTTACCCAGCAGTACCCTGCAGTAAAATACACGATTTTTTTCTCCTGCTGTGGAGTAATATGGCTAAGTTATTGCAGTTCAGCTGATATGAAATAATGTGTTAATCTTAGAATCATAGTACTATTAAACTTGAAAAAGACATACAAAATCATTGAGTTAACCTTTGACTGAATACCACCATGTCAACTAAACCACAGCACTGACACATCCAGTTGTTTCTTGAACCCTTCCAGCACTTCCCTGGGCAGCTTGTTCCAGTGCTTAACCAACCTTAACCTCCCCTAGCTTGGGGCCACTTCCTCTTCGCCCTGTCACTTGTTACCTGGGAGAAGAGGCTGACCTCCACCTAGCTGCACCCTTCTTTTAGGTTGTTGTAGGGAGCAAGAAGGTGTCCAGCAGACTCAGGTCCCTCAGCTCCTCCTAATATGACTTACTCTTTAGACCCTTTTACCAGTTCTGTTGCCCTTCTCATGTCCCACAAAGAAAGGAGAATTTCCTTGTCTTTCATTTTATTTTTAAAGTATTTATATAACCTCTCTTTATTATCTTTCACAAGGGTGGCCAGCTTGAGTTCTAGCTGAGATTATACCTTTCTAATTTTCTGTCTAAATGATCTAGTGGCATACCTGTATTCTTCCTCAGTTGCCTGCCCCTTTTTCCAAAGATCATGCATTTTTTTCCCTGAGCTCCAGTGAAAACTCCCTGTTCAGCAAGGGCGCTCTGTTCATGACAGCTCATCTATTGGCACATACAGACAGCCTACTCCTATACCTTTAAAATTTCCTTCTTTGGGTATTTTTGTTATTCAAACTCCTGAGAATTTTGTTTTCTCCTGCACACCACCAGAGTGAATCAAAAGTATCTAAACCCCTTTAAAAACTCACTGAGTGAGCTTGGGGCATAACAACTCTGAACCAATGTCCTGGATAGGCCAAAGTCTGCCATCTGGAAGTCAGAAGTGGGGGTTTTGTTGACCCCCTTCCTTACCTCACCAGGAATAGGAGACTATAATTTTGTAGTTGCTATGGCCTCTGACCACCACATCTCCCACAGCCCTTCTCTGTTTGTAAACAGCAGGTCTGGCAGGGCATGCCCTGGTAGGTTCCCTACCAGCTGTGTCAGGAAGTTTCCTTCCACACTCTCCAGGAACCTCCTAGACTGTGTCCACTGTGCTGTGTTTCCAGCAGACATTTGGCAAGTTAAAGTCTCCCACAAGAGCAAGGGCTAGAGGTCATGAAACATCCACTGATAGAATATTTCACTTCATCCTGGTTGGGTGGTCTGTAGCAGACTCCCAGCAGGATCTCTGCCTTGTTGGCCATCCCTCTGATTGTCACCACAGGCACTCAGCCTTATCCCCACTGTCCCTGAGCTCTGTGCAGCAGAAACCCTCCCCAATGCACGGAGCCACCCCACTGCCTCTCCTTCCTTGCCTGTCCCTTCTGAAGAGCTTGTAGCCGTCCACTGCAGCACCCCAGCCATCCCACCACACTTCCATGATGATACCGACGTCACAGCTTCCTGCTGCCGACGGCTTCCACTGTTTGTTACCCACGCTGGCTGCATTGGAGCGCTTCTGCTGGGCTGTCAATGTCAGACACAACAGTGGTGTGTCACCCCAGGCTCATCTTTACTGAGAATTGTGTCATCTTCTTCCTCCTTCAAACCTGGTTAAAAGCCCTGAAAACTCATACGCTAGAATACTTTTCCCCTTTTTAGATAGATGAACTCTATCTGTTTCCAGCAGGCCTGGTGGTGTATAAACCATCCCATGATCAAGAAAACTAAAATTCTACCAATGGGATCAGTCTCAGTAATATTTTTATTGCTACTTTGAAGACAATTATTTCTTGGTTTTGTTAACATAAATATAACTAATTCTTTTTCTTTTTTTGCGTATTCTATGCAGTTATTGTTTTTGCTGTATCTGAAATTGAACTGTGATGTGTTCCTTGAAGAATATTATCTGGCTTGCATTATGTACACTATACTAACCCTCTTCCTTTTGGTTGTCAGTGCTTGTCAAAAGATTTTTGAGGCAAGATGTTCTAATATTCTTAATCGGTTTTACTATTGCCATTCTAATCATTATCTCCTTCTAAGCAATGTGCTTTAAAAGATATCCAGTCAAAAACTTGCTTCCGTTTTTTGTTGCAGCCATGATTTGAGTGTACAAAGATGTTATTTTATATTTTTAAATATATTTCTGCTAAAAATAGAAGATTTTAAGAAAAAGGAATATGGAATATTGTCTTCTTTCTCTTCAAAATGTTTTTGCCTCTTTGAGTCTTACAGTTACTTAGGATATCAACACATAGGAGATATATCATCAGTCACAGAGACATTAGATCTCCTTACACAGTTTACTCTCAGTTTTCAACTTTATTCTCAAAACGTTCATTAAATCAACAACTTTCATTAAAATTATTTAGAATGTTTGTGGAAAACTAAGATTACTATTATGCAGAGGTTTTTTTGATTTCACTAGTGATGCACAGGGCCTGATTATCTCATCTTACTTAAATCGGGGGATTGTCCATGCTACCATTTGCAAAAAAAATGAATTAGTATATAGTAAGGAAAAAACCTTGAAGCAAGTCACTCACCTAGACTTTTAAATCAAAATAATTTCCCAAATATTATACAATTTCAGGGCACAAAATACCCCTCAACCATTCAAGGATTAGTAGACATAAATAATTCTCTATCTGGTAAAGAATATAAATAATGATCACCACTGTTAAATGTGGTGATACTTTGATAGGTGTATTTAATCATGCATCACTACATCAAGTGTCATTTCTGTGCAGTATGTCACCTCCAGCAGCTTGACAAACCCAGTAAAGGGGGAAAGCAACATGAAGGCACAGAGCTGTTTTCTGATAGTGGGGCAATACCAACAAGCACCATCAACAAAGTGAAATATGGAGATTTACAATTGCAAATTGAAACAAGATTCACATTGAGATTTACATAGCAAATTAGCCTGTACCATGCTTTGGGGTGAAATCAAAGTCTACTCCTGCACTGCATTCTGTGATTTCCAGTATATTCCAATGTTGCCTAATAAGACCAGTATGCCAGTTTTTGATCTAAGAGAATCTTCCTTCTAATTATTTCCCTATATGAATCACCCAAAACATGTAAAGACACAAAACAAAAAACAATGGAAAACCAAACTTACTGAAACCATCTCTGTGTTTTGTCTATAATTACAAAATACTACAGAATTTGAAAGTTTATAAGAAAAATAATTTCTTTCACCTTAAGAAGTTGCCTCAAAATATTTGTAAAACATCATAGATTTTGTTGGCAGTATCAATATACTTTTTGAGTAAAACATTTAAAGACAGGTTTTTTATCTGATATACTCTTATAAGTTATTGCAGTATTTTTAATGGTACACATAATTCTCCATTCTCAGAAAAAAAAATTAAAAAACAGGTGAGATAAGACTACAATAAGACTAGGCTGGTAAAGCAGCTAACTGCTAACAAACAATTAACAGACACAGATGATACAGAAAATTTGAAACAGCTGAGAAAATACATCATATTTCTAAAATCCCATATTCTCTGTTGTGATACCTTTCTGCCTTGTACTTCTTTTTGCTCTGGAATTCCAAATCTTACTGGGAATGAGTTGTAAGAGTACCTGTCAGCAATACCGTGGAAAAGGGCTGGACTGGAATGAAACACCATGACTATCTTTATGAAGAATGCACCAGATGTTCAGCTGATCTAGTAAAGCAAGCCCTATCTTGGAGCATGAATTTGTGGTGTGTATTTTGCAGTATAGGGCAGAGAAAAAGGGGAGGTTTCAACACATCACGTTCAGTGAAGGAGGTTTTATTTGCATTAGACTTAAATGTTAGGTTAATTTCCAAGTACTAGCATGTTGGGCTATATAACAACAACAACAAGAACAAAAACAATAGTAATACCTCTAATATAATTATTAATAACAAATAAAGTATTAAATATAATTAATAAGTATGGGCTTGACAGTAATCGTGGTTTATGTAATTTTCATTTCTTACAGGCCTTTTGGTCAACACGCCTGCATATATTCTCTGCTGAATGAAAGTTTATGCTTTCACATTTCCAAATGCTTTGAAATGTCTTTGTACTAATGTGTCTTTCTTGGAGACCAACTTAATGAAAGCTGAAATTGTTGCAAATGAAGTTGTACCACAAAAGCAAATTAATATGATAGGACTTGTCATAGTAGACAAACAAAGCCCAATTTCTTATTGTGTACTTTGCAAGCTGCGAAAGCTGTGTATCTGTACCTACTGAGATCACCCATGTGTCGAATGAAATTCCAATAGCAATCTTTGAGATTTCAAGTGCCAGGGGTGTATCTGGAAGCATGAATATAGGACACCTTATAACTCATTGCATCAATTATGCCGCCCATCACAACACCAGTTTTGCTACCTATATGGGTCTCCAGTTGATAACACTTCCCAGTGCACCATAGGGGCAGGAAGAATTAAAAATAACTGTATTGTGAGTAACTATTGTGAGTAATTTCATTAAAAGTACTCATCATTTAGCTGTCATTTAAAATAAAAGTAAAAAAAAAATTAAGATGTAACTATGAGCATAAAGTCAGTAAGGTCAGATTTTAAATTCAATGCCACTGAGGCTTGAGCAGCTACCAGTGAGATGAAAGAAAAAAATGACTCTGTTTAATTAAGAAATACTTTTTAAAAAAAAATTAAAAACAAAATCTGTACAAACCAAAGGCAAAATCTCTAAAACGTGAAAGAAGGAAATTAAAAAAAAAAATAATAATGTCCCTGCTATGCAGAAAAGAGGTGGACAGACTGGAGAGGCTCCAGAGATGGGTCACAAAGATGATCAAAAGTCTGGAAAAACTGCCATGTGAAGAATGTTGAGAGAACAGGATTTTTTTCAGCCTTGAGAGAAGAAGGCTTAGGGGAAACCTTATCACCCTATTTCAGCATTCAAAGGGTGGCTTCAAATGAGATGGAGAATCCTTATTTACAATGAGTCACATGGAAAAGATGTGACACAATGGGTACAAGTTACTCCTACAGAGATTCCAACTGGACACAAGAGGCAAACTTCTCACAATAACAACGGTCAGACATTGGCACAATCTGTTCAGGGAAATGTTGGGTTTTCCAATAATATATTCAGCTGGATAAGATTTGGCATTATCTTCTCTAGACCTTGCTTTTGCAAAGAGAGGTCAGACCAGATGATGAAGGCCCTTCTGACATGGTATTCTATGATTGTATGAAACCATAGTGAGACAGTTGTGTAGAGCTCTTCCTACGAAATAACTCAAAATTTTACCCTGTCACTTTAACAGAATATATTTATTAAACAGAATTTTACAAAGGTCATTTTAGCTGGGATTCTATTTTGCAATGTATAAAATGAAGCAACTACTCCAGGTCAGCTTCAGTGGAAAAGCAATTTGATTCACTGCAGCTTAGTTCTGCACAAAGCCCAGGCTGCGTTAAATGAATATATCATCCCAAGGTATGAATTTTCTGAGCTCTCATGAGCAAAGATTCAGATTCTAGTAGACACACGAGAAAGAATATTTTTTCTAAAATTTTTTCTTTCAAGTATGTGCAGATCAGTACTCTAAAGAAGGGTTGTTCTCGGAAAAAACCCACAAAAAATCAGAGATTACAGTAAGTAAGGTTGACTGATGCTTGAGGCATTTCACTAATCTCTATTAAGCAAAACAAGTAAATAAAAAACCTAAACAATACTTATTGTTATTCAGCATGTATAGATAAAGAATAAGCAATAGAGGATACTATCATATTTGTGCCTATATGATGCATACTTCAATGTATTTACTTCAACCGAACCAGTCAGGCAGCCTTTGTGGTTAATTTATCTCTAGTCCTGGGGTGGGCTGTCCTTGGCTGGACACCAGGTGCTCACCGAGCCTCTCTGTCACTTCTTTTTATCAGCTGGATGGGGAGGAACAAAATATAACAAGCAAAAGACTCATGGTACAAGATACAAACAGATCGTGAGATCATTCATCAATTACTGTCACAGTCACTAGTTTACTCAACTTGAGTAAATTAGTTTAATTGTTTACAAATCAAATCAGATAAGATCAGTGAGAAATACACCCTCCCTCCAACCCTCCCTTCTTCCTGGGCTCAACGGCACCCCCAGTATCTCTACTTTCTCCTCCTCAGCAATGCAGTAGGGCAGGGCATGGGGGGTTCACAGCTCTTTGTCTTTGCCATTTTTCCCCTGCTCCAGCATGGGGTCCCTCCTACAGGACACAGTCCTCAATGAACTGAAATATGGGTCCTTGTGAAGAACTGGAACTTCTTCACAAACTGTTCCAGCATGGGTCCCTTCCATGGATGCAGTCCTTCAGAAAGAGACTGCTCTGGAGTTGGTCCTATCAAGAAAATATGAACCAGTGTGAGCTCCTCTCTTCATGGTTGCACAGGTCCTGCTGGGAACCTGTTTCAGGACTGGGTCTTCACAGATTCACAGCCTCCTTTGGGTGTGTCCATGGGCTTAGCTGGGATGTCCGTGGGCTGCAGAGGGGCAGCTGCCTCACCATGGGCTGCACCATGGTCTGCAGAGGAATATCTGCTCTGGCTGCTGGAGCACATCTACCCCTTTCTTCTTCATTGACCTTGGTTCTACAGGGCTGTTTCTCTCACGAGTTCTCATTCCTCTTTTCCATCTGCTTTTGGGCAGCAGTTTCTCCCCTTCATAAGCACTTTATCCCAGAGGTGCTACCACCATTGCTGATGTCTCAGTCTTGGCTAGTGATAGGTCAGTGTTGATGCTGACTGGCAATGGCTCTGTCACACAAGGGGGGACCTTACAGATTACACCCTTGAAGCCCCCTCACTACCAGAAGCTTGCCATGAAATCCCAATACATGCATGCATCTTTTGTATTTTCTACTTATGACCTGCAGTTTTGAACGCTGATACACAGTGTCACTTGGTACAAAATTCATTACTGTTTTGTATAATTCCTTCTCTGCTGACTGGGTAGAACTGACTTCAGATATGTATTTAAATGCTCTCAAAAGGACCAGCTCACATTTACGGTCCTTAGTACTTTTGCCATTGGGCGTAGAATATGTGGTAATTTTCATTTTATAGCTTTCTTTCTGCCAGAACACACAAAGTCTTCCTGCTGTTTGGTATTGTACTGTGGAGGAGGGATTCACACTTCGAGTATTTTAAATTCTTGTTGTGTTAAAAGGTTAACATATGATCACCAGGGAGTTTGGAATGCACACTGATGTGCTGAATTTACCAAAAATGCAACTGATTGCTTTAGCACAGGTGAGTGATTTGAACATGAGGTAATGACACGTTTAGTAAAAAGTTCAGTAACAGATTATTATATTTTGGGATTAATGATCCATTTTTTTATTATTATTACTGTTATTGTAAATATTACATTCTATTGTATATTTATAGTTAAGAACTAGTTCTTTACAAAAATCAATTTCCCTTGTAAAAATATAAAGAAAACAAGAAATAATATAAATCAGTGAACATTTGTATTACAGCTGCACAGTGCCTCTCTTTGAACACTCCAAAACAAGTCATCCAAGTGTATCCATATGGTCTTTATAGATGCTTTTCAGAAGGCCTCTATCCCAGTCCCACTCAGATCAGTATTAAAACTCCTTTTCCACAAAAGAATAACCTGAAAAAGATGTTTTAAACACACAGATGCACGAATAATCAATGTTTTTTTTGCAATCTGTGGTGTTATCAGGACTTGAGAGCAGCTTGCAAGAGAGGTGCCAGGAGATACATGTGATGTTAACAATCCATTTTAAACTTTTGCAACTCAGACATAAGAACTATTGTTACTCAGATGTGGTTAGAGCCTATCACTAAAAGCCCACTAGGCTCTTTCAGCTATAACTTTAAAGTAAAACCTATCAGGAAGGTTATCTTCTTAAAATTTGAAATGGTGTTATGTAAACAAATTCACTAATTTGCGTAAAGGTTATAAATAGTGGAACAGAAGATATTTGCATATTCTAGAGTGTAACCGTGTAATTTTTAATACAAAGTAAAATTTTTCAATAATATTGGCCTCAAGTAGTTTCAGCTACCTCTCTTGATATGTTCAGATATATAAGAAAACTGCATTTCAGCAAAATTGTTCTTATGAAATATGGTGATGATTAGCAGTACAAACAATAAGCCGTAACATTTCTAAAATAGCGTACTAATTTTCTTGAGTAGTTTCCCTGAGGCTCCACATTTTTTAATGTGTGCAGCAACTTACGAGGTACATTCCCGGAAAAATTAATACTGCATTACAACTTTAATGCAAATTCTTAATAACTCCTTAATAATGTCTATTAATCATGGTCTTAGTATAGTTAATTTTGTAGGAAGAAGTTCTCAAGTAATTCTATACTTTTTTATTTCGGAGCTTCACTCTACATATTCTGCATTATTCTACTTGAAAAGTTTTGTTTGCTTTTCTGTTTGTTAAACTTCCCTCATTTTGCTATTAATTACAGCGAAGAAACCTTCATTTTCTACTGCTTTAATTCTGTATCTTTGTTGTTTTTGAGGCAATTGATTACTTTATCAAAAAGAACCGCATTTTTTTACTGGCTGTTACTGTAATAATTTGTAGTTGTAATAAAGCTATGGTATTATCTAATTACCAAGTGGTTAACAATTATGAATAATTTTGAGTGACAACTTAGTTGTTTAGACTCCATGGATAGAAGAAACTGATATTTCTAGAAGATGACTCATCTTGACCTAAAGTAGTAGCTGAAAATGAGATCTTTCTTATCCCCAAAGTGCTGTTTCTCTCCACAGATTATAAAATCAAGATGACTGGCATAGACACTGCTATCTGCACAGTAAACTTCTATAAACTTATCTGTAAAGTCTACACCAAACATAGCTAATTTTGGTCAGGACTGCCATTAAAATCTTTTCACATGTTCATCTTTGAAAAATGTTTACTTGAACATGAACATTCTATGTCTGTCTGGAACGGAAAGTTAATTTTTTTAAAGAAAATAAACCAAAACAAAACAACAAAAAAAGTTCTTTATTTTTCCTTTCTGCAGCTTGTTCTTCAAGGGTACAATCCTAGAATAACTGAAACCATGGGCATTTATATAATGAAAACATGATGTAAATTAAATAAATACATTTCAATTTTGATTTAAATATAGAATAAAAATAAGTACTGCTTTGTATAAACATTTCCTCTGTATTTAACATGCCACTTGACACCGACTGTACAACACATATAAATAATATTTCTTTTCTGGTAGCAGAAGTGGAATAATTCAAGAATCTGCTCAGATTCTCTTTATAGGTTATTTGTGATGGTTCACTTAAGTTCCTAATATTTTGATGAGATTAATGTACTGAAACATATCAATCAAGAGCAGTCTCCTGATTATCCAAAACTTTAGTTGCCTTACAAGTAATTTTTTGTTTGTTTGTTTTTCTGTACGGATAAGCATTTTACTGACGTCACACCTTAAACAATGAACATTTATTTTATTTTGAGACAAGGGATTTTTCCAGATGTTGATAGTTGGCACTTGTTAAAGGATCTAGGGTCACATCCAGTTTTCAGGAGGTGATTCTTGGCAGGATTAATGAGCATATAATTCTTTGGAAATGGGCATTATTTTACTTCTCTAGTAGAGGACATTTTTGAAAGACATTGAAAATAATAAAGGTTTAAGAGTTAAGTCTATGATATTTACAGAAAATGATACCCACATTAGATAGGCAACTGGATGAGAATGGTCAGTTTCAAGTTTTAAATTCAGATCTTACATTTTCTGGGTGCATGCAAAAGCTGTGGTGAGGCTACAAATCATATTATGAGAAAATTTATTCTCCCCAAGAAATCAAAGTCATACTGTTCTATCAACCCTTAGAAACCAAAATCAACCACCAAACAAAAAAAATCGGACTTCCATATGATACTGATAAAAATTACATGCAACGTCTACTTGAGTTCTTGCACACTGCAAAGATCTGTAAGCCAATATTAAAAGTAAAAAGTCAAAATTACAGACAAAAGAATTAAACTGTATGCTAAATAAAATAAAGTTATTTCAATAATTTCAGTGTGACTGAAATTTATCTGCAGTTTGTCTTACCAAAAAATCTTAAAAATATATTTTGGCTCAGTTTTTTTGTTTTGTTTTTTATATACACACAAAATAATTTACGTGCAGACATTAAATTGATAAATATTCTAGAATTTTACCATCATAAGATTTTGCTTTTGCTAACAGTGGCAAGTAAAACCAGTCTATTTAGAAAAACAATATCCTAAATTACTCCAGAAGGCATCGTTAGTCATCTTTTTCTTTTGTATTTGTATTCCAGCAGATAAATTTTTTCTTCCCTTTCAGGTGTCTTTAACACTTTTATCTGTAAAATTTTTTAAAGTCTTACCTTTTTCCTCATTCTAATTGGTAATCCAAACAGAACAAACTCTGGCTTTTGGCCAAAGGAAGACCTTTGTTCCTGAATAGAAAAATGCCCCATGTCATCTAGGGTGCTGTAGATATATTTTTGATTTCCAGTCCCTTGAGTTTTCCCATGCTAAATGTTTGTCAGAAGAATTATTTTTGTCTCTTCTTTTCTTGCCAGCTGATTTACTAGTCTGTTGAGTAGTCTACAGGGAGTTAGTGCTCAGAAAACAATCTATGAATTGGAACTGCATTCAATTTAAACAGCTGTGCTTTATGAGTAATAGACAGAGGTAAATTAGAACTAGTTTTACTACGAGCTTTTTTTCCTCTTAGGTGATCAATGTACACAGGGCCTTTGGACTTCTCAGAAAATTGTCCCACCCCAGGTTGTCTTGCCTTTTAATCTTCTAAATAACATCTAATCTTCAGCAATTGCAGCAAAAGTAAAAGAACACATCTGAATTAATGGGTAGGCACAAAGATAACAGTATTAATGTTGGGTAGAATGAGATTAAATTGAGATTTTGCTGACAAAAGTAGTTCTAATGCTTCAAACAATGTGCAAATAATAAATGCCTGCATAGTACTGATGGATTTCTAATCAACTGTGAAAAAAGTAGACATGAAACTACCTTCTGGGAATTCCAAATGTGAACATTTTATTAGAAGGCAAAAGGTTATACAGAATTAATCTATTTACAAAACTCTGCCAGAAACATGTAAGCCAGTGGAAATATCTAGAATTAAAAAATAGAAATGTAGGAGTTGCTTACTCCAGCATGAACTCAGTTAATGAACATCAAAATAAAAAGGTGAAGACCAGTCTTATTTTGGAGATGTTACCATTTTCTTAACATGTGGGCAGGAATCTGAAAACATGAAAAGGGTTTAAAAAGTTTTCTGAATGTCTTTATAATAAATAACACAGGAAAATATCAAATAGGAATTTAAAGAGATTAATAATGACAACTACAACTACTACTAACTGCTATTATTAATAATAATAATCAATGCTATGCTGAAAGAAACTTCTCAAATTGTTTTGAAAGTGAATGCACAACACCTCTTCTGACAGATGTGTTATAGGGCAGCAGCTGCTGGGACATGAGAAAGGACGAAAAAAAAAGAATGTAATTAAGAAGTATTAAGGAAAAATAACTTGCAATTAGTAGACCAGCAAAAATGAGGTGGAAGGAGACAAATCCATAAACTGAAGAACATTCATTTCTATGATGAAAATTTAGATTAAAAAGAAAAAGTGAACTACATTAATTCACATTAATAAGATTTATAAACAAGGAAACTGAAATCCAGACTGGGGGAATTTCAAGATTGCTCAGCATCTTCCAGGTATCATTGAGCAAGAGATATTAATTTCTTCTGAAATCAGTGCATTTAGTTCATTCAGGCTGCTTTTAACAATCTGGGGGGGTGGGGGGAGAAGAAAATTAAACCCTTGGTTTTCATGGTAAGATAGGATTTTTGTTTCTGGGAGATGGGGTGGGGTTTTGTTTGTTTACTTGTTTGTTTACTTGTTTGTTTGTTTTCCAGTTAATGAGCTTTCCTTTTTAAGGAAAGATGATAAAAAAATTACATTCTCAATGTGTCATGCAAGTTCTTTAATGGCATGATTGACCTGAAATAGAAAATCTACATTACAGGTACATGCATATCAGATTGTTCATAGTAAATCACCCTAGTAGAAAAAATTGGTTTTAAGGCAGAAGAATTCACAGAGTCCAAAGGCAGTCATAAAATCATGGAGTCAGAGAATAAGCATCCATTTATTCTGAATATGTGGTTATAAAATTCATAGAGAAGTTCTTGAAACTTCCACTTGCCTAGGTATTTGATAAATCAGACCTTTCTTATGAAGAAGCATATTCAAAATCCATGTGTTACAAATATGAGTATCTTCTGTCTCCAATTCGTTCAATTGATATTTACTGTAAAGCTCTGGGAAAAATAAGTGGCCATGTATTCCTCTGAGTAACTAATACTCAGTTACAGAATAACTCCTTATATAATTTTAAATTATATGCAAAATAGGAACTTTAATAAATTACAAATCAGTTATTTTCATCTAATAAGTAAAGATTACTTTTACGACATACCTGCACTTAAAGTATTATTTGCATATGGAGGAAATTACAGAATATATTGCATTAAAAATAGATTCTGCAATAAATATATTTTTTTAAATTGTCCATTATTGTATTACATGCACCTATTAAACTTCAACTATACAATAAAATACCATAAATCATTCATTCCTGTGAAAAATACTGTTCTCCTTCAAGGCCACTTAATAAGTGTTCTTCTACATTTTCAGTTGTAACTCTCTTGTTTCGTTTTTTAAACAGATTTCAGCATCTAATTTTCTGGTGCGAGGTCTGAGCAATTCAATGACATTACATCCTCTTCCTACAACTAATTTAAGACTTTATCTTACAGCTCTGTGGAGTGCATTCTTTTGGCAACCTGAAATAGTAGTACTTTATTCATGTGTCTATGAACTAATGCTTACTGAGACACCTAAACCCTTTTAAACACTTGTGATGATTTCATGTGATTGTGAGTGTTCTCTTCCCCTTCATCCCAGATGCAAAAAAATCCAGTCTTCCCATATTATGAAATGTGAACAGTATATTCTGGACCAAGCCATGTGGGTTCAGAAAATGTCCAGCCAGACAGGAAACTAATGGAGCAGGGGATGGTGGCAAAAATAAATAAGATAGTTTCCTTTCCTTCCAGGTCTGAATGGGAGTGTAGGTCAGGTATAAATTTTTCTAATAAAGATATAAGTGTTATTTTTAATGAATATTTACATATGTCCATTGAAATACACATGAGTTTTAACTGGAAAGAAAAAAATCTTCTGTTGCTTACTTAGGACACTAATATAAGACATTTATTTGTAATTTTCAGACTCATAAAGCCAGTAATCTAGCTGTTACATCATTGTCTGCATCCTCCTCCATCCCCTTCTGGTGTCATTTTTTTTCACAGATTTTTTATCATAGGCCGTTGTATTTCCTCAGTGTTTTGTTGTTCTGCTACTTAACAGTTTCTAGGCTGTACCCTTCTACCTTGTCAGCCCATAATTTTACAGTCCTCCTGAAATATATTCTTGTCCCTAGTGCTTTCCCCAAATTTAGTATCACTCACAAACTGAATAGCCTTGGTCTCTCCTCCCTCTTCCAGGCCATTAGCAGAGCTGTTGAACCCATCACCCTCATCCTGACACACACTATTTCACACAGCTCTGTTCGTGACCGTGTTTCCAGCCCATCTTCACACCTTGCACGTGTGAGTGGTTTGGTGTGGTCCGTGTGACCCTGGATCTCACCTCTCTGCGGTGTGTGTTTGCCTGCACAAGCCGCCAGGTGCGGACCCGCAGGGTGCTGTAGGGTGCCTGCCGGCGGGGTGGACCAGCAGAGGACTGGGGTGACAGAGAGCTTATCTGAGACCGCCTGGAGCACAGCTGGCTGCTTCTGCACCACGTGTGTGAGCAGATGAACGCCACTGCTGACAGGGCCACCCCAAACCTCCTGGTACTCCAGCAGTTTGATTCTAACCCCGGCTGTATGCCAGGAGTGGACACATTTCATTTTCAGTATGTTACCTCTGATATAACAGTTTTACAGTTTATATCCAGCCCATAGAGCATTTCCTAGACTATATATAAGCAAGAATTGTTACTGAAAATACCCAAACCAAAAACAGTCCTAAGACCCAAGTATCCAGGTTCTCATACAGTAGGCATCATTGCACCAGCTAGAGTGGAACTGCATCAGCTTCCACCAGCTGAGGCCATTCTTGCCTCATTTATCTTTAAAGCTCTAAAACTAAAAATGAAGCACAAAATTATGCCAAAATGTCATCATATTTCTCCAGTGTAATTACAAAACTAAGAAAGAGTCATTACTGGCTAAAATTTAAGGAGCTTTCAATGTCTTTCCCTAGAGATTCTGTAAGCCTTTTTTTTCTTTTTGTTAATAAGTGGTACACTAGCTTTTCTTTGTCTTTCACTCATATATTTGTGGGTTTTGTTTGTTTGTCTTTGTTTTTGTTTTTGTTTTTGTTTTTGTTTTCTAAACAAGAACATGCTGAAGACATTTAAAGGAGATCCACGAAGGTTTGCGACTGAGGAAAACTGAAATTATATTTGCTGGGGGGGAGTTAGGAAATCTGGTCATTTGCACATCCTCATGTAATCTTACTGTTATCCATGAGGCGAGGAAAATAATTGAAAGAATTAAAATGTTTTTTAAATGATGGTCAAATGTTTTGTCTTTCCAGGGAGACCTAAATAATGCACATATTTCCTAATGTAATACAAAACTTCTGATTTTGAAGGATATATCGTTTGCTAATTGCATGACACTCTAAACTAGAATTTTGAGATTCAAATCCTTCTTTTCATATCCAGTGAGTTTAATACCTTATAGTGAGTGAAAAGAGACTCTTTTTTTTTCTTTAAATCCTACTCATGATGGTTCTAAGCAGGTACACGATAGAAGAGAGATTCGAGGCATGCTGAATCCCTATTTCTCCCACCTATGTGTCTGTGTGATGTGGAACTATACTACAGATCATTTGTGAAAATATTGATTAAATATTTTCGCTCATCCACAGTCCTTAAAGCATCAGCAAATTTTCCTTCATGGTCATCAGAAATCAACTACCTAAAGAAAAGAAATCTACTGCCTTCTAACAGATGGTTTCCACACTGAAGTGGTAAATAACTAGTAAGTAACAGTGTGTGATGAAACTGTTTCAATAAAACTTGCAAAACAGTTCACTTTTGCTGAAAAGTGGAGAAGTGAATTCATACAGAGATGGAAATGTACTGCTTCATTATTTGGCACTAAGTACTTCATTTCCTTAGAAAGGAACAGAACACGTAAAAATAATCTCTACCTTTTTTCAGTGACCTGCCACCCAAAAATGAAAACTGATCCAAAACACAGCTCGGAAGTCAGAATGACCACAAAACCCTTAATAGTAGTAAGAAATTTTAATAATATTCTGAGATAAATTTTGAAGTTTTGCTATTAAGGACACAGTTTGAAAAAAGAGTTAAAAAACTAATAAACACTGAAAATATTGTGAAATACACTACTTGTCAATATATTCAGCAGAATTTCTGAACAAAAATTTAGATAAGACCAGACATGCTTATTCAGGACAGATTAAAGTTCTTAACATAATCTTTAGTCATCTGACCAGACTGTAAACCTGAACAAAATCACAGTTTTCACTGTCTAACATTTTAATATACTTTTTATACTCAGTTGCCTATCCTATTACTGGATTTTTCTCCACTTTTCATACTTTAATGCTCTTTTCTTCTGCTTCTGACTCTTGTCATTTTTCTTGATTACTTTACTTGGCATCTGAAATCCAGTACTTAATTTTGTTGATATTTCAACAGCTTTAATGTTCTTTAAAAGAGATTGTGAATCCAAATTCACAGTAACCCTGCTAATCAAAAGTAATTATGATTGCGAAGTATTTTCTATATAGTCAGTAGGTCTGTGTTGTTTTTCTAATGAGGTTTTATACATTCAGACAATCAGAGAATAGCTTGGGTTGGAATTTTTTATTATTTTTATTATTGCATGCTTTGGCTAAGAAAGCCTGGATGAAGTTAGACTTCAAACATCCGAAAATTCGAATAATTCTATGCACGGTAGTTTTTAGAATAATAAGTAGAAGCCACAAAAGAGATTTAGGACTGACAAAATACTAGGTGAAAGACATTTTTGATCTTAGTATTTCAGAAGTTCTGTAAGGCTGGTATTCTTTAAAAAGATGTTTAATCTGCCAAAATTATTTTACATGCTTAGAAGAGTATTTTTTCTTCTTTTTATGAAGCATTGTTCCATTTGATTTCAATATTGAAATTAGTAGTTTAAAATATCTGGTATGATTTTGCAGAGTTTGAAATAAAATGTGTATTTTAGAACTAACATTTCTATGTCCCTTTGAGCCTCCCACGGCTGGAACATCTGTCACAATTTCAGCAAAAAAATGTAACACCGAACAGAGGGTGAACATATGCCACGGAGGTTACAACTTGCAGCCAAGGATTGCAAAACAATTAAAGAAAAATTAGCTTGCCCTAAATTCTGCAATGCTTCTGCAAGACTGCTATTATCCCTAGTCAGCTGTCTTCACAGTCGTTGTATGATACTCTAACCCGGTGCAGGTAGGACTAGTTTAGACTCAAGTTGCAAAGGTCACCACTGAGTGGATCTGTATGAATAAAAACACAACATGCTCTTACCTGCCTGTTGTGAGCATGGTAGGCAGCAATCTAACTCATATATTGACTTTTAAAATGTTTACTGTGATCTTTATGTGCTTATGATTTTAGATGCCAAAACCTGAAGACAGGAAGTGACTTCAGTTAACTTGCAATGGTAGAAGTTTTACACCTCTGTCCTCTTATTTCCTTCTGAAGACACCCTCCAGTTTGATCACTTCTCATCAGTCTTCTTGTGCAGACATACATGCTCATCTATTACTTAAATTCACTGTTCAATTAAGCAGTACCAGGTTCCTTTCCAAATGTAAAGAAAACAGAAATTTGTTTCAGATAATGGGAATTTTCAGGTAAGTAACAGTTAGATAATTGAAATTATGCTCTAATTATATGTCAGTAGTCTAGAATATTTGCTTTGTTCTCCCTTTATCATAACAGATTTTTTTTCTGGACCATAAAGTTAGACTAGACACACAATTTCCTAATATAGATATACTTCCCGCATCATTTATTTTTCATTCTGCTACAGTTTAGAGAATTACTTCTACCCAACTAAATAAGACAGTGGGTAGAAACTCAACATTTTGAACTTAAAAATTACTCAGCTAATGAAGTCTTAACTAAAGTAAGAACCATTGGAATAAAAGTTAGAAAATTGCACTTTTTAAGATAATATAAACTGCACATTGAAAACATAGTAATAGACAATCATCATTTGTAAAAGGCATGTGTAATGAGGAGCCATGGTGTTATGCGAGTGAGTAGATGCTCAGAAAAACTTCATGCAACTGTGTACAAGTATCTCAGTACTAACTGTAAGAAAGCAAGAGTGTGATCCTTAGATGAATGACACTTCCAAACTTTTTGTTCCTTTTAAATGATATGTTCTATATGGATGGCATATCCACATCTGCAGACATTTACAAACCAAACTAAATATAAAAATGAGGCTATTATTCAAATGGTAACCCATCTATAGGATGTTTTCTAGTCTCTCAGAGCTGCTCCAATATTAAATCTTTATTCCTTCTCTGGGTTTAAATTTTAATTTTAGCAATGTGGCAAAAACTGGACAAGGCAGGAAGTCACTGTAGCATTACAAGTCTCATCTTCGGGCAAACTCCTTACACTAAGAGCTCCCATTTCTTACAGGTTGCCTCATTCTTCAGTGATTACTCTAGGTACTTGAAAATCCTAAAAACACATGTGGAAACTTCCCCTAAGCAGAATAATACCAGCATTACCTTCTCTTGCAATTGTTGAATAAAGTTCTTTTTACCTTTCTTTCACTGCAAGAGAAAATATAAATGATAGCAGTATGTGATGCTATCAACACATGATGTGAAAGTTTGACATTAAATGATGAAGTCAATTTATCATGGAGATGTTGTGAACTCTGACTAAAAGTCAAGTACTTCTTGAATACTCTTACAGATATTACACATTCAAGTATCTGTTCTCAGGCCTTTGTGGGAAATACCAGTTACAACTTAGAATGATGGAAATATGATGACAAAAGTTATTTTCTGTGGACTGTGTTTAGTTCCCTCCCTAAAGTTTTAGCCCTGCTGCAACTTCTGAAAAAGCCAAAATTTGAAACAGATGTTTTGTCATGGTCAGTAAGAAAATGCTTTTCAACTATTTTTACATATGACAAGACACTTTTTCATAGAGAAATATATTGTAAATCACCTAAAAATCTGTAGTCTGGATTAATGGTTTGCAAAAATCAGCAGACACTTAGTATAATTAACGATAATTTCCCCTCTAATATATTCTCGTCCAAAATGTCATAGAATCTGAGAATCTATGTGGGTTGGAAAGAACCTCAAAGATCGCCTAGCTCCAACACCCCTGCCATGGGCGTGTATACCACACACTAGATCTAGGTTTCTCAGGGTCCCATCCAACCTGACCTTGAACACTTCCAGGGACAAGAATTGGGCATCCACTTCTCTGGGCAAAAATTTTAGAGTCTCGTCATCCTCACAGTAAAGAATTTCTTTCTAGCATTTAAACTAAACATATTGTCTTTCAGTTTAAGTGCACCTCTTATCCTATCACTCCATTCCCATCTATAAAGTCCACCTCCAGCACTCTTCTTCACCTCCTTTAGGTATTGGGAGGATGACATATGATCTCTTTGGAGTCTCCTCCACACTGAACAACCTCAGCGCTCTCAGCCTGTCATCAAAGAAGACGTGTTCCAGCCCTCTGATCATCTTCATGGTCTTCCTCTAGACTCACTTCAGCAACTTCACGTCCTTCTTATCTTGGGCATCTAGGAGCTGAATGCAATATTCCAGGTGAGGTCTCACCAGAGTAGAGTAGAGGGGGAAAATTAGCCTGCTGGTCATACTTCTTTTGATGCAGCCCAGGATGTGGTTTCTGGGCTGCAGGTGTGCAGTGATGAATATCTTGAGCTTTCTCTGAAAGGCTGCTCTCAATCTTTTCTCAGCCCAGTCTGTATTTGTGCACAGGAATGCCCTGTTCTACGTGCAGGACCTTACACTTGGCCTTGTTGAACTTCATGAGGTTTGCACGTTTACACCTCTCAAGCCTTTCAAGGTCCCTTTTGGATGGCATTCCTTCCCTCCAGTGTGTTGAGTGCACCACATAACTTGGTATCAATGGCAAACTTGCTAATGGTGTGCTCAATCCCATGTTGCTGACAAATGCTGAATAGCTCCTGACTTCTGAGGGACACCACTTCTCCTTTGGACATTTGCTCTCCACCTGGACATCACGCTATTGACTGAAACCCTTTCAGTGCAGCTATCCAGTCAATTCCTTATCCATCCAGTGATCCATTGTCAAAACCATTCCTTTCCAGTTTAAAGATCAGGATGTCATGGGACAGTGTCAAATGTTTTGAACAAGTCCATGCAGATGACTTTGGTTGCTCTTTCCTCATCTACCAGTGCTGTAATTCAGAATGAAATCGTTGTATTCGCAATAAAGCCTAGTGACCATTATTTAAGTTGGAATGTGAATTAATTAAAACTGATGTACTAGATGCTTGAAAAAATAATTATAACATTGGCTAGGCTGACTACCATCTGTCAATGGGTTATTTGATTTGACATTATTAACAGGAAGAAAATTATGTAACATTTACCATTTTTTTATACAGAACACCTCCAGATCCATTAGGTCTTAATTTTGGAGCTTAAATATTTGGTTCAAACTGAACCTAAGGAACTTTAAAGACATAAATACAGAGGCAAGCTCTCCTCTACCTCTTTTCCTTTCTCTATTTTGTTTTTTTTTTCTCTTTTTCTGCTACAAAAGTGAATTGTGATAGAATTATGAGCAACTTTTTATGCTTCCTGTAGTCAATCTCTGTGTCCCACTTAAACAGAATACAAA
>VZRS01000050.1:28570-60442 GCA_013398055.1 Ifrita kowaldi
CAGACACTTAGTATAATTAACGATAATTTCCCCTCTAATATATTCTCGTCCAAAATGTCATAGAATCTGAGAATCTATGTGGGTTGGAAAGAACCTCAAAGATCGCCTAGCTCCAACACCCCTGCCATGGGCGTGTATACCACACACTAGATCTAGGTTTCTCAGGGTCCCATCCAACCTGACCTTGAACACTTCCAGGGACAAGAATTGGGCATCCACTTCTCTGGGCAAAAATTTTAGAGTCTCGTCATCCTCACAGTAAAGAATTTCTTTCTAGCATTTAAACTAAACATATTGTCTTTCAGTTTAAGTGCACCTCTTATCCTATCACTCCATTCCCATCTATAAAGTCCACCTCCAGCACTCTTCTTCACCTCCTTTAGGTATTGGGAGGATGACATATGATCTCTTTGGAGTCTCCTCCACACTGAACAACCTCAGCGCTCTCAGCCTGTCATCAAAGAAGACGTGTTCCAGCCCTCTGATCATCTTCATGGTCTTCCTCTAGACTCACTTCAGCAACTTCACGTCCTTCTTATCTTGGGCATCTAGGAGCTGAATGCAATATTCCAGGTGAGGTCTCACCAGAGTAGAGTAGAGGGGGAAAATTAGCCTGCTGGTCATACTTCTTTTGATGCAGCCCAGGATGTGGTTTCTGGGCTGCAGGTGTGCAGTGATGAATATCTTGAGCTTTCTCTGAAAGGCTGCTCTCAATCTTTTCTCAGCCCAGTCTGTATTTGTGCACAGGAATGCCCTGTTCTACGTGCAGGACCTTACACTTGGCCTTGTTGAACTTCATGAGGTTTGCACGTTTACACCTCTCAAGCCTTTCAAGGTCCCTTTTGGATGGCATTCCTTCCCTCCAGTGTGTTGAGTGCACCACATAACTTGGTATCAATGGCAAACTTGCTAATGGTGTGCTCAATCCCATGTTGCTGACAAATGCTGAATAGCTCCTGACTTCTGAGGGACACCACTTCTCCTTTGGACATTTGCTCTCCACCTGGACATCACGCTATTGACTGAAACCCTTTCAGTGCAGCTATCCAGTCAATTCCTTATCCATCCAGTGATCCATTGTCAAAACCATTCCTTTCCAGTTTAAAGATCAGGATGTCATGGGACAGTGTCAAATGTTTTGAACAAGTCCATGCAGATGACTTTGGTTGCTCTTTCCTCATCTACCAGTGCTGTAATTCAGAATGAAATCGTTGTATTCGCAATAAAGCCTAGTGACCATTATTTAAGTTGGAATGTGAATTAATTAAAACTGATGTACTAGATGCTTGAAAAAATAATTATAACATTGGCTAGGCTGACTACCATCTGTCAATGGGTTATTTGATTTGACATTATTAACAGGAAGAAAATTATGTAACATTTACCATTTTTTTATACAGAACACCTCCAGATCCATTAGGTCTTAATTTTGGAGCTTAAATATTTGGTTCAAACTGAACCTAAGGAACTTTAAAGACATAAATACAGAGGCAAGCTCTCCTCTACCTCTTTTCCTTTCTCTATTTTGTTTTTTTTTTCTCTTTTTCTGCTACAAAAGTGAATTGTGATAGAATTATGAGCAACTTTTTATGCTTCCTGTAGTCAATCTCTGTGTCCCACTTAAACAGAATACAAAGATCAAATAATTGTTAGGGGTTTTTTTCTGTGAACAATCAAGAGCCATAGGCTGAGATGCTAAGTAAAAATGTTTGTATGGATATAAGAAAGTAATTTGTTTCACTCTCTGTGTTGCAAAGTCAAATGTAGGAAACCATAAATATATTTGCTGTGCATTTACTTAGGATATTTGACAACACTAACAATTGTGTGTTCATCCCACTTTTTTTTAAACAGACATGTTTTAAGGCATGTTAGCTATATCCTATCCAGCTGAGTACTGAAAAAAATATGCAGAAAAAAGGACAGACAACAAGACTTTTAGTTTTTGGCTATCTATAACTGAAAATATTATGGATTTCTACTGTTTTGCAAGAGATTCTCTGAGAAGATGTTTCTGTTTAAATTAATAAGAAAAAGGAAAAATGTGGAAAATTAGTTATATAAAGGCCAATAAGAAGATTTTAAAAACTCATAAAGGTTTTCCAAGCAATGAAGTTCAGACTAAGGAAGAATTTCATGTAAGCTTTGTATAAGTGTAAAAAGATTAAATTGATATTACCAGATATCTGGAAAACAGAAATCCATTTCATCACTTTGATGCTTAGGAATGTTTCAAATGTTCTGTTTAAAATACTTTATAAACTATTTTGGTGTGATCTTCAGAGATTTATAACTTAAAAAAAATTCTGCAGCCTACAGCTAGAGACACTACAAGGCTAGTTGCATTCTCTTGCCTTATGTAATGGGCCTTGAAATTAAAACATACATGAATTTTATGGCATAATAGACAATCCCATTTCCACATATTAAAACTCAGAGTTCACAACTTTTTCATGCAGAAAACAAAACTTACTTGAAAAATGCTCTCTCTATTTGAAGTCTTACTCAGATATTGAATATTCATTAAATATAGTAAGCCCATTAAATTTTTTGGGTAATGCTTTAATGGACACGAGTCACAAATTTTTAAGTAATGCCTGTGTGTTTTGTATTACAGGTACATGTGTACTATAATATCTATACACAACTACACATTTAACAGCAGTTGAAGTCACAATGATATTCAAACTAACCTAGAGCTTTTTAACATTTCTCTTGGCAATTTTCTGTTACAGAGTTATTCATTCTGAAGTGCTGTGCCTACAGAGGCATAGCATATAGGTGAAAGTGTTCACAGTCCTGCATAACAGAAGTAGATGAGTTACAGAATATATGATATAAATTATTCCAATTGCAATCTTTGAAACAGAGATGGGCTGTTGGGTATTTCTGGGGGGACTTTTTGTTTGTTTGTTTTATTTGCGGTATGTTTTGTTTTGTTTACATGGAATGTCTGAGGTATAATGTACAGCTTGTCAAACAAACTCATCAAATACAGATACCCTATACAGATTGTATTTTGTCCATTATTTCATATCAGATGTGAATAGAATACCGCCTCTTGTAAAGGTCTCCTAGACATGAAAGTAGTACTTCATTCTCAAACCTGCGTCATGATTAGTTCTGTTGAAAAATTATCAGTCTAGCCACAGTCTACAGGGGATTAAAATGTATCATCTGTTGACATAAAGTAATCTTTCTGTTGCTGGAAACAATAATTTCTTATAATAAAGTGCGTTGCTTTGAATCTCTCAGAACAGAAATTTGAACTAGATAATAACCATATCTGGTTAATATTTATTTAAGGAAAAGGATTAGAGAGAACACTATTTACCATGCCTTGGTAATATTGGTGGAAAGGACCCTTCAACTCCCGTTTTTTTCCTCCGGACACATTTTTTAATCACCAGGTCCCTTATCCCACAGCTTGCACTGGTTTTAGTATATAGAGAGTTTTGACTCCATGTGCATGGTCCAGGTCTTGGGCAAACTTGACAACATCAACACCAAGAAAGATCCTAAAGCAGTCAGAAGTAACTCTGCCAATATTGGATAAGAAATTGGAATCACAGCGAGCTTGAGGTGCAATGCCTCATACCTCAGTACAGCATCTGTCCACTCTTTCCATGCTTCTTCACTGCGTTGCCCAGACTCACATTTCTGCCATCGTTCCGGCTGTGGTCATGCCCCAAATATTTCTCATTCTTATTCTGTGGCCCCTGTGGTTTGGTAGGATGATCATCACATATTCATAACTTTCAGAGTGTTTGTACCACCAGAAACCATGGCTTTATCCTTAGTTCACATGAAGTATAACTTCCATAATGCCATGAACATGGACCTAAATGTGGGCTATATGTGCCATGACTCTCAAAATTTGTAGACAATGTTGTATAGAGCCTTTCCTTTCCTGAACCCGAATGGATAATACATTTTCATTTTCTCAGCATTAGCATTCAATTGCTAGATCTTGAAAATAACCATATTTTCAACTGATCTATTCTTTTCACCATTTCCTGCTTTGCACCCTAGGAGATATGAAAGATATTCCAAAGTACACCTCTCTCCCCATGCTCCACATGGCTAGTCTAAGCATTTTCTCAGGGTACTCTGATCATCAACTTAAAGTGGCAATAGCAAAGTTTCTTCCTAAGTGTATCTGCTGAGTATTAGAATCAAGAACTATTTCCCATTATTTCCAGGGGAAATCAAATGCTTTTAAAAGTTTAGTCTGTGTGTTATTCTTCATATTTTTGATACTTTGTTGGCTGCTTAACTTATGGTCAATCTGTCAGAGTAGCAAAAGGACATAAATCTATAGAAAAAAATACAAGCATATTACTTTTTTGTGGCCTTACTAATGTCAAGCCTAAAAATGGACTTATAGCATATAATTTCTTTTCCTACATCATATGCTATCACTCAAAAATGATAATAAACAATCAATCTGCTCTATTCAGCTGGTATGATTGATATTTTTTTCTTCTAGAAATACATTTCACTTCTGTCTGCATATGACAATTGTTATGTAGTATTGTAAAGCATTCAGCACAGAGGTTTTTCCAGATGATTAATTGCACCCCTTTTTATTGTGTCTCTGAGTGCTTCCTGCTGTCTGTGGCATCCCAGATCCCTCATTCAGTACAACACACAGACCACTGTTTCTTCCCAAGTGAATTATGATATGTATGCCTCTGACAAGAATCCTCTGAGATTAGATACTCTCCAGGGACTTTTTTCCTACAAAATACTGGAAACAAATAACATGAATCTGTTCCAAAAAGATATTTAGAATCAATTAAAAAAATAATTAAAATAGCATTTAGTTTAGAAAAATATTTAACTTGAAACAGTAAAGCTTGGGCAGTGTAGCCTCTAAAGATCAAAAGCCTACCCCAAACTTTGCTCAATTAGGAGACTAACAGACGCAAAACCTGCCATTTGCAGCCATCAGACACAAGGGAGTCATGTTGTCACTATGACATCTTGCCGACTTTTTCTTCCTAAGATGAGCAACAATTACCTATTTTTAGCCATGACTACCTGTGGCTCCCAGTGCAAGCTTGAAACATGGTTTGACCTTGATTAATACCTGCCACACTACTACATCCTTACAGAAAAGTAGGAGCTATTTACTTCAAAAAGTGGCATCAAGTTTGCTTGATTTTCAACATCTTTAGCAAGAAATTCTAGTGTTCTTCTGACATCTTCTTCAGGACCTGGAAGGATTTTTTTATCAACACATAATATGTGTAGGAAAAAACGAACACATGAGCTATGTATTGACATGTCTTAAGACTTCAGAGGTTTCTTCTTTCTTTCTTTTTCAAGGAGAAGAAACAAATGTGCAAAAGCCTCATTTTTTATCCGTCATATGTTCTAATTACAGCAACCAAGGTAGACCCACTTTATCCAGCCCAGTTTTTTCTGAATTCTCCCCAAAAAGGAACTTAGGTCAGAATAATGAGAATCAAATCATACAACTGAAAAGAAATGTTGGAGTTGTCTTAACAGATTTCCTTGCTTAAACAAGAACAGAATTACCTGTCAAAAATATGCCTGAAAAATGCCCATACTTTTAAAGAGATTCATTAATGTAGAAAAAGTCCACAAAGAAAGTAAATAATGACAACATCAGACACTTTAAAACAACATTGTGATTCAGTACAATGCAGTACAGCCTTCTAAAATATTCTGACATATGTTAAAATGAAAAACGTTGCAGAGTATTTCGCAAAAAAAAGTCATAGCAAAGCATAAAGAAGCATCAAGAATAAACATAGAATTATCTTTTTACTTCCTAATATATTTTTATCTTAGAAAGCAGAGGAAATATAAGTTAATTTCACTGCTTTCTACTGTTAGACATAGCCAACATGACTTCAGTCATGCTCTGGCTTTGTGGTGAAAATGAAATTTCTATTTACAAACTTATATCCCTGCCCAGAGAAGGGGTTTGGAACTAGATGATCTTTAAGTTCCCTTCCAACCCAAACCATTGTACGATTCAAAGACCGTTTTTTAAAATTTAAGTTCATATCATATAGAAAGGAAGTGTTTTTATTTCCTGACTTAATTTTTCTCGTATTCTGTATTAGCATTTTATGGGATGAATTGACCTTTCTAAAATGTGTTATGGGCACCCGACCATTCAGCCCATTGTACCACTCACTTTCTTCTTACACAAATTTTTCCCAAAGTTAGAAGCAAGGAAGGTGTTTCACTCTACCGCTGTTAAATCTCTCCACAGCTGCTTTCCCCAGGGTATGCCTGCCATGACAAGTACAGACAACTTTCAGTCTCTTATGAAGAAGAAAGTTAGATTAGTAAATAAAACAGTATTTAAAGTACTGGCTTTAAATTGTAACATGAGGAAACCCAGATGAAATCTTGTTTGCTGAGAAAATAAATAGCAAAATACACTTTCAAGTGCACACTTTTAAGGAGGTGCTGTGGTTTCATTGATACTGAATACCTTTGATAAAGATATTGCATCTGAAGTAAATTTTAGTACAAGTTTTATTTGTTCGATTTGTACATCGGAGATTAGAGAATGAATGTCTACATGAATCCTGAAATAGCAATGATTTCACATGTGTAAAAACTTTGTCAAGTGTATTTTTAAGGTAGCAGTGTCTGATTTAGCATCTTAACTAGACTTATAACAAAAACAAATAGTGTTACGTTTTTCATTTTTCTTCTTTTAGATAAAAAGAAGCAATATTTTTAGGGTTTTCTTTTACTCTATATCTTCCAAAAAGTATATTTTGGGCAGAAAGATATCATAAGCTTCTTAACACTTGTATGATAAGTGAAGTCATATAATTTTAATTTTAATTTCATGTTTTGTCTGATCTATGAAGGCAGTGAATAGCAAAGGCGAGTCAAAGGCAACCAAATATATTCTGTCATGTACTCCAGCAGCAACTGACAGCAGAAGTGCTCAATTAATTTTATGTGCCATTACAGTGAAAAGCAAGAGAACACACTGGGAAACAGATATAACCAGAAGTAAATTAGAAACGCAATCTTGAAAATATGTATATATCTACTTAAAGACACAAAAAAGAGCTAGCAGTAAGGCTTGTATTTAGGCCAATAACAGCTGTTACAAATGATAAAGCTAGTCTTTCACACAGAAACAAGTATTGTAATTATCTTCTTTGGGGGAATATTAAGTTTTATTTACCTGGTCTTCAACCTGTATATTTGGGAGACATTTTCAGGCTAACCCATTGTGCTTTCAACAATATCAGAAGAAAGTAAGTTTGCCAGATCACTGAAATGTCTTACATTTGCTATGTTAAAATCAAGGATCTCTTTCCTTTCCAGCACTGCAATACCTGGCAATTATTGCGTTGGGAATGTCAGGAATCTACCACAGAAGTGTGGTCTGTGGCCACAGCCAATTACCAAAGTGATATTGGTGCCATGATGATTTATTGCCTTTTCTTTTATACCCCTGTTATACCTTTTTACCACTTCTGTATTCTTAGTGCTTTTTGCTTATGTTCTTGGACTTGTTTGTCAAGCTAGGAGACTAAACATTTTAGAGGTTTCGTAGTTAGGGATCAAAATGCCCCCAGACACCAAGGTCCTCTCCAGAACACAGTTTGTAAACTAAGATAGAACCATTCAGGGGAAGGTTCCTTGAGGAGGGGGGCTCATTCGAGCCTCTCACTTGGGAATTTTTGATAGATATGCTAATTAGTAAGCCCTACAATGTTATACCAGATCTTTTGGGGGGGTGCATTGCAGTGTGCATTAAGGTGCATTCGATCTGGACATGGTGCACCTAAGGAGCCTTAAAATAAATACAAAGGTAAAATCCATTTTTCCCTTCTAACTGTGTTTGACTCTTGATCTTAAGATCAGGAAAAGGCATCAATATTACCAGTGGGAGACATAACTGTTAAAAGAAGTCCTGTTTCAAGCCTGCAACCACATTTGGTGTTGTGATAGAGAGGGCATATAGGCCCCAGACCTTATGATCAGGTTGTAAACATCTTAATGACCAGTATTAAAGAATAAGAGGAAAAAAGGGGGCTTGAAAGCTCTTATCTTTCTGAAAATTTGAACTGATAATCAAATTGAATACCACCTATTGAGGACGTAAATTATAGTGTAAGCTTCTTGCCTGTTTTTTAATATGGTCAGCTCCAGATTTCATCTCTATTTAAACTGATTCTCAAAAACCTACGAAATCATAAAAGACACATTTTATGATTCTTAGGTTAAAGTACATGTTCTTACACATGCTCTTAAAATTAGAAATCCTCAAAAATGTACAACTCAGCTTGCAGAACAAATTATTAAAGCTTGTGTAATGACAAAATGTGAAAGGTAAGAATCCAGACAGGTTGTTGCAGGAGACATGTACTACAAGAGAATGGATAGATTTTCAATAATTGATCCCAAAGGAAATTAATATGGCTGATGAAGTAGATCTTTATCTACTTTATTGATGTCTATTCTTATTTCGTAGGCACAAATTGCAAATATATTGTTTCTAATAAAATATTTGTGTCTCTTGTACTATAATTATTTCCTGTTTTCTTATCTTTTAATTGTTTATAATTCAATTAAAGTACTATTTAATTCCCTAAGGTTAATTATATTGGTGATGAACAAGAAGTTTGGATAACAGAAAGTAAGATCCCTTACACTCATAGTCCTGTCAAACGTTCTGTGAATATTCTGAATATTGAGGATATTCTGTGAATGCATTCTGAAAACAGAAATTAAAATGTTGAAGTACTTTCTACAAGGTCACTGAACAAATCAGTGCACTCTGAAAGTCTTACCAACACATTTTGAAACCTCACACTGTTTTGAAAGCAAATTCTGAAATTGTTAGCAGGAAGTCATAGCACTAGGTTCCTTGAAGGGTATGTTTATTCTTTTACCTGATGACTGACACATGCCAGTGAGTTAACACTAAATGCAAACAAAGAACATATCTTGCTAGTAAGTAAGCACAGACTTTCTTTATTGAGTCATGAATTACAATAATAAGTGACAAACCTGAGTTTGAGCAAACCTGCCATTGCTTACTGTCTCTTCAAGGATGATGTCTCTTGACCTTTGTGGAACTTATTAATCAGTTGAGTGCATTTGCAGTGCTGGTAAACCATATAAAGGAAATTTCTAGTGTAATGAAACTGACACTGATTGCACACAGGTGATGCCTCAGCAAAAGGACCAATGACTGATTGTAGAGGAGAAATTGATTCATCACCAAAGGCTGCTTAAATTTTTCTTTTGTTAAATATGGTAAAAATACATTACTTTGGTGAGAGTAATTCTGTTTTCTCTGCATGTTTTCTCTGTAGGGTATAAAAGTAGAAGAAATTCATCTCCATGAAGGTCAAAGAGGCCAGCACATTTCACTAGTTCTTTAAAGACTGGTTCTGATATGGTGAAATATGTTTTATTGCCCTACTTTGCATCTTACATAAAAAAAAAGGAGATGAACTATTATCATGCTTTGCCTCAGTTATACACTCAACAAGTAATCAATTAGTAAGATAATAAGAAGGCAATGGAGTGGAATAAGGTGATGAGAGATATGCATCTATTAAATTTTTTTAAGAGATCCTATAGAAATTAAAATGTGTAAATGGGCAATGGAGCAGAGAAAGGGACATATAAATTCTACTGGCTCAAAGTCAAATATCAAGAAAAACAGCTATTTGCACACCAAGACCACAATATGACCTTCCTTTTAGACCCTATAAGAACATCGGAATTAACTAAACTTATCAGTGCCCCTCAAATTCAGAATGCAGAAGATGTAAGGGAAATTTAAAAAACTGTATCGTTAGGATTACCCCCAATTCTTGGATTCAGTTTATAACCTACATTCTTATCCATCCTGGATCATACAAACCGTGCAAAACTTTATGTTTCAGGAAATTGCAGGCACACCTCATAAGAAGGGTTGTATTAGCAAAGAAATAGGCAAAAAGTCCCTGTCAGTGACATAGCAACAAATACCATTCAAAATAGTATATTCAAAATAGAATGCCATAACAGTACATATAATTGTCATTAGCTCATAATACAGCAGTACAATTTACCAACTGAAAAGAAAACTTACGTGAAGAGAAAAAAATTATCTGAAGATATAGCTTTTGAGTGTGATTTCCTCGTATTTTTTTTCATGTGCCATATAGTCCATTTATTTTCTGTGTTAGCAGATTTTATTATTATTTTTAAGTTTAATTATTCAAATACTTTTGAAATTAATTTCATATCTAAGCATAAAAGAGCTAGGTAATAACATAGGCAATGTTTCATCATTATTGTTGTGGGATTATTTTTCTATCATCTCTAACAGTTTTAGGACTTTACCACTCCAACAAACATTTTATGTTAGGTAATCCGCTCTAAATGAACCATTTCTGAGGAAAAAAAAAAAATCAACTATTTAAAAAGCAGATGACAATAGTAAGAGATGTTAGAAAATCTCACCAGCCAAAAAAATCCAAACACCAAAACCTCCTTCAATTCATTCTCTGAAGAGTGCTAGTGTTTTCGTGCTTTGAAACACGTACTCTCTTTGAGTAGATGCAATGATATGAATTAATGTTGGCAGAATTATATCCAACTAGAAAATGTTCATTATCTCTTGAGAAAGGTTGAAGAAAATGCACAGTTTTCATTTTAATCATTAAAAACCTTTTCACTTTAATATTTTGGCAGAAAAAAAAAAAGAAGTTAAAAGTCTCAGAAACTTCCATTCTTATAGGTTAATGCATTTTAACAATACTCACTTCAAAATATGCTGCATATCCTTATAAGCATGTTCCAACCTCACAGGATATATTTTGGATATGCTCAGTGTTCTGGTACAACTCTCAACTGGGTTTAGATAGTGCTGGTCTGCAGAGTTTTGGGCCTTAGGAAAGTGAATATCACCAGTTCTCTTCAGCATGCTGAAAGCTGCATTAGGCTGTGCTGGATTCCCAGTTTCAAAACCGAAAAGCTTTGAATTCATAGCCTGTACTTATGAGCAAGGCCTCATAAGAATCGAGACAGTGTTTGTTGATAAAATATGCAATGGGAATGCTGAAAAGGTCACTGCTGGCGTATCTGAGAAGACAAACAAACATGTCTGCATAATAGTAATCTCAACTACCTGCCCTTTCAGATAAATTTGTTCTAGCTAGGTGCTTTGTCAGCTTTCTGAAACTGTAGGCTTTATTGGAAGAAAAACAGTAATTGCCTAAATATTATTGTCTTTTACTGGGACATATTTACAGTAGACCGTGTTTGTCACTGTTTATTAATTTTGTAATTATTGATAAGACGTCATTAAATAGGTATAATAGGAAAGCAAACAAACACAGCAGACTTGTACTCATATTTACTAAGCATTCCATGGTTTTGATGAAATTCCTTAACCCAATTACAAACAAAACCATGGTCAAGAGCCTGTGTGTTGGAAAGAATCAAAAAGAGAAAAGAATCAGTATGAATGGAAGAAACGACCAGAATTTCACTGTGCATAAAAAACTCATCTATTTTTCTCAGAACACATTTGAAGCATAGAGTATATAATAAAATTCTGAATTTTCATATCTTCTCCTAATGAATGGTTTATCTTTGTCTTTGTTTTATGTTTTTAATACTTATATCTTCTGTTATTACTTCATTTTCTAGGTACTTTAGCGAAAATATTCCATGGCATTATGTCAAATGCATTGGGAATCCCCAAATAAATGACATCAATATAGCTATATTTCCAATTAAAACTGTTAAATAATTTAAAAATTTAAAGGCTATATTTGACACGTCTCTAGATTTGGGTAAAAGTAGCCTAACTGAAATGCATCTCAAGTAGGAATTTAAATTGATGCACAGTATGGATGCGACAGAGTTAATTTTCTTTATATTAGTCCACATAGTGTCGCACAACTATTTGTGGCTAAACCAATATTGATAACATACCAATATTTCAGCTATTGCTGAACAGTGTTTGCACAGTACTGAGCTCTTTTCCATTTCTCACACTGCCCTCCCATGAGAAAGCATGGGTTGGGCAAAAGGTAGTGAAAGACTCGGCTGGGCCAGCCAAACCAAAGTGGTATTCCATGCCATGATGTTACACTCAGCAATTTCAGCTGAAGGCAAGTTTTTCTGAAGTAGCCTTTGTGTGCAGACTGGATAGGTATCAATCTGTGGTGAGTGATTGCTTCAACCATTTGTTTGGGGGCTATCTACCCCTTTTTCCTACACTTATTAATTAATTAATTATTATTATACTTATTATTATTATGCACTGTCTTTATCTCAAGCCATGAGTTTTTCCCATATTTGTCTTTTCAGTTGTCTCCACAGCCCTGATAGGAAAAGAGGGGAGGATTTGGATGGGTACTTAGCTGCTGGTCTGAGCCAACCTACCACAATCAGAATTATTGTAACTGCCACAAATAGTTGAGGATGACTCTGCTGCAGTGGCAGTGTCTTAAATTCATCATGTTTTTATGTAATATCATTAGCCTACAAACATAAAAGAAGGTCTCACCACCTCTTGAAATATTGAAGAAGATCAATATTACGCCGTTTTCCTAACATGCTTCTAACAGGCCTGTTATTACTCCTTTTGTTGCTCAATTGCTGCAAACAGTTTGACTCTACTTCTTTCAACTCACCAAAGAACAGCTGAGAACTGTTCCCTCTGTGTATGCAGACTGCAGCTGTTGGACCTGCATCAGCCAGTGCATTGATTAATGCACTGGCTCTCCACTCTCAATGTGCAGAAAGTCATCATCTTACCACACCTGTCTCACCTGAAGGAGAAAAACTAATTCTTTCAAAGAGTGGATATTTCTTCTGTACCGTGTCCTGCCCCAATACTCAAATCATAGCACAGTAATATAAGATGATAACATGGCTTTTGTTTAGTAGAGATTGATTCCAGCATACCCGATTAAGTCCTTTCACAAACCCTAATTACTTTCAGGATACTAGAGACAAGAGTAAGTCATATAAGATGTGGCTGAGGGAGCTAGAGTTATCGAACCTGGAGGAGACTTAGGGAAGACCTTATCACTCCCTGTGACTGTCTAAAACAATGGTGTCACCTGGTGGAGACCAGCCTCTTTTCCCAGGCAACCAGTGACAGGACTAGAGGACATAGTCTCAAGCTGTGCCAGGGGAAGTTCAGGTTGGATAACAGGAAGAATTTCTTCAGTGAAAGATATTCAGGCATTGGAACAGGCTGCCCAGGGAGGTGGTGGAGTCACCATCCCTGAAGTGTTCCAGAAATAACTGGATGTCATATTTAGTGCTATGGGTTAGTTGATATAGTGGTGTTTGGTCAAGGGTTGGACTCAACGATCTTGGAATTCTTTTCCAACCTAATGATTTTTTTTTTTTAAAATTCTAAAAAGACTGAAAAGACTGCCTCTCTAAAAATATAATCATGACCATTAAAAGCACCTAAGGAAATTAATGAGTGATCTGAAGTTTCACTTTCACTAGCGAATAAACAAACAAACAAACAAACAAATAAATATACTTATAATGGAGAACATATTTACTTAGAAAGGTTTATATGTGATATTATTTTTTCTGAAATTATTCTTTAAATCAAGGCTAATTTCAAAACCTGAAAATAAACACATCACCAGTTAATGATCCTATTTGGATGAAATCAGAGTACACAGGAAATTCTCAAAAATCTGTCAGGAATTTCTGAAAGTGAATGCAGGTTGGAAAAGTTAAAAGCATTGCTACTATTTGAATATGAATTATGATGACCATTTTAAGATCAGAAATTGCTGTAGCTAAATTTTTTGAATGAAACAGTTCAAGCAGTACATGCCAATGACACATTCCTTTCTAAACTAACATTTGTTATGCTAATACAGTGCTGGCTTAATGTATATATGACATCTCATCTGAAAAGAAAATTATTGCCTGTAGCAAGACACAGTACAACCCATAACACAGCTGAAATCAAGCAATATTAAAAGTGCTGGATAAATTGCCGCCTAATGTAAAAGTAAATAATGATTAGTCCATTTGCTTCCAACACCTTGTAAGTGTCTTTATTTCCTCTACTAAGACATAAACCACTTGAGCGCTAAGCCACCGGTATTGAACAGTTATATATATCGTATTATACACATGTTTATACATGTATTATAAATTAATATAGAACTGATTTTTGTTCTGGAAAGAAAAATGAATGGACTTGATGACTGATCATCACTAGGGAAAAAAAAGAAGACTGAAAATGTTTATGTTGGAAGAATGTGTGACTCAAGACAGACATTGTCTTATGTTTTCCAGAAGTTAGACAGCAAAAGTGAGAGGAAAAGCAGATACATGAAAGATCCAATGTCATCATGGCAGTGGAAATTAAGTCTTTAGTTTCTCTACAGAGCACATACTCTGGCTGATAGGTTCTGCTGAAGACCTTCATAGACTGACTTTAACAATAAGGGGTTTGAGAACCAGAGAAAAGTTGGAACAAAAGAGTCGTGCAATTTCAGTTGCTAAGCAAAAATAAAGTTTATGGGCTTTTTGTTGCATATGCTCTTATGAAGTAATCCTAAATATTAGGGTTACATGTAAATTAAAATGACTGTAATTTTTCACCCTGAAGAATCACAAGAGAAATGGGGAGGAAGGCCACGCCTTAACTGACACTCCAGTAGGATGACAATAAAAATGGGATAAATTATATCTGTAGAGGCAACTGAAACTGAGAATGAATTTTTAGATATGAATTTATAAGACTTTTAGTCACAGAAGGATACAGTATAAAAAAATTAAATTAATTTGATCTAGGGGTTCACTGAGAGGAGAGGGTTCATTATGGTCCCTGCAAAACAGGCATGTAGACTTGTAAGTTATCATTTAAAATGCTTTTCATTACTGTAAAAACTTTAAGAGAATAGCACAGGTGATATTAATACCTTTAGATGCTAGGAACCCTGAGCAGTGTGACGTCAAACAGACTCTGACCCATGTGCAGAGTGCCATGCAGACCCTATCCATAGCAGCTTTTCCTCTTTTGGCCATCCAAGCTATTATAAGACTTTCTTTACGAAGGAAAAACTCTATCCATCATTTCTACAGTTAAAGAGAAACACGTTACAATAACTTCTTGCTGCTCTTTCGGATAAAGGCAAGGCCACACCAGTGGCATGATGGCTGGAGGTACGGAGTGAGGGCTGCCTATAGCAGCAAGGCAGCTGAAGTTATCCTGCAGCCACGGGAACTGTGCAGCACAGCACAGCCTGAGGGCCACACTGGATCCATGGCACCATGCAGCACAGCCCCAGCCCAGGAATACTTGGTTAGAGTGTATGGTGGATCCCTAAATTCTCCATATACAATTGTCTTCTGCTCATGGTCGCCGCACAAATCATTTTTATGTCTAACTGATATGACTTCTAGATCAAAATTAAGTGCTTAAAAGTTTAATTAAGTCATTTTGGAAAACAACAACTGACAATGAAATTACCCACTTAAGAGCTAAGTGTGTAATTAATACATAATATTATATGTAATTATGCAATATAATATGTATTATGTATTATTAAATGCATATTAGCATTTTTTTTAAATTCCTAAGTGTAGCTTTCAGCCTGAAAGTATTGCCCTTTCAAAATAATTTTAGTTATTCAAAACAATTGTCTTCTTTTATGCTTTCCATATTTTATGGGATTTACTTTTCTTTTTTCTTTTTATTTTTTTTGAATTCTGACTTTCAATTTCATTGGAACGTACTTTCTTCAAAAGGAAGTTTTGTCATGAGCAGAGAAGGTTTGTTATATCTCCAGCTACCCTAAAATGTGGTTAAGAAGAACATTGTACCATAGCTGGTTTAGAAAAATGGCATTTTCTCTTCATTTTAGTGCTTGAGAATAAAAAATTGAGAACGACAGCTCTAAAGCTAGATGTTCTTAATCCAGTGTGGTGCAGCACAACCAGAGGCCACACATGCTTCCTAGGATTGCTGTATCCAGTACTGGTTCTGAGAAATCAATATTTTTAGGGACAAGAGAGAATTTTTATTTTGGTTTTAGTTTCTCTGTGCAGAGAATGCAAGCTGTTCCTGTTGCATTTCCTGTTACATAGTTAGTTATGTGTGAACCAAGACCATTGATTCAATTTTTGCATTGAAAGTACCAATTTTAGTGTCTACAAATAATTTGGATTTGAAGCCCTATTGTAACTATTTTATATATCATATAATTGGACTGTAACCTAACTCTATGTACAAGTGAAGTGCTTATCAGCAAGGAATTTTCTTCTTATAAGCTATATTAGGTTAAACATCTTGGAAATTGTATTTTCATTTGAATATTCACTACATAATTAATATTTGTGTCTCAATTTTAGTTATTGAACTATCAGTTCTAATTGAATTTGTAAAACATTATGACACCTATGATAATCTAAAAATTATGTTCTGCTTTAGCTTATGATCCTGTAATTTTACTCGGTATTCATAGGGCAGTAAATACAAAAATTATTAAGGCACAGGACAGCTGTAATTCAAAATCCATGAACAATACCTTCAGGACTAACAAAACCATTTCTTTAGATGTCAAATTTGTTAATATGTAGATGTTTTACCTTTATTTTAACCTTACAGTTAAAATAATTAAGAAAATACAGTAATGAATCAAAGCATAAAAAGGTAAACATTGCTGTGTTAAATATTTTATGAGAGAGATTATTCAAATATTAAAGCCCTTAGAGAGTTAATTAAATGCTTAAAGACCAGTGAATCATACAGTCATACAAAAAAAAGGAGGAAAAGGATTTAAGTCATCTTATAAATAATTTGCAAGCTTTAGAGTAGTTTTACAATTGTGTGTATTTTATTTGTTTATTTTGTGCTGGATTTTTATGGTCATGAGTATTTTAAAAAAAGGTTCAATGTGTAAACCTAGGGTAAACTGTACTGCTTTTCAAAGTTGGCCACAGAGATATATTTTTGCAGTCTCCGCCAGTGTTATCCAGGAAGAGAAGTGTGAGTTTCTGAGTTCAAAAGTGGATATTGTCCTATAAAATTTGTTGACCTTGAAAAAAGTAATGACCATTCCCTACAAAATGACGCATCTGCTCATTTCAGCTGCTCCACACACCTCTATATTTGTCCATCAGACACTGTCCCCAGCAGCCTTACTTTACCTTGTTTCTCTATATTGAGTTCATGTGGCAAAGTATCGGTACTGAGGGCACTACGGGGGTGGGTTCTGTGAGAAGCTGCCAAAAGCTTCTGCCATGTCTGATACAGCATGTTTCAGCAGACTCCAAGACAGACCAGATTCCAGGCACCAGAGCTAAAATTCCCCTGCAGTCCCTGGTAAAGACCACAGTGCGGCTGACTGCGGTCGCCTGACCCCTAGGCCGCCCGGTGGCCTTGTCAGGAGACGGCTTCTTGCGTCCAAGGAGCCCCAGAGACAAAAGCTCTAAAGTCCTGATTAAAAGGCGCACCGCAGTGTTGCGGGTCGAGCTGGGGTTGATGAACAAGGTGGGGAGACAGAGACAAAGACGCTGGAGGGGACCTCCTTGGGTGGAGATTCAAGGTGCAGGTTTATTGACAGTCAGGAACAAGGGTCCCAAAGAGGCGCGGAGAGCTTGGGACGTGGGTTTTTATATAGGAGGAGGAGACAAGGCGGGGAAAGGCTACAGCCAATTACAGTTTGACGTGCAATGACAAGGAACCACTAGAAACAATCTGAAGGCGGGACATTGATACAGGATCCAATAGAAAAGCAGGAACAGGAGAACCTTCCAGAACCTTATACATATTTAACTTAAAAACATGAATATGCACACACTAATTAACCAATAAGTGAGAGGAGCAGACAGAACCTTCTAGAGAAAGGGGGAAGGCAATCACCCTAAAGACACGCCTCAAAGGCGGAGATTCTTAGAGTGACGTGCAAGGCAACGTGCTGTTGTCAAGTGCTGATGTGTCGTTGTCATGGTTCGAGATAGAGTCTTCTTCCCCATCGCTATTGCGGTGGGGGAAGTGGACCCACGAGATAAGTTCAGGACCTTGCAGGGCCTGAGCCACCGCAACAGCTGACTGTACCTCTGCAATCCTTGGAGGTCTATGGAGGAGCAGATATCCAGAGTGGACCCACGTTGGAGCAGTCTGTTCCTGAAGAACTACATCCCATGGAAGAAACACACACTGGAAAAGTTCATGAAGAAATACAGCCTGTGAGAAGGATCCACACTGGAGAAGTTTGTGGAGAACTGTCTTCCGAACTGTCTCCCTGGTAGGACCCCATGCTGGAGCAAGGCAAGAGCATGAGGAGGAAGGAGCAGCATAGACCACAACGCGCATTTCCTATCCCCCTGTGCTGATCAAGGGGAGGAGATAGAAAAATCAGACTCAATTTGAACCTGAGAAGATGGAAGGATGTGAACAAGTTTTTGGATTTGTCCTTAATTCTCATTATTCTAATCTCTTATGAATTTCTGAATTGAGTCTGTTTTGTCCATGTTAGCAATTAGTGAGCAGTCCGTCCCTGTCCCTATCTCAGGCCAAGAACCTCTCATGATATTTTGTCTTGCTGCTCTTGTAGATAAGGAGGAGAAATAGAGCAGTTTGGTGGGCACCTGGCATCCTACCAAGGTCAACACACCATAGTCTCCTAATCTCTCTTCTTCTGTCTGAAGGTTATTTGCTGCCATATTTATGGTACTGCACTGGTGACCATCTACTTTAGGCTATTTAAGATCCTGAAATATTCATTGCTCTGTTGCAAAAGGAATGCCGTACACATTCAGAAAGCAGAGTACAAATAGAAGTTAAAGTTTAGTATGGATGAGAGACTTTCATCTTCAGCCCAGAGTTGACTTTCCATAGAAGAATTTTTCCTCATCAGAAATCAGCAGAGTGCAGTTTCTTCTCAGGTCTTGTTTTCTCCTGTATCTCTAACTGCCTGAAAATGGGCAGAGGAAAAGTTAACTGCTACATCTTTAAAGGGACTGTAGCAACTGCGAAAGAAGTAAAGATGCATTGGACACAGAACATGAAAGAACGAGACATGCTTTGTAACAGTGCCATGGTGCGGAGTTGAGACGATAGGCTTTAAGAAAGAGCAATGAGTCAAAATACTACAAAAGCTAATTTAGAGAATTATTGCTTTCATGAGCAATGGAAGTTCTTGCTAGTCCTAAAAAAATTCAACAACAGAAAACACAGGCAAATTTGACATGGAGTAATTGAAGGAAGAGTAACAACAATAAAGATTCATTCAATAATAAAATTTGTAGATCTTAATTTAATATTTAGTAGGAATTTTGGTTACTATGAATTAAAATATCTTTCAGCAGATATGAGGTGCTAAAACTTCATTAAAATCTACCTGTTTAAATTGTTCCTTTGAATGAGTCCTAATCTGTAATTTCAAAAGGGTTGTTTCAAAGCATGACAATATGAAACACTATACTTATATAATAAAACAAGATTGATTCATCCAGAATCCAATCTGTTAAAACCAACTGAAAAAATACCCAGTAAATAGAGATGAGGACAAAGATGATGAAATATAGTTTAAGAAATACAGCCTAGATACAATACATGTGTTTGGAAATGCTAACCCAAATACTGTAGCATTTTTCAGTCTTCTGAATTCTTGAACAACATTACGGCTCACATTATTTTCAAGGTGCACTAGTGCCACTTTCAGACACTTATGTTTCATTTTCACTCCTTTCAGAAAATGTGTTACAGAAGTAAGAAAAGGCAGAAATTATAATATTGAGAAATAAAGGGACAGATTCAGAGAAAACCCAAAGGTGTCCTTGATATCTTGATTGTGTATGTTATCTTTGCATTTCATGTTCAATTTCACAGAAAATAATAAAATGAAAATTGGAAAGAATAATTAACATCCCCAAAAAAGATAATGTAATTCAGTAATAATAATTAAATTACTGAAAAACGTGTTGTTGCCTATAGCTAAGGAACAGTTATTTTAATGGGCTGGATCATGACATTTCTTATGACCATTTCTTGGCCACACCATTGAAGAAAAGCTATACTCTACACTGAATAAACAAAGCATGAGCAATAGGAATATGATGCAAAACCAGTTTTTGTTATTTTTTAGTAGGAAAGAGATAGATACATTTTTTTACAAAATACATATTGCTTTATCAGTTCAAAGATAGAACCCACTTCATATTATATTTTAATGCTTGCAAAAGATTACAACTAACCAACAGATACATTTTATCGTATTAATTTTCACACTAAGCTTTTCCTCTCTGACAGATTTTACCATGTATTAATGTATGATATTATATGATTATAAACTTGTCAGTTGTGGAGCTACTAAGCTCATCTTCACAATAAATTTAGTATCTAAAAAAGAGCATTTCTCAGTCACAAAGTCTTATGTATGTAAATAGTTTTTCCACGTTCCCAACAGAAATGGTAAATAGCACTCACAGCCTATATATGTTCCCCTGAGGCATTGCTGAAGTAAATACTGGGTAAGGCTTCTTTTGGTTTAACTTTATATGAAAGTGGTAGTTTGCTTTCAGAAAAGCAACAAAAAAGGAGCCAGTAACTTGAAATCTCTGAGGGGATAATTTTTCTATGCGAAAAAACATCAAAATTAAGTAACTTTCTATATCCACGGTAAAAATCACTTTGACTAGTTTAAAGGTTCTGACTGCAGCATGAATATCCTTTTGTAAAGATAAGTTGATCATAATTTGAAACTGCTCAATGACCTCATACACCCAGAGTGCCCACAGTGAGGGAGCTATGATATTCTCTTGAACACCAGCAATTGTGTGAAAAGCCACAACCCCTTTTATTCCCGTAGGAGATTCAGACCTCCCCCATATCTACAGGATAAATTAATCTCATGTACAAGTTAACAGCGCTGGAACTGTTTTATCACAAGAAGTTGTTCCATGAGTGGAAAAGCAGTAGCTCCGCAATGACTGCCTAATTACAGACCTCATGGGAGGTGTATATGTGCTCAGCCCAATATTTTTCTACTCAAAGATCAACATTCACCAAAAAAGAGCTGAAGGGTGCGGCGGATCTGATCTGCTCTTCATCCCTGTGTTCCTTCCCATTGCCCAGGGATGCCTGGCATCATAACAGTCAGTGTGAAGAGACCATTAATATATCACAGGATATTCTGAAGTGTTACTTTGTGCAGGTACACAACTATTAATAATTGTGTCACAGCTGAAGTGAAAAAAATTGCCCTTACACAGCATTATTTCAATGTTTTTTTGGAAGAATATTTGCTGCACTGTACTTGAGTCTTGTAAAAGAATAGAGCCATTCAAAATGAGTTACAGGACATAACATACTCAATCCTCTTGAAATGGGGGAAAAAGTGTTACTCATTATGACTGTTCCAAACCAAATGCATTTAACAGAACTTTCAAAAGTAAGGTGGATTGAAACTTAGAAACCTAAACATATAAATGCAAAACATATAAATAATATTAAGTATTAGTACCATAGAGAAAAAGTTTAATTATATGGCAAATACTGGAAATGAAAACTGAAAAATTAGAAGATATAAGCATGCATTTTTAATTTGGAGACACTGTGTACATGTCAGCATGCAAACTATAAATTTAATGATCACTTACTATTTGTTAGTCGCTCTGATTAATTGGCATTTGGGTTAATATTTGGGTTAATGAGCACATATTATGTACCTGATTTTATTTCATTGATTATTGTTTGCCCTTATGCTGTAGGGGATATCACATACTCTTCAAGCTGTAGTAAAAACCTTGCAGTAACAATTTTTAATAACTTTTCATTGATAATAATTACAATGTTTTCAACATTCATCATATGAGTATATTTTATTTGTTTTCTATTTTCTTAGGGAGCCTTTGGGGGCAGGAGAAGGATATATAGGACCAGTTTATAGGTAAGGAAGATAAAAACTTAGATCAAAGAATCTCATAATTCAAATTTGCCATTCAAATGGAGTAAGTTCTGTTGTTCCTTTCCCTCCTTTATAAAGGAGTAACATTACTGTTCAGATAAGAGTAGCAAAAGATTCATGTTTCTATTGAAATAATTATTTTAGATGCCAGGTCAAAAAAACCACATGTTTTTACCTGTTCTGTTCAAAGCATTTCAGAACAGTTGTCATTTATGTGCCTACACTGAAAATAAAATACTATCGGTAGATTTCAGGATAAATATTTAAATAAATTTATGAGAAGAAAAGAAGTTTGTTTCAGAGTCATTAGCTTAGGATACCTAAAGACGCTATTAATTTTTAATTGGTTCAAACTTAGAGAAGACAAATTGTTTAGGAATTTTCTCCTTTAAATGAAAGCTGCAGTTCTGCTGTATGGATGCAAGTATGTCAATCTGGGCCAAGCATTTGATGTTTCAGAACTGGATAAACAGTCTTCTTGAATCACTTTTTTGCCTCTTGTTTTTCAGACAGTTTATAGGTTAAGGAACTAAAAATCTCAGCCATTTTAAACCTTGTATAATCTTACCATTCTTGTGGTTCACCCTGAATCTATTTAAATTTTAGTCTTGAGACTTTCACATCTGTGTTTTGAGATGTATTTTCCTGAGCTGTTCACCTCAGGTATTACATGTCATGATTACCAAGCTATAGCCCTGATTTTCCAAAGAACTCACCTGCATCTCACTTTTTTCATTTTCAATACTTGTCTCATTTCACATAATTCCCACTATCTAGTCCTTTTTCTCACTCAAGGGGAAATAAGCACTGTCTGTGTTCCAGGGATATAACTTCATTTTTATTTTTTTTATATTTATAGACAGAATATAAAGCAAATGAATTATTTAGAAGAAAAATACCGGTACATACTATTGATTATGAAAGACATCTTTGATATGTTGATACTTATAGCCATTTTGAAACAGAAATAAATGATACCAGCAACCTCAGAGAAACAGTAGGGTATTCTTATCTACATTACCTATGTGAAGAATAAGTTAATCAAAAAGAAATGCCTGTGAAACAAGACCATGTTTAAAGAAAATTGCCTCTTTTGTTTATTGAGATACATTAAAATCCAACTTTATATTCAAACGTCCACAATCATTATTTTGCACTAACAAGTAAACAGTAGATAAAATGAATAATCATTTTGTACTGGAAAGGTAAAGGAAAAGACAAACAAAACCTCTTACAAAGAAAATTACTCAGACATTTTTCTTTTAAAAATTAAGCTGTGAAATACATTATCAGTGATCACTACTGGAAGTAAATTCAAGAAAGAATAGAGGGCTTCCATCAGTGAGGCCTTATCACGTTTATATAAAAAGTGACTTTAAGGTATTTAGGCCCTTAAAAAAACTCAAAAGAAGTAATTTTTACTTCTCTTGGGAACAGCTTTCCTAAGGTATCATGGTGTCCTCTGTGCTCGTGTTGCAGAATTATCAAATGGTTAAGAGATGGGATTGGTCATCTCTTGGGTTTCCTTTGGTGAAATATTGTCTTCACTGGTTTCAGTTCCAAAGTAAATTACAACAAACATTTTTTGACTGTAACCCAAACTGGAAATCTGGTAAAAAAAAAAAATTAAAGCAAAAGAATGTATTAAGAAATAAAATGGTCTTTTGCACACTGTAATTTGCTTCCTGAAATTAGTGTATAGTGTCCCTAGATTTGTAATTTTACTCAGGCAGTCATGGCTGCTATTAATTAAGTCAGGGTAGCCTGCTTTTTGATCAGAATTGATTAGAAAGATAAGTGTCCAAGAATAATTTTGGTTTCAATAAAATGGCTAATGTCAGAGGGCCACAGAGTCAGAAAGTTGGGGACTTTAAAGGATTTTCTTTCCATGAGAAACACAAGGCAATAACAAGGGAAAAAAAGAAATGTGTTATAGTGCATTTAAAGACAGAATGAAGCAATGAAATCCCACTGAACAGACTGAAAATTGAAAGCCACGGCCTGAAATTTTTTCACCGCAAAATGCCTGTTTTACAATGAATGGAACATTATCAAAAGTAGTTTGGGGGTTTTTTAGGGGCAAAACAGAAACAAAGAAAAAGGAGAAATTAAGCCAATGTGGTGAGGTTTTTTCGGAAGAGACAGTTTTTACCTTTATGTTTTCCTTCTTTGGCTTTTACTCAACAAGACAGCACATGACACACATGGAAGCCACACTGTGCTCTCCTTCTATAAGCTTGGACCATTTCTGATTACAGAATAAGCAGTACCAAAAAAAAAAAAACAACTTCAAAAGTAGAATGGTAACACAACCTCCCACATAGACACTCATTTTGTCTTCCAGGGCACCATGTTAAATTTATGACAGAAAATATACAATATCAGAAAAGTTGACTGTAATCAACACATATGCCTCTACACATAATACTCATTGCCCACACTGAAGGAGCAATACAAATTATACAGGCTGAAAGACACACTGAACTACCATAAGAAATTAATTTGATGAGTATCTTGTACTTCAGTTTCATTCTGTCCCTGCTGAGCCAAGAACAAAATAAATGACTTCCACTGTAGCTGTCTATGCTGCAGTGGTGGAAATGACACATTGCCCTCTGCTAAATCTCTACAAAGACCTATACAATTTTATAATTTGTGTGTTTTTTTAAAGAGGATCTCAGAAAAGCATTTTGTTAGCATGATTTTATTATGAACTCTACAACACCATGGAGACAAGGCAAATGACATTTCTTATTTCCTGTGAAAGAACTGAGGACCCAGCATCAACTTTTCAGGAAAACTATTATGTAGATTGAAATAATAAAAATAAATAAATTTGACAAACTCAAAACTCAACAGTCATTATTTCTCCTTCTCATCTAACCTTTTCAATATTTATTTACTATTTTAACAAAATCACATCTTTCAGGGGTTTTTTTCTACAATTTTAAAGGTCTCAGACTACTCTTAGTTGATGAATTCAATGTGAGAGCCTTCAGGCAAGAGTTTAATCCTCAGTGTACTTCCCTTTCCTTCACCATGCTTTCCAACTACTGTTGCCTCTGCACTGACTCTATTAACATGAACTTGCAGCTTGTATTCCTTTTTGGAAGCACTGCTGGTTTCTCCCTAACACAATCCCTCACAGGGTACTTTGGGTAAATATTACTTAGTTACTACATTTCTTGTCAAATTTTAGGCTTCTGTGAGTTCTGTCAGTTGCTTCTTCTGCTTCATTACAATATTGTAATTTAGTGCTGACCCTGTCGATATATTATTATCTAATTCCTAAGTGACTCAACAACAGTTGTTAAACCATTTTTACAAATTTCTAAATCCTGTTTCATCTTCATCCTTCAATACATTAGCAATCCTATAGGCTGATTTGTTCCTGAATTTCCCAAGTCAGTGCACACTGTGGGTTTACTGCAGAGATGATTCAAATTGTCTGCAATCAGCACTGTTGGGAGCTCTAGAAGTGGTGGAAAAGGAACAGAGATATGGAAAGAAGGAAAAAGAAGAAGCAGAAGGCTGGAAAAAGCATTCAGAAGAAATAACCTTATCATTGTAACTAAAACCTTTATTGTCAAGAGACTGAATATACTGTTTAACAAAGTCTAGCTAGGGTAATACAATGCAGGATACTTTGTTTAAAAGCGGTCATGTTAGTATATGCGTAAAAAAAATAATCTGCAACTTGAACCAGTCAAAACAGCCTGATCTAAATTTTAAGGTAAGAATGGGAAATAAATCAGAAGCAGCATTTGAGTTCATAAAGTCTGTTAAGTCTACAGCCACAGACAGGTTCTCATTCCTGTTATATCCCAGAAGGGTACATAATGTGAACACCTACTTAATTTTCTACTTAAGAGCAACCCTTCCTTAACTCACAGCTAGCCATTTGCCAGTATCTCAACAAAAAGAGTCTTAAGGATATACCTCAGTTTATTGAATTGACTTCTTTTAACATATATTCAGCAAGGTCTAATTTTTCACCCTTAGCATCTGCTATCGTTTTTAGTTACCCCATGGCTCAGTGATTATTATGTGTAGTCTCCCTCTCCAGGGCTTTATTAGCCCCACGTGATCTTGTTTCTTCAACCTTCTAGGCACTCCACACATAGAGATTCTGCATTTTCCTTAGTCCTTCTTTCAGCTTCACTAACTCTCTTATACTACGCTGTAAGACAACAATGATCCTCTATATACCACAAGTTCAGGACAACAATTGAAAGACTATTTCAGCTACTTCCAAAACAAAGATGTTTGCTTTCATCTGCAAAGTCTGCACAAAATTACCAGTCATTATGAGACACAGTAACCATTTTGAGTATGGAAAACCATCACAAGATTAAGGCTGTTGTAAAATCACAGCACATCAAAGCTAACCTGAATTGAACACTGCAAAAAGAAAAGCCTTTCCTGTTGTGGTGGGATGCTTCCAGGCAGAAATCTCTGGAATGTTTGAAGAGCTTTTCTGAGATCTATGCTAATAGCGGGTTTATAAAATGGAAATAATATCCTGACTTTGTGATCACTTTGCATCTGTTTGTAAAACACTACACAGAAGATGCATAATAGGATCACGTTGGCATGATGCAAATAATTTTTAAAAGTCAGAAGACCAATTACAGCTGAAGCCATAAATACACAGTGTGTCATTAGTGTGAAATATTTCTGATAGCAAAGTTGATCATAGAAATTAATAAAACTTCAAGGCAAGCCATTTTATGGGCAAGGTCATTCAAATATCTTGCCTTGTGAAGAAAAGTTAACTTTACAACCTGTGTAAATGTTTCAAAAACTGTCACACATGCAGCTTTTTATCTATTAGCATTATCTAGAGAATAATCTACAATTTTGAAATCAGTATAGAAGATCTTAAATAGCAGCTAATTTAGAGGGGTTTGTGGGCATGCGTTAGCATTTTTCCTTTTGAAGATACAGTTTACACAAATCATGGAGTCAAATATATATATACATTTAAACCAGGATGAATTCTCAAGTTCAAGTTCGAGCTGTGTTGACAACCTGATCTTTTTGTATAGCCTTCAAAAATTCAGCAGGTTTACACCTTAAAATTTCTGATGTAAAAGATGTAATTTCTCCTCTTACTGCTAAATACCTCATCCACTTTTCTGGGCTGCTAGCCTTTGCATAAATATATTAAAATTTCTAAGCCTTCTGAGCATATGAGGAAGAGCCTAAATTTTAGATTTGTGTTTACTTAGAGATACAAGTTATATTAACATAAGTGATGACCAAAGGAGATCAATGGGAAAGCAGTAAAGCCTTCTTAGTGTGAAGATGTGAAATCGACTTTCTTTTTCGTAATTTTAATGTGTCTATGTGCGCACCCTGTGTTCATGTGCTCTACAGATATATCATTAAAGACAACACTTCAACAGCTTTTGAAATAAGAGACACTACCCAGAAAACGTCTAGTCCAACACTTGTAGTGTTATTTTAATTGATAATTATGTAGAGTTTTGGAATTTTTACAGCTAAGAGCCTACAGACACTAAAGAGTTGGATCTCGTCTTAGAAGAAAACTGTTCAGAAGACTGTAAAAAAAGTACCTGTGTTAAACCACACTTCCTTAATGCACAGAATAAACATATCAAAAGACAAAGAGGTGCAGATTCCATACTATAATTTTTGGGGTTTCAATTTAAAAAAATAAATACTAATAAATTTATGGAAATTCATAAAAACCTAAGGTTTTATTTTTCCTTAATAATTTCTCTGCAGGAATTCTGGTAGCAGGAAAAGAAAGAACATGTACTTGATATGCAAAATTATTATCAAATATTCTCTGATTCAGTGATTGGAGTAGGGAAGGAATGAAATAAATCTCTGCTAGGAACATATGCTTTATTGCAGTTACCCATGCTGAAAGACTACAATCAAAACAAAGAACTATTTGCCAATGAGTTCTTAAATCAAGATTCGTCAACAAACTTGAACGAGAACAAAAATTTTGTATTTGTGTTTCTCTGAGTCACCTGTGAGAAGAAGTTAGATGCAAGAAGTCATGTATTCTGCAGAATTTTGGGTTTTACTTTCATTTTTTTCCATAGAACAAGAAAAGTTTGGTGAATTCAATTTCACTTTTGAAGTAAAGTACGTCATTTCCTAAGAGTCATAAAGGAAGAGAAAAAAACCCCAAAAAACAGCCACTGCTTAGAGTACAGCACAGACTGCGACATGTAAGCCAAATAATATTTCTTCTTCGTCATAGAGGAGGACATATAATTAGGAACACTTGCATCAGTTTTTATGAAATTATTGACTTAGGATTTCACTATGCTCAACAAAACTGCTGGAACATCTCATTAAACAAACTGTACAGTTTAAAATGTCTCTGTCTTCATAGAGAGAAACTTCAAGACCTTGATGTTAGCAGTGCTAGGCTTCTATTCAGTGGCAGGTGGCAAACTGAAAATGGTTCCAGAAGTTTGCATTGAAAACTTCCAGAAAACTATGCAAGTTTTTGTTCTGGTATCCATCTTTTCAGCAAGAGCTTGAAATAACAACTTCAACAGCTTTGGAAGGGTAGCTCTCAAATACTGGAAAGAATTTGAACATATCGTCTCTGGAGAAGCTGGTTTTCTGGAATTTCCCAGCTTTTTTCATCCTGAGTCATTCATACAGAAATAAACAGAAAACATTTTCATTTTGTGATTTGATAATTTCTTCAACAAACATACAATAATAGTATGATTGTTCATAAGGAAAGATTTGTCATACGTCTGTGTGTCACTCTGTGCAATATGTTCCCTGCCACTATTTAAACCAAAAAAAAAAAAAAAAAGATAAACCAGGCAATAGCTGGAGCATGCACTAAATAGAAAATGTAACTAGGTAAGAATATACATTCCTTTAGAATAGACAAAAAAAAAAAAAGGAAAACAAGCCAGGTACATCTCCAATGTTTGCATTTCATCGAGGCTGACGGACTAAACTGCAGCCCCAGTGAACAACCATTCTCTCCTGCGCATGAGCACAATAATTCCACTTACAAAGTAGGATTACTGCAGGGAAAGCAAATGAAAACTTAATAATTCCAGTTTAAGAGAATCTGAGATATAGTAGTCTTTATTAAATGCCAGCAATAAACAAAAAGCACACACTCCTAAAATCAAAACCAAAACAAACCAACCAAACAAATGAAACCAAACAAAAACCCCAACCTTAAGGAAACAATTACTGCTTTTTTCTTAGCCGACTAGAAAGAGGTAGCATGTTTGAATTTTGTTAGGAAGAAACAGCCTTGTTTCTAGGTAGAAATTTGTAGTAAGTTATTACAATATGGGACATAGTCTCTTAAAACAATACTTAATATTAAAGGAAATAGGAAAGAATCAGACAATTATCTGCCATAACAGGCAGACAGTTTCATGAGCAGGGTGTTTTTGCAGAAGAACTTCAAAGCACTTTTCCATTCCTGCTTTTTCTATCCAAGATTTAACAGGAATATTAAATTGTTTCTAAGGCCTGACATGAGGACCAATATGCAAAGAAAGTGGATAGTTTTTCTGAGAACTTAAAGATATTTATTAATAGAAACAAGCAATGGCTATTTTGTTGTGATATACAGTGTTCCATTATCCACTATTATTAGGCCTCAAAACCTTATAATTCATGGTTCATTTTTCCAATGCTAATAACAACTTATACATAGCACTGTATTTTCATTAAAAATCTCATTGTTTGGGCTCCATTTCATTGGCATTTCATAAGCATTATACATCATAATGCACTGTATGTTTGTGGATATAAAAAATATTGATAGCAGTTCAATTGCAATGAGTGATTTAATAATTGCCTGCTAATTTGACTTAGAGAAGAAGTTCTTTGTTTTTCAAACTCGATTTGCTTCTAAATCGATAAAGCAATGATAGGCTGCTGCAGAAGGGTTTTTTAGCATCTAATTAAAGATGCCACTTGAATTATTCATGCATTATAGTCTTCTATGAATAATTTATGCAGAAATTTCATTGGCAAAACTTAATTTTGAACTTCAATAAAACCTTAAACCTTATTACATTTTCCAAGGTCTTTCAAAATAATCTCTTCACAATTTTTATAAACAATAGTTGCCAATTAATACTATAAAATTGAAAGCAGAAAATAAATTTAGGGACTAGATTTAGTTAATTTTAAAAAATATGACATTTGGGTAGACAAGTATTGGAGCAGAAGTGGAAATTTCAAAGTCATATCAGCAAAGCAGGGATTTATACTCTAAACAAGAGCTATGGTCAGGACAGAGAGCAAGGAAGTATTGAATGGGATGGAACTGTATACAGAACATGATAATAATTTGACCTTGGCATAAATTGCAACTCCTGACCAAAGTTTCATCCTCAAACTCACTCTTTAACAGCTTTGCATAAGATGAGATTTTAGACAACTGGAAAAATATCATTCTGAGTGTTTTTAGATAAATTACAGACCATTTGGGTGACTGTGCTTGGAGTGGTCTGCACAAGCTAACAAAGTCAGAGAAGTCTACACCTTTTTGTGGAAGGAGACATATGCTCACAGACGATAACGAAAAGCTCTGCTCTCCATGAAATATACCGTGGACAAAGGAGCAGAATAAAATTCCTCTTTTGCTGTACATGCAACAGACAATAGCCAACAACAGTTAAATACAGTCATTTCATGGTGAATCACAAACTACTTTTGTATTATTCAGCCAATGACAGTTAAACACAGTAATTTCACAGGGAATCTCAAACTACTTTCATATTGTTCAGGTTAATCATCCAAGCAAAATGTAATATAGAAGTTTCTTCTCTTGACGTCAGAGCAACAACCTCCTAAGTGTGAGCAAACTGTGAGGTTCTGGCCAACTGAACAACTGTGTGCCACATGACACTTACAAGTTACAGCGTCCTGGCTGTGGAAAGAAATATTTCATAAGCAATAGTATCTTGGCTGTTGAAACAAAAATTGCCTAGTATTAGAATGGTCTTGAGGGTGAGGTAATAAAGTATGCCTTTCCTTTCCCATTACATCTTGTTAAACCAGCAGATGACACTATTACATATGTACATTATGCATACTCTAAGCTTTGCAGGAGATAAATAAGAGAAGTAGTGTACTAGACACCAATTTACTGAAAAAGGGCTGTCTAAACTGACCAAGATAGAGTCTGAAGAAAGGAAAGCTTCCTGAATTCTGCTCTTATCCCAATTTTATAATGACAAATAAAACCACACAGGAAAAATAAGACCTTTTCATCATTTTTCTCTGCAGAGAAAGAGAAGAGTTTAAGTGGTTTTAGCTAAAGAGATATTTATGGATTATTTTTAAACAAAAAAAAATGACTCTTTTGCTCCAGGAATTGATTGGTAAAAGTTTTACAAAATTAAAATACCTTATTTCAGCTTGCTTATTTCAAAAAACACTCCATGCTTTTTAATTTTGAGTTTGTCGTAGTTGTAGTAAATATGCAACATGATCACAATGATGACCACCTAAAAACAGACTAGACAAGAATAAGGGAATAAAGGTAAGTATTTATTTGAAGGGCCTTCAAGGTACACCCTGGGGAGTTAAAAGGCTACAACCAAGATGGGCCCCGAGTCACGAGTTCTTCACACATTTATAAGTTTGGTCCATTAGCATATCAGGGTTAATTGGCCAGTTATAAACTCAGTTCATTATTTAATTACCCAAAGTTTGTCCCCCATCAGAGGCTTTTTAGTTTACACATTTTGGGGCCTGTTGTCCTTATAGAGGAAGCTTGGAGAGGCTTGTTATGTCTATGAGAGAGCAGAAATAAACAGGCTACAAGAAACTTCAGAGTTACACACTAGGCAGTACAGGATTTGAAAAATATGAAAGTTAAAACCTGAGGCATCAACAACATCATTAGAATTTTACATTTCATATTATTTCTCCTGTAATTTTAAATGCTAAGTGCCTATGGAAATCG